>LPNX011219345.1:0-135152 GCA_001517045.1 Pseudotsuga menziesii
GCTGTTTCTCTTCTCCAAAGAACTCAGCCTCCAAGCTCTGCAACACAAGGGGAAGACCTCCAAGGCAAAGGTGTGGGCAAAGAGAGTCCCAATTCCTCCAGCGTAACAATGCATAAATTCCAAGTCCCCTCTCATGGACCTCCCTACCTCTATTTATATGATGAAGAAGAGTTAGGGGCGAAGCCAAAGTGGTTACAACTGAAGGAGTCAGTTGTATAACTACCCAAACTAACTCAAAAGGCGTGTTTTTATGTTTTAATGTTGAGAAACAGATGCGCGGGTCTATAGGAGGTCAACCCGCGCATGATACGCAGGTTTACACAAGAGAAACCCGCGAATATATGCATGCGCGACTTGCAAAACACAAGAGTCGCGCATGATGCGCGGGTTGCACATAAGGAGAGTCGCGCATACACAAAAAACGCATTTTTAAGGTATTTTTGGGCATTTTCAGACTTTGGTGTCTTCTGGAAAGTTTTATCTAACTGAAATACCTTTCCAATGGTGTAGAAATGAGGTCAAACGGAGTTACAGAACTCAAGATATGGGTCCTCCAAGATAGGTGTTTTTTCAGTGACTTTCAATGAAGTGCCGGCATGCAACGAAATCATGGGAAAGTGGTCACAGGAAGAGATGAAGGCAGAAATGTATTCCATAAAATCCAAGCTATAGTATTCTAGGCAAACCTCAATCCATAAGTGTCCTTTTGTGCGCCGACATAAGGAAAGTCGGCACTCGGACGGAGAGGTGCCATTCTGGTGTATAACAAGTTGTTGCATGGACAAATTGACATTTGAAGATAAGAAAGCAGTTACAGAATCGATGATTCATATTGCAGGTGCACTATTGAAGGAGATGATAATTAAAAAACATTAAGTCCTAGATGTTCGATAGTTAATGGACTTGATGGTTTATTTTTAGCTTTAGTTGCATAGAATGAGGAAAGGAAGTTATTAGCCTTTGTTATAAAAAATCTGAAAACTTATTGTAAAGGAGGAGGAAGTGACTGAAGTAAAAATACTGGAAATACTATTTTGATACTAGTTTTGTTCTTGGCTGAAGTTTTATCTTTGGATCTGGGATGTGACTGGAAATCTCCAAGTTGATATCGTGATTGGTATTGTTTTGGATACTCTTTATATTTCAGTATATGATCTTCTATTTTAATATTAATACAGTGTACTTGGTTATGCTTGTGATTATTAATCAATATTTCACTCCGTCAGCCCAATATTATATTTGAATTAATATGTCGTTGTGACTGAATTTACACTGTAAATTCAGGATATAAGGATATATATTTATGTCTGTTAGATATCATTTGTATGTTTACAGTGATTTCATACTGATCATTATCTCTTATTCAAATATCTAATATTGGTTATTAGTTATTAATTAATTAGCCACTTAAGAAAATTTGAAGTAATTGTTTATCTTAGTTTTTCTGATAAGTTATTTTGTAGCAGAATGATTTAGTGTGTATGGCTTAAATATTTCTATTTAGATCCTACCCTTTATCTTTCTATTCATCTTACATTAATTAATAATTAATATAATATTTAAAATCACTCTCAGCTGAGATAGGATAGATAAGATAGTTAAGATAGTATAGTTATTATTATCATAGTATAGTTACATTTAACTGTTGTTAAATTTGTGTAATTCTTAGAATAATTTTAAATAATCTTTATATTCAGAAAACTCTTCAAAAATGAAAGACTTTCCTTAAGAAAGAAATTGTAGGATACCTTAGGTAGTTGAAATTTTTTTAGGGTCTATTTAGACAGAAATAACATTAGGATAGATTTTCGCTAAATTTTAGTTTCTCCTTAAGAGAAAAATTCAGCTGGTAGCAAGACCATAACCTGCGAGATTTTGCTACTCCAAACACATCGGACGCTACATTAAGCTGATTGTGTGGGCATAATCTCCTTGTTGGCCTAGGTCAGAAAATCAGGCCAACAGGATCCCGGTGTGGTATCTGGATCCACCAGCTCAACCAGTGTTGGAGTGGGGCCCCGCAGCTATAGGAAAAGCTGCTATATCGAAATAAGAAAGTCAATGGAAATAGTACCTGAAGCGGCCGAGAAGAGAGATCAACCACTGCATTTAAGGAAGTGGCGACGACAGGAGGGGTCAACTACCCTCATGAATGGAGAAGGAGCAACGGGACAAGGTATTAAATACAAAGGACAGAAGGGGAGCAACCGAGGAAGTGGGGCCCATACCCACGATCAACGCTGAAAATTGTGGAATACTAGAGAAAGCTGCAGTGTGACCAGTAAGCGGCAGTTCAAAGTACAGATAGGCCGACTGTCACAGTTAGGGTTTTGGGTTACTGTTGGGATAGGCCCACAGTTTTGTATCATGGTGAGACCTTCAGGCCATCTATTTAAGCATGTATTTTGTATTATGAAGGGTTAGCCAGCTATTTATACAGTTAGATAGTTAGATAGATAGTAGTTGATAAGGTTGTAACTGTTGTCATCAGTATAGTGAGACATTGAGAAAGAGTCAAGCTCTGGTTCTGTTGTAAAAGCTACATTTATCTTACTGTAACCAGCAACTGACTCCTTGAGCATGAATATAACAATCCGCAGGGATTGAGAGAGAGAGAGAGAAAGAGTATATTGTAAGAAGAAATCAATATTAGAGAAGAGATCTAAGAGAGAAGGGCTCCCAGTTGTGTGCGTGGAGTTTCCCAGAAGATCTAAAGCTGCATAATAGGTTGCAGCGGAACTATGTTACTCTCTCAAGATATAATATAAACACAGTTCCTGTGGATGTAGCTTCCTCCCTGGAAGTGAACCACGTAAAATCCATGTGTTTTGCGACTGTTTCATGTGATTGTGATATACTTATTTGCTATCTGTTATTCGGTACATGAACGTTGCTTATCAGTTAATGAACACATGTATGCTATCCTCAGTTTACAGTAACATAGAAGGTTAAATGCAAGTTGAATGTGTCGAGTACTCTGTATATGAGTTTATCAGTGCTTGATTCATGACAGTAGCATCTACTGTGTTAAGTGGCTTTTGTATATTTAGTTTAGCGAGTTGAGTGTAATTGATGTTAAGCATGTTAATCTGTAGAAGCTTAAGTGAATTTGTTTAACACCTTGATGAAGGTTAACTGAGCTATTATACCCAGAGAGGAGGCCTCTGGACCTTGAGATTTGATGAGCATATTAATTCTTATTGTAGGAAATATCGCAGTGTAGAAAGACGATATCGCACCATCGGAGGAGCTGCGGTGTGAGATATCACAGGTTAAGAGCCGAGAAGAAGAGTAAGTTTGCGCATTGTCCTAGAAGCTATGATGCGATAAGAGTCAGTTCCATAGCAGATTCAGCTAGGAAGAGAGACAGCCCTTGCAGAGAGATTACGCTGGTTAAGTAGAGTCAGGAGAACCTTGGATGCTACAGAACCTGGTTGAGGAAACATGATTCTTTAGCCAACCCATTTAAGAT
Organism: Pseudotsuga menziesii; assembly: GCA_001517045.1. NCBI lineage: Eukaryota > Viridiplantae > Streptophyta > Pinopsida > Pinales > Pinaceae > Pseudotsuga > Pseudotsuga menziesii. The sequence goes on from LPNX011219345.1 coordinate 3,473, forward strand.
CACTTCAGGTGAGACTTCAGGCCATTCTACGGTCTGTCGCTGAAAGGGCTAGTGAGCTAGGGGTTTTATTGGTACAATAAAGTAAACCTGGGTCTACAGATGTAAGCCAATGAATGGTCCTGTTATATGTGCAGACCCGGGTTTACTTTATTGTACTGTTGGGGTGTGCACCTTAACGGTCCCTAATTTTGGTAACTCCATGGTTTTTGTGGAAGTTGTAAGTGGAGTTATGACTCAAAACAGTCTTAGGGGTGTCGGGGTTGAGTAAAAACCTTCTTTTTGTAATAAACCCATGGTTTAAGTCCAGGGCTTAGGGTTCAGGGTGCCCATGGTTTAAGCCCATGGTTTTGTAATAAGTGCACTATAAATAAGCAATCTTGTAAAGAAGTCAGTTTAGGATTTTGACGTAAGATGAATTGATGCGAAGCTAAGGCTTGTTTGCAAGAAGGTTAAGTCCCAGCTGTGTGCGTGGACAACCTCTGCAGTTGTGTGCGCAGAGGTTTTTGGGTGATAAAGGAAATCTGCAGCTGTGTGCGCAGAGGCCTGCAGCTATGTGTGCGGCTTTGAGGACTTGAAGGGATCTGCAGCTGAGTGCGCAGATCAGAACTGCGGTTTTTGTAAAGAGTTGAATAAAACACAGTTCTGTGGACGTAACCCCTAAAATGGGGGTTAACCACGTTATATCGTGTGTTGTGGTTTTTGTTGTGTTGTTGTTATGTTCTTTTATGCATTGATAAATATATAACTAATAAGTAAGATCACTGCTAAATACTAACTTCGCTGGAATTCCCAGTAAAGGGTTAAGCAAGGAACTGTTTGTTTATCTAACCGCGAAGATAAATAAGTAACTATTAAAGCCTTGCATTTTATGATTATAATTGTTAGAAGCTAAAGGTACAGTAATATCCCTCTTATGCTTGCAGAAACCTGATTCTGCGGCAACCCATAGTTGTTTCGGGTGAGACTGCAACCTGTTTGCAGGTTGTTGCCGAAAGGGCCAACACTGTGGGTCTTTTGTTGGTGTAAATTTAATGGTATAAAGCCTAGGTCTTCCCTTTAGCCCAACAAATTGGTTCCATTTCCGGTTGAACTTAGTATCTTCTCAAGAGGGGTTTATTTCATACCTCGAGGGCTATGTTTTGGAGACCCTGAGTGAAAGAAATCGGTGATTGGATTGAAGAGACTTATCTGAACTTTGTTGTACAAGAGAACAAAGATCCGCGTCATAGTGCAAATGAATTTTTACAAAGGTATGTTTTTTCTGATGTGTATGAAATTTTCTTTGGTAGTATCCACATAGAGTTGCACCAGTGGTTATCCAGGTTAATAGAGAGAAGGATGAACTTCCAAGAACGTCAGTTTCCTCATTGGACCCCCGTAATAATTAATATACTGAAAAGGGTGAACAACGAGATATACTGCGCTGTTGATTTCTGGACAACGCGAACCCTTGAAGCATTTGTGACGGAGTTCTCCATTGACACAAGTACGTCCTTCAGCGAAGCCGAACGACAATTATTCAAAGGAACAAGGGGTAAGTACTTGAATTCATTTAGTTTGAGAATTAAAATGCTATTGGCTAAAAAATGTATATTGCTCATTGAATCAGACTATTAGATTTAGCACTACTAACTTATGTTTGCAAGTGAAAGTACCTTCGACGAGCAAAGTGGTTTGCTGCAAAGTGGAAAAAGGTACAAGAGAAATTTTGAGTCCTATACCCTAGGTCAAAATACCGAGTCTAACCCTGTAATTCCAGCAGTCTCAGAGCCCGAAGAAACTCCTTCTGTTGGAAACCCTCCGGTAACCCCGCAGCGAAGACCTATTATCCCTGAGAACCCGTCGTAGTTTGAAAGTAACCCTAGCTCGAGTATTCCTGTCACAGGTCATTCTACCCCAGTAAGCTCCCCCCCACCTATTACCAGTCCCCCTCCCTGCCCCCTTAGACCCGCGATGGCCCATATGAATGATGACATTAAGCTCCCTATTTTCAAAGGAACTGGATCATAGGATCCAGAACAGTTATGGTTTTTATGCGAAGCAGTGTGGACTGCTAAGAACATTACGGATCAAGATACAAAAAGAGCGCAGCTGGTTACTTCTTTCAGAGACCGCACTCTGACCGAGTTCATGAAGTTTTCCAGCACACAAAACCATGTCTTGGCTGATATAAAAGTAGCAATGATAAAGGAATTTAAGCAGCCTAAATCAGAGTCGTAGTGTATCACTGAACTAAAGGAAATCCAGCAGAGGCGAGGATAATCAGTGTGGGACTTTGATTAGAGGTTCAAAGTTCTGCTAGATCAATTCAGTTTCACTATTGGACCAGCGCGGCATAAGGAATGGTTCATTGCAGCTCTGTTACCACACATCAGGACTCCACTCATGCAACAGAAGGTTGTGGATCAGCAGGATGCCTTGGAAATCGCTATGAAGCTTGAAACAGCCCCGATCGAAGATAATTCTAGTATCGCTCAAATACAAGCACAGTTGGTAGCGATGGCTCTGGAGCTTTGCGATATGAAAAAAGGGAAAACTAGTCACGAAGAAGTTTGGTGTACATGATGTCAGACAGAGGGTCACAACAAGGAACAATGTCCTGCAGTAAGAAGTTTCCTAAATTCTTGTGCACCAAACCCGTTCAACCCTAGTGTTCTATATTGTGATATCTGTAGGACAACTGGCCAGCATTGACCTGAAGACTGCTATCTTCTGCAGAGGTATGTGCAAGTCCCTAAGAACCCTTATTGTAAGTTTTGTAAATTAGTGGGACACAATGAAGATGAGTGTCGCAGCTTTGACCTCATGAGAGAATGAACTTACGATGCTTATCAGGTACAAAATGATGTCCAAGGCAATGATGGATATGGTTACCGCGGTAGTACATCAGGTCGCAGAGCTTTTGGAGGTCGTGGTCATGGTGGTATGGCTGGCAGAGGTTGAGGCCAGGTTGTGTGCTATAACTATAACCAGGCAGGACATCTCGCTAGAGACTGTCGGAACCCAACTACGACATGTCGATATTGCAGAGCTATTGACCATGTGATTGAGCAATTCCCGCAGCTGATAGCGAATATTCAAGAAAGAAATAGTGCCCCTACCCAGAATATTTAGCTGATTTCTATGGAGCAACGACCTGTCCCAACCATTAATGTTGTTACCAGGAGTGGAGCTACGACGGAAGTGTAGAACAAGGAGAAACATCCTGCCGAGGCTTGGGTTCGGAAGGCCCCAGAAACAATCCCTGCATTTGATGTCGAAAGAGAGAAAGAGACATTTATGGAAACCAAGAGAGACTTTGCTAACCCCAACACATTAGTATTACCTGCGCAACAACCTCAGCAGCAGTCGCAGCCACAAGAAGCTTCGACAAATAAAGTAAGTACACTGTCCTCCTTTTTACAAAGTTGTATGAAACTCTTGAGAAATCATAATGCTTTAAATGAGTTGCAGAAATTTATTACTTCTTGCGAACCTCAGCAAAGTTTTGGTAAGGAAAAAATTGTTCATAGAGTCAGAAGAACTGGTAGGGAAATGAGATTGAATGCTCAGATAGGAGAATATGACATGATTGATGTCATCCTGGACCTAGGATTAGAAGTAAATGTCTTAACTAAGAAGACATGGGAACAAATGGGAAAACCTACTCTGGAATGGTCCCCTATATAGTTGAGATTAGCCAATAAGCAAAATATTGTGCCCCTAGGAAGACTCCCTAGTGTATCAGTAGATATTGATGGAGTTAGTACCTTAGCAGACTTTGAGGTAATTGAAATAATTGATGACAACAAACCCTATCCAGTACTACTAGGCATTGAATGGGCAATAGATAATGATGCAGTAATCAACCTGAAGAAGAGACATATGACTTTTGAAGGGAAAGGACTGAGAGTCATAGTCCCATTGGATCCTTCTCAAGGAGAGAGATACACAGAGCCAGTAAGAGATGAAGACCAGGATGTTTTGGACCACATATACAATATCACAGCAAATAAAGAATATTATGTTGATCCTATTGTCGAAGGTATCATGGATTGGCAGTGTGACAGCTCCTGCATGACAGATTCAGATGATGGCCTAGAGAATTGGCAAAATAGATTGTATGAGCTACATGGCCATTGATGTGCCAGAATTACCAAGTCTCTCAGATGGCTTGGCTCATAGACAAGAACCTTACCTGTTTTTTATTGTTCGACAGACCCAGAACAGTTTATTTTGCAATTCTCAGAGCAGGTACCAGACTCACAGAAAATGGAGACTCTCGATTCAGCATTCAGAGCCATCGCATCCAGATGGTGGAATGGTCACAAAAAGTACATTCATATTTGGGAAGTGTGCCAGAAGTCCCTTTACCTAAGATTCAAGGACCAACCTTAGGAGGTACGAAGCAGGTTTAATGGTAATACTAGTCCTCAAGGAAATTTGGAGCAATGCTACGCGGCATGGAAGCATGTACCTCATGAAGAATGGGTACATAGGTTTGTGCACACCCTGGAACCTATAGCAAAGAACTGGTATGTGGAGGTCGAGCTTCGCCACGGTACTGTAAGTTGGGATTGTCTTGTTGATAGTTTTGTGCTTACATTTTCTATTAATGAGGTTTCTCCTACTTTGGAAACAGCTGTTAGGTTGATCCATTCTAAAGTATTTGATGATCAAGAAATAGCAGAATACCAACCTGATTGGAAGGCACAAGAAGCCAATGCAGTAGAATGTTATAACCTCACAATTGACGAGGATGACGATCCGTGCAACATTAACATTCTTGAGTCAGAAGGACACTGCGAAGTACATGGACCAGCAGTCGAGGAACTTGAAGTGACTCAACCCCTGAAGACGCGGACCGTAAACATTGGGTCAGAAGAAAACCCTAAGTACGCTACTAGTGGAGATTATTGGGATGATGAAATGGTGAGCAAAGTGACCCAACTTCTCCATGAATATCAGGACCTATCTCTGACAGGGTTCTCAACATTGAAAAGAATTATTGAGGTGGTGGAAGACATTCTGTCGTGGGTTGAAGTTCGAAGCCAGGTTGATGCTGGTATCAGGAAATGTCGAATGTCCTTATTTTGGCATAGCCAGAGTCACTGCTTGTGCCAAAGAAGGAAATATGTGTCGAAGATTAAAATACAACCATTGGAAGAAATCAAAATTGGCAGCACCGGTACGCTACCTATAGTTACTGCCTGTATTAATGAGATCTTGGAAAATCTACCGCCGTTTGGACAAGATCTCTGTCAGATTTGGTATCATCAATGCACACTTATGACATATGTCATGGATGGATTCTATAAGAAGATGCCCACACCCACGACATTTGCATTCTGCAATTTCTTGAGTTTTACAATTACATCCATGTCAACTGATAGCGAGCTTCAGAAGTTAGTGAGAGAATTTGAATAGGAGGGTCTGCTGCACCTTTTCAGCCACCCACTTGCGTCTACAACCAGTGAAGAGACTCCCCTAGCACCGACCCAGCCAATGTAGACACGCTCTACCAGAAAAAAAAATTAAACCTGAAGTTCATTCGAAGTGGAACGAAGACAGACACCAGCAATCAGGGAAAACACCGAAGGATCCTGAGATGAATCCATCTGGCTCAGCAGAGGTCCCATTTGAAGAAGATGAGAACATTGCACCGCAGCGTCCACTGCATCTTCCGCCAGTTCGACCAGGAGTTCAGCTCCCTCGGCGGACGAAGAAGTTCACACTACGTACCCCTTCGCTGCCACCAGGTTTGCAGCTGGTCAGGAGAATGACAGGGAAAATAGACCGGCTCAAGTACACCGACCACAATAAAAATGATGATGGGAAATTTCCACAGTTCACACCTGGGACATACTTACACTCTGTCCGCTATCAGGAGACTAGAGCGACATTATTAGAAGTAAAATAGTGGGCTGCTGACTTGGACAAAGCTGGTTTGTTGAAGATGCTCGATGTGCCCCACTTCGGACGCAGCACACAGGTAACCGTGGTGGTCAAACAATTATTGGCATTGGTACACGATGGGTACCTATGGATCAGAAACTAGAAAATCACTATCAATGGAGAACTCATTCACCATATTACGAGCCTGTCGAAGGAAGGACCTGACCATAGCATTGATTTTTTGGGAAAGCATGAAGATGTGAAGCTAGCACATAGCATGAAGGAACGCTTCGGGCTGACGAAAGGGAAGAGAGGGTATCAAACCTTGGCCATTCAAAATCACAACATTCGCTTCGTAGCTGAACTCTTAGCTTGAAAATTGATGAAAAAGTGCAGACCATATGAAGTGCCTGCCCCGATTGTAAGTATTGCTATGAAATGTGCGGAAGGCTACATTTACAACTAGGTAGCATACATCGCTAAGGAATTTCTTGAAGACGCCTGCGACACGCAGAAAAAAGGTAGACCCTTTCACTATTCATGGTTGATCGTACTTATTTCCCTGATCAAGTGGAAAGAGCCCACCGAGGCACAATTTATTGATGTACCTCCAAGCATGTTAGGTGCAGCGAGGTACGCATCACTCTGGGTGTCGCGGGACAAAGCATCCTAGTAGATGACGAACACTGTGTTCACCTTTTACGCCATGAGTATCTCATATGAGATTGTCAAGACCCAGCGGCTCAGTAATGAGCTATTCTCTCAATATGATGGAGTGGCCAACTTCAGGGATGACATGCACAATGTCTTTATCCAGGCCCGTGCAGATCAGAAGAAGGCATGCTAGAAGTTGCCATATGTGGTGACCAAAGACAACATCCTCGTGGTAATTCATTAGTGGCCGGCTGAATGGTTGAAGGATAAAGGAACAAAGCCCAGCATCCCAATCCCTCCAGTCACCAATGTGGGTGCTGGCCCTAGTTAGACGTAGCAGCAAGATCCCCCAAATGACAACAAAGAGAAAACTGAGTCGCAGCAGAGTGAAACCGACCAAGGTGGAGATGGCGGAGACGAAGGAGAAGAAGAGGAGTCGTTCAAAACTATATTAGACCCTAATTATCCAGATAAGCGCAAGTCACCAGAGGCCGAATAAGTGACCAAACTTCAGTCCCGAAAGAAAATGAAAGCGTCGAAAGACAAGAATATCGACGAAGAGCCTACCCTAACAAGTGAAGAGCTTAATCAGGCTCTGTCAAAATCCACAGAATTTCTCACCAAGAAATGGTCAGAGTTTGCAGATACGCATCTTGATGCTATCACCGGTGTAACAAAGCAAATCTTGGAGCTAAAGGAGTTAGCAAAAAAATCAGCGATGGACGCTGCAGCAAGTAGTGCCCCAGTACCTATGCAGCCAGACACAAGATAATGGCCGGTTAGAGAACATCGGGGACAAGTCTCAAGTGTCGCGCTCATCATAACCGACGTAACATCTTGTGCAGATATGAGCATGATAGTTGGAATAGATTACACTAAGATGTCCATGATGGAATTGCATCTCTGTCAGTCAGCCATCGCGAAGGAAATCCAAGCCCGATACCACCACTCACAAATAATGTTGGAAAATACCAGGAAGCAGAACGATAGCCTCGCAGCACAGTTGGAGGAAGCAGAGCAGAGAAAGAGTGACGCAGAACATAAGCAGGTCACATTGGCGTGTGTATTGGAGGATGTGTGTCGAAGTCTTCCTGACTTCGACATCCAGAATGAGGAAGAACTAGAGCAAAGAATCACCAAACTAAAAGACTATGCACAGTAGTCTTGCAGTGAAATAGAGAAGCTTAAAGCAGAGCATGAGGCTCATATCGCGGAGCTTCAACTCCGCGTTATCCCAGAAATCCCACCGGAGGTCAGAGAGCAGCGCCGTGCAGACATTCAGGCCTCAGCAGCAAAAATATCAGATATCGTTGGCAGCATAGCCAAGTTGCTAGAAGAAAGCATCGATGCCTGGAAAACACTACAGGAAAACCCTGAAGTACAGAAGCTGTAGGAAACCATCAAGCAGCGACAAGCAGAGTTGGACGTAGTAAAAGTGGAAATTAAGACCCTACCCCCTACGCAGAAAATGCTTAAGGTAAAACAAAGCAAGGAACTCCAGCAGGATATTGAGTCGTACAAAACAAAAGCAACACTACTGGAAAATGATATGAAGCCCCTTGTCAATGAGGCCTTAGAATTGAGTACTGCTGTGGACAGCCAGCTCACAGTTCTCAAGGAATACGATGCATTTGCATGAGAAAAGGCTAGCGAAGCCTCAACGATAGCATTGCAAGAGTTGGTGGAGAAGGAGCAAGCAACCGAAAATATCATGCACGGCCTCAACAAGCAATTCACTATCTTCGCCAACAAAGTTCTCCCACCAGACCAATAGCAGCATGTCTCGGGATGGGAAACTGGCGAGTCTTAGGGGCTTGTTGGGGTGTGCACCTTAATGGTCCCTAATTTTGGTAACTCCGTGGTTTTTTTGGAAGTTGTAAGCGGAGTTATGACTCAAAACAGTCTTAGGGGTGTCAGGGTTGAGTAAAAACCTTATTTTTGTAATAAACCCATGGTTTAAGTCTAGGGTTTAGGGTTCGGGGTGCCCATGGTTTAAGCCCATGGTTTTGTAATAAGTGCACTATAAATAAGCACTCTTGTAAAGAAGTCAGTTTAGGCTTTTGATGTAAGATGAATTGATGCGAAGCTAAGTCTTGTTTGTAAGAAGGTTAAGTCCCAGCTGTGTGCGTGGACAACCTCTACAAATGTGTGCGCAGAGGGTTTTGGTGATAAAGGAAATCTGCAGCTGTGTGCACAGAGGCTTGCAGCTGTGTGCATGGCTTTGAGGACTTGAAGGGATTTGCAGTTGAGTGCGCAGATCAGAACTGTGGTTTTTGTAAAGAGTTGAATAAAACACAGTTCTGTGGACGTAACCCCTAAACTGGGGTGAACCACGTTATATCGTGTGTTGAGGTTTTTGTTGTGTTGTTGTTATGTTCTTTTATGCATTGATAAATATATAAATGATAAGTAAGATCACTGCTAAATACTAACTTTGCTGGAATTCCCAGTAAAGAGTTAAGCGAGGTACTTTTTGTTTATCTAACCATGAAGCTAAATAAGTAACTATTAAAGCTCTGCATTTTATGATTATAATTGTTAGAAGCTAAAGGTATAGTAATATCCCTCTTCTGCTTGTAGAAACCTGATTCTGCGGCACCCCATAGTTGTTTCGGGTAAGACTGCAACCTGTTCGCAGGTTGTTGCCGAAAGGGCCAACACCGTGGGTCTTTTGTTGGTGCGAAGTTAATGGTATAAATCCTGGGTTTACCCTTTAGCCAAACATGTACCAAAAAAACCCCTAGCTCACTGGCCCTTTCGGCGACAGACCGCATAACGACCTGAAGTCTCACCTAAAGTGATCTTAAATGGGTTGGCTAAAGAATCGTGTTTCCTCAACCAGGTTCCGCAGCATCCTAGGTTCTCCTGACTCTACTTAACCAGCGGAATCTCTCTGCGAGGGCTATCTCTCTTCCTAGCTGACTCTGCTATGGAACTGACTCTTATCGCATCGCAGCTTCTAGGACGATGTGCAAACTTACTCTTCTTCTTGGCTCTTAACCTGCGATATCTCACACCGCAGCTCCTTTGACGGTGTGATATTGCCTTTCTACACTATGATATTTCCTACAATAAGACTTAATATGCTCACCAACTCTCAAGGTCCAAAGGCCTCCTCTCTGGGTATAATAGCTTAGTTAACCTTCATCAAGGTGTTAAACAACTTCTCTTAAGCTTCTAGAGATTAACATGCTTAACATTAATTACACTCAACTCGCTGAACTAAATATACAGAAGCCACTTAACATAGTAGATACTATTATCTTGAATCAAGCACTGATAAACTCATATACAGAGTACTCGACACATTCAACTTGCATTTAACCTTCCATGTTACTGTAAACTGAGGATAGCATACATGCATTCATTAACTGATAAGCAACGTTCATGTAACGAATAACAGATAGCAAATACGTATAGCACAATCACATGAAACAGTCACACAACACACAAATTTTACGTGGTTCACTTCCAAGGAGGAAGCTACATCCACAGGAACTGTTTTTATATTATATCTTGAGAGAGTAACACAGTTCTGCTGCAACCTATTATGCAGCTTGAGATCTTCTGGGAAACTCCACGCACACAGCTAGGAGCCCTTCTCTCTTAGATCTCTTCTCTAATATTGCTTTATTCTTACAATATACTCTTTCTCTCTCTCTCTCTCTCTCTCTCTCAATACCTGTGGATTGTTACATTCATGCTCAAGGAGTCGGCTACTGGTTACAGTAAGATAACTGCAGCTTTTACTACAGAACCAAAGCTCGTCTCTTTCTCAATGTCTCACTATACTGACGACAACAGTTACAACCTTATCAACTACTATCTATCTAACTGTCTAACTGTCTAACTAGCTGGATAACCCTTCATAATACAAAATACATGCTTAAATAGGTGGCCCAAAGGTCTCACCATGATACAAAACTGTGGGCCTATCCCAATAGTAACCCAAAACCCTAACTGTCACAGTCGGCCTATCTATACTTTGAACTGCCACTTACTGGTCACATTGCAGCTTTCTGCAGTCTTCTGTGATTTTCAGCACTGATCGTGGGTATGGGTGCCACTTCCTTGGTTGCTCCCCTTCTGTCCTTTGTCTTTAATACCTCGTCCCATTGCTCCTTCTCCATTCATGAGGGTAGATGAGCCCTCCTGTCGTCGTTGCTGCCTTAAATGCAGTGGTTGAGCTCTCTTCTCGATCGGTTTAGGTACTATTTCCTTTGACTTTCTTGTTTCTATATAGCAATTTTTCCTATAGCTGCGGGGCCCTGCTTCAGCAGTCCCCTAACACTTACTTGTGGCTCGTCCCTGAGCCACTAACATCCGGTTTCTCCTTCTGTAGCTTCTCCTTGGCTTCCTGCGAAGTCCTTGCGAATCTCTCCCTGAGTCCTGTGACATCTTTGTCCATAGCTTCGACACAGTATTGTGATGCTTCAAGCATGACTTGAGTAATCATGGAGTCTTCTGCGCTATCAATTTCACTTTTACTTGTAGTGAACTCCTTGACCTTCTGCTCAACCGCATCGACCAGCTCTGTGATTTGTTCCTGATACGGTTGAAGCATATTATTGAATTGTATTTCTTTTTCTTGCAACCGCTGTACTTCCTATTGCAAATGGTTCATCTCTGTCATCTTCTTCATATTTGCAAGAGATCCTAAGCTCTTGAATTCTTCCTTCATTGCTGATACTACATTTTCTATGTTCTGGATGCTCTGCTGCAAATCCAGTCTATCTGGGAGCTCTTCTAGCTCCGACCATGTCTTCGTCGCATCAGCTAGCAATGAATCTGCATCATCTATACAACACTTCATCTGCATTGAAGTGAGTATAAAGTCCTGTGCCCTTGCTTCCTTGTTTTCCTCGGGCGTTCCTGGTGCTCGAGCCTCAAGCTCAGCAATCTGCGCCTTGTGGTCTTCCTCCATTTTGGCCATTGTCTCTTCCAGATCCTTTTCTCTATCTACAATTTTTCTTACTTTCTGCATGCTTTCTCAGTGTCACTTTCCTGGTCTTCGCTAATGACTTGTCAAGATATTCATCCTCTCCACCAGAAACAACATCTCCATATTCATCTACCTGCATTGCATTTTATTACTTCTCATCTCGAAGCCCTCACACAAGATATACTCCAAAGTTGCATATAGGTCTCTTTGTGGATCAGCAGCTCTGTAGGAAGGATTGTACACTTCCTGTCAACTCATCCTCCTCGTACCTTCCCAATGTGGTAGCCTGCGATGTCTGCACAGGACTAACGCCACAAGGTTTTTGCTGTTGTACACCCCTATGAGGAAATATCTGCGATCCTGCTGGTGTAGGGTCAGTAAAGAAAGTTTTAGCTTGCTGAAATGTTTCTTTGTTCTTCTACAGGTCAAGTGGTGTAGATTTATTAGTTGTTTTACGCACCCACTTCGGACCTGTATTCTTTTCAGCATCCTGTGATGTCCTACTAGTAGAAGCACCACTGCAAGTCACAATATTGACTCTTGGTTCTGGTTCTTTCTTCTCAGCAGCAATAAGCTGAATATTCTGGTTTACTGCTGGCTTAGAATCCTTAATCTTGGCTATCAAGATAGGACATTCTTCTATAGTATGATCATAGGACTTGCAAGACTTACATGTTGTAGTAGGGTTCTGACAATCCCTAGCATAATGTCCTACGGCTCCATAGTTGTAACAAACAATCGGTCCACGGCCACGGCCAAAGCCTCCACCACAGCCTCTTCCTCTGAATCCTCCACCATGGCCATCATGATCCGGTTCATGTCGTGGTCCTGCTGCTAGTCTTGATGTCTCTGACTGGACTCTGTCGAAGTCATGTTTTCTCTCTATCATGAGATCATAAGCTCTGCAATTATTTTCATCATGTCCTACTAACTTACAGAAGTTATAGTATAAATTCTTAGGAGTTTGTACATACTTCTGAAGTAAAGGGCATTCCTATGGTCTATGTCCTCTTGTTCTACAGATTTCACACCATGGCCCTTGATTCTGTACTAAGAGGTTAGGAGCCCCACTTGCTATATATTCCACAAATACTGGACAATTATCTTTGGTATGGCCATGTCCTTTACACTTTTTACACCATAATTCTTGTTCAACCGCTTTTCCTTTCTTAATCTCATGTAGCTATAAAGTGAGATTGGCTAACTGATTCTGTAAGTTTGTCATACCTGCACTAGTCTCAGCTAGAGGTGAAGCCTCTAGTTTCATTTCCATCTCCAATGCTTCATCCTGCGTATGGATTTTCTGTTGCATTAGTGGAAGTATGATATGAGGGAGCAGTGCTGTGATGAACCATTCCTTATGCTGCTCCGGCGCAAACTCAAAACTCACTTGGTCTATAAGAGCTTTAAATTTCTGATCGAAATCCCATACTGACTCTGTGGGTAACTATTTTATATATTTAAGTTCTATGATACATTGTGACTCAGACTTGGGTTTCTTAAATTCCTTAATCATTGCGGTCCTGACCTCTACGAGTGTTCTAATCTGCGCTGATGTATACTTCATATACCATGTTAAAGCTTTTTCTCTAAGTGTAGTGGCCAACTGGACAAGCTTAGTATTGTCATCCTGGATCTGTTTAATGGTCCATATAGCTTCACATAGGAACCAATGTTGTTCTGTGTCTTCTACCCCTGTACCCCTAAAGGTAGGTAATTTCATGTCAACCCCCATTCTGTTTCTATTAGTTGGATTCTGGTTTGATGTATTTCTACCACTTGGTGGTGTAAATGTAGTATGTACTGTGTGTGAACTACTAGATGGAGTTCCTACAGGATTATTCTGAGTCTCAATTGGTTTCTGTGGGGTATAAGGGTGGTAAGGGATACCCCCTAGTGTTCTTTCTCTATTACTTTGACTCTGTTCTCTAGTACTGTCTGAACTATCTTCAAAGAAGGAAGATCTGAAATCTACTTTATATCTTTTACCGCTACGTGTACATCCAATTTCTTCAGAGTCACTCTCAAACTCTTGTGACATTACACTTACTTAACTTATTCATCTGAGAATATATCTAGTACTCCCTTTTCATAAAATAACATCTTAAGGAACAGATTTAAAGAGTTCAAATACTTACCGCGATATCCTTTGAAGAAGTACCTCTTTGCTTCGCTGAAACTCTTTCTTTGATCAACTGCAAACTCTGTAATGAAACCTTCGAGCAAAATCACAAGCCATAAGTCTACGACCCGCGAAATGGGATGATATACGCTCTTCATGATGTGAATCAGCTCTAATGTCCAGAAAATATTCTGTTTCTTCTTGAATACATGCTTATCATTCAACTTTGACAACCAATCATACAACTCATTTGCATAGGTCGCAAAAAATATCTCATGCAGGTTTGTGAAGATATGTTTTTGTAACCAGTCCTCTGTACTAAGCCTAGGACTCTTGTTTTCTTTCATAGCAAATTCTCTTTCCTTAGACTCAACCCACTGGTTAAGTTCTTCTTTAGTAGGATGCCAACAGAACATCAACTCTTCAATTTGTTCAAAACCGGCGATGGAACCATTTGTTGGCTTAGATGTGCAGACCCGGGTTTACTTTATTGTACCAACAAAACCCCTAGCTCACTGGCCCTTTCAGGGATAGAATGCAGAACGACATGAAGTCTCACCTGAAGTGATCTTAAATGGGTTGGCTGAAGAATCATGTTTCCTCAACCAGTATCTGTAGCATCCTAGGTTCTCCTGACTCTACTTAACCAGCAGAATCTCTCCGCGAGGGCTGTCTCTCTTCCTAGATGACTCTACTATGGAACTGACTCTTATCGCATCGCATTTTCTAAGACAATGCGCAAACTTACTATTCTTCTGGCTCTTAACCTACAATATCTCACACCGCAGCTCCTCTGACGGTGCGATATCACCTTTCTACACTGCGATATTTCCTACAACAAGAATTAATATGCTCATCAACTATCAAGGTCCAGAGGCCTCTTCTCTGTGTATAATAGCTTAGTTAACCTTCATCAAGGTGCTAAACAACTTCGCTTAAGCTTCTACAGATTAACATGCTTAACATAAATTACACTCAACTCGTTGAACAAAATATACAGAAGCCACTTAACACAGTAGCTACTACTGTCGTGAATCAAACACTGATAAACTCATATACAGAGTACTCGACACATTCAACTTGCATTTAACCTTCTATGTTACTATAAATTGAGGATAGAATACATGCATTCATTAACTGATAAGCAACGTTCATGTAACGAATAACAGATAGCAAATAAGTATAGCACAATCACATAAAACAGTCGCACAACACACGGATTTTACGTGGTTCACTTCCAGGGAGGAAGCTACATCCACAGGAACTGTGTTTATATTATATCTTGAGAGAGTAACACAGTTCTACTGCAACCTATTATGCAGCTTGAGATCTTCTGGGAAACTCCACGCACACAGCTGGGAGCCCTTCTCTCTTAGATCTCTTCTCTAATATTGCTTTCTTCTTACAATATACTCTTTCTCTCTCTCTCTCTCTCAATCCCTGTGGATTGTTACATTCATGCTCAAGGAGTTAGCTACTGGTTACAGTAAGATAACTGCAGATTTTACAATAGAACCAAAGCTTGACTCTTTCTCAATGTCTCACTATACTGACGACAATAGTTACAACCTTATCAACTACTATCTATCTAACTGTCTAACTATCTAACTAGCTGGCTAACCCTTCATAATACAAAATACATGCTTAAATATGTGGCCCGAAGGTCTCACCATGATACAAAACTGTGGGCCTATCCCAACAGTAACCCAAAACCCTAACTGTGATAGTCGGCCTATCTGTACTTTGAACTGCTGCTTACTGGTCACACTGTAGCTTTCTGCAGTCTTCCGCAATTTTCGGCGCTGATCATGGGTATGGGCATCACTTCCTCAGTTGCTCCCCTTTTTCCCTTTGTATTTAATACCTCGGCCCATTGCTCCTTCTCCATTCATGAGGGTAGTTGAGCCCTCCTGTCATCGCCTCTACCTTAAATGCAGTGGTTGAGCTCTCTTCTCGACCAATTTAGGTACTATTTCCTTTGACTTTCTTGTTTCGATATAGAAGCTTTTCCTATATCTATGTGGCCCCGCTCCAACAACCAGCAATTCCCTAGGTTTTGTTAACTCTGGTGCAACCTATTGCGGTTGATTCTCACCCCCCACCCGGTATGCATAAGCCAACCACTGCACCTGCACCTGCGCCACCCCAACCCAAAAGGGCCAAGGAAAAGAACACCAAGGCCACCACAGAACCATGATAAGTCCCACCTTGTGCCATCTGTCAACAGCAGGGCCATCAAAGTCAGAATTTCCCTAAAATCCCAATGATCCGTGTGCATCTGGATGCCATGGATATGAATGAAAACATCCTTGTGGTTGAACTCCCAACCATGCCACTAGTTAAGAACAAGGAATTGAGGACAAACCATGCTTATGCCCTTTGTGGTTTGTATGGACATTACTCCAACCATTACCAAGACCTACCTGAATTTTGAATGGCTCTTGCTAACCTCCGTCACCATTCCCTTGAGTCTGAGATCACCTTGATCGAAGAAGTTCAGCCACCACCTCCTTCGTCCGACACCATGTCCATTTACATGATGTCTAGTTCTCCCGACCAGCTCAACCCCATCTCCAACAATGATCCATCAAACCTATCACTTCATTGCTTCAACAATGACGAGGAGATACTTGAAGCTCTGACCGCCCTAGAATACCCATGGGACGACATGCACCATCACTTGTTCTTCCTCTCGGAAGAGCTGGTGTCGCAGTCCGACTAGTTTTCTGTGGAGACCAAAGATTTCATCCATGGGAAGGTTAACTGGTTCAAGAACCCAATCCCAACACCTGATGCCTTCGAATAAGGGAACATGGAAAACATTTCAACAAAAATTAAAATCAACATCTCAACTAACTCTGAGATCGTTGAAGAAATCATGCTGGGGGCATCTTGCTCCCCAGAAGAGGTCGATGCCTACACCGTTCTCTTCCAAGAATTCTGTGACATCTTTTCCTGGTCTTATACTGAAATTACTAGCTTAGATCCATCCATCGTGGAACACCACATCGACACATGGCCTGATGTGGCACCCATCCACTAGAAGCAACAGCCCATCCATCCATCTAAAGTGGCTGTGGTGAAAGCTGAGATAGTGAAGCTGCGCACAGCCGGCTTCATTTATCCCATTGCATATACAACCTAGGTTTCTAATCCTATTCCCGTGAATAAAAAATAGGGTACCATTCATGTTTGCACATACTTTTGTGATCTCAATGGGGCATGTCCCAAAGACAACTTCCCCACCTCGTTCATTGATCATATTATCGATGCATGTACCAGACATGAAGCCTTTTCTTTCATGGATGGTTTTTCTGGATATAACCAAATCCAAATCCAGAAAGAAGACCAGTACAAGATGGCATTCATAACCCCATGGGGCACATTCACCTACCGAGTCATGCCCTTTGGCCTCAAAAATGCTGGAGCCACCTTCCAGCGTGCCATAATGCACTGCTTTCGTGATCTCGTTCACATCATGTTGCTTTTTTTCAACAACCTTATCGCATGGTCACAAAACCACACACAACACATAGATGACTTGTGACAAGTCCTAATGCAATGTCACTAGTGCATAATCTGCTTGAACCCATCCAAGTGTGTTTTCTATGTCCCCAGGGGCCATCTCCAAGGATTCATCTTGTCACACAAAGGAATGACCGCTGATCCTGGGAAAGTCCAAACGACTTTCCCCCTAACGTCACCCCTTTGAGTGACATCATTCTAAATTGTATTATAGTCTTTCCATTTTTTTTTACACATTTTTCCTAATTGAGTCTTATTTATTGTTTCCTCTCATTGCTTCAGATGGAGCACACCTCAGATCGGTATACGGGATTCGCAGATGGAGCAAGCAGATGGTACTCGAACCTCACCTCGGCTACATGGGTAATCCACTCCCCATTGCACGAGTTGATCCACATTGACTGAATATGCATGGGCACCGCAACCAACAACCAGGTAGAGTATGATGGTGTCAATGGCCTCTTGGTTGCCGCTCTGCAATTAGTAATTCATCATCTCGATGTCTTCTTAGACTCCCAGCTGCTTGTTTCTCAACTGAACAACCACTACCGAGTTCGTGATCCCTACCTCTTTAGAAAGTACCTGTGCACTAAACACATGGTCAGAACATTTGAATCCATCACATTCACACATGTTCCCAAGAACCTCAATAGTGACGTAGATCAAATGGCTAATGATATTCTAAATTTCCATATCCATAACAACATATAGGAAACATACAACCATAACATAATGCATAATCATGTGAAAAAATACACACATACTGTAGTAATACATCACATAGGCATTTGCATTCCACAACATAATAAAAGTAATCACATAATAAAGCCATAAAAGAACATCCACGTGCATCAAAAATATATATAGATAAAAATCCATAACTCGCATGTCCACAACATGTCCAATACAAAATGAGAAGCCACATATGCTTTCTCAACAAGATATACATAAGCGACAAAAAAACCCCTAAGTGCACCAATGCACTAGGAATAGCCCCACAAGGCTACTAATCCAATTCAAACCCATCATCTGACTCGAACTCATCATCTTTCGAAGGGGACGCATCCTCTGCAAGAAGACCACCTCTCGTCGTCCGGCGAAAGTGCTCGCAAGCCACTGCCATCTTCCTCATCACGCCCATCAGCGCGGGAGGAAGATTGTGAATAGAAGTAATAAAGTTAGTATTCAGGTGCTGCCAGCCAACATCTGACACTCCAGTAGCTACCTCCTCCATGTATGGTACCATTCTATCCACATATTGCTGCCGCCTATGAGAGTTCTCGGAAGGGGCCATCGCAGGAGGTATGGTAACAACCTGACTCCGTTGCCCAGGTGGCGGGCGAGGACCAACATCTGCACACATAAGTAAGGACACCATCAGTCCACATACATCAATATGAAAATCACTAACCAGCTCAACTATACTATGCACAAATATGAACATAAAAATATCAAACATACATACCAGCTGGTCCCCAAGCTTGACCAGCAAGTCGGGGCATCTCAGGATCTCCCTGGAAATCCATACCCACATACGAGTACTCCTCGATCACCACAGGCAGCTGGAGTCACTGATCCAATAGCTCCTTTGTGAAGAAGTGACCCACTCTACCACCACCCTCGTGAATCATCATCTGGCACCACCTATACATCCTCGGCTCCCGCAGACCACTATCCTCCACAACCCGATGAGGACGAAGTGTAGGTACTTTCTCAAAGAAGAAAGCACATAGAAAGGATCCAAAGCAAAAACCAGTTCCAATAGTCTTTGACTTGTTCAGTTGACACCGAAAATCCTGAAAGTACATTTGGCCCCATGCATAATATGTGCCACCAATGGCACGCTCTACTAGCTGCAGCTGACTACCATAAATATTGTGGCTCCCTGTAGAACTGAAGATGTGCTGTAGTAAAGTCCCCATTTCTCATGTGGACAACTCCTCGATGTCACACATCAGGATGTAAGAACCACGCACATACACCATAGTGTAATAGTGTCGATCATATAGATCCTCTAATGTCTCCCCTCGAGACAGTACAGGTGCCAAGTCACCAACTACTCCCAATATTGGGAGCCCAGTAATGAAATACACATCCTCCACCGTAATATCAATACGTTGGCCCTGGAAGAGGAACAACTCCTCAGCAACATCCCAGAAACTGATCAGAGTTTGCATCAGCAAACCCAAGCTCTGCATAAGCGAAATCCTCATAAAATTCAGTAACCCATAGCGGGCTAGTGTATCTCTAACACCCCTGTCATGTAATGATGCATCTCTGACTGGCTTGCAGTCTCTCTCCCTCCATTTTATCTCCACCATCCTACACAAAGAAAAAACCCTGATGTCAGACATCCCCACCATCAAAAAACCACCCAAAGGAGGCTAAGGCGCACCTATCTGAGCAAAAGGAGCACCCAAGGTGCTCATAATTACCCAACAGGTGTGCCCAGGGTGCACCTTTCTCTTCTAAATGTGTGACCTGGTGCACAAGAAACCCCAAATAGCTCATGGGGGGCCTCCAGGTGGTCAAATTCAGTAAATAAGCCATCAAAATGAAGAGGTTCAGTGAGAGATTTTACCTACAAGTAGCAACTCGTGAAATCGTCGATCGGATAAAGAGAAATCAGCAAATGAAGAATTAGGGCCCACCTCTCCAACTCCATAATGAAAAGTGACAATGACACTTCACCATGTGGACCCTCCCCTTTTATAGGCCCCATTTGACCTAATTTCTTTCGATCGACATAACAGGAGCATACAGATTCCGTTTGAGATGCCATTCATGCCACTAGTTTTAGAATTCCACCCTCTACCTAGTTATGAGACCATTGTCTCATGTTTAATAAGTCAATTTTGGGACCATCTCCCACAAGTCACCTCGATTCACGAGCCATGACATGACGATGTGAGTGTCTACGGACCGGTACTCGTATCACACTTCTCGGTCGCAAGTCATGCGAGCGATCGGGCTGCCGCCCGTTAAGGATTGTACTATAAGTTTACTTTCTGTATTTATAATCGTCTTTTTTCACTACACCTTATGCGGACATCTAGACCATCGTCCACAAAACCTTTTGTTTTTCTTCCATGTATTTGACATAGAAGTGTCCTCGGGCCACCGTCCGTTAAGAAATGTAATTTTAGCTTTTATTTTGTATTTTTTAAACATAGTTTCCTTTTCCATTCACTGCACCTTACGTGGACCTCTGGACCACTGTCGACAAAACAATTTCTTTTCTTACATGTAGTTGGCATATAAGTGCGCCCGGACTTGCACTCACATCTCATGTAGTCAAGTTCGTCCACCACAACACACACACACGCTCTCCTAACCTCTGTCCGAGAACCACCTCAGTTTGCGTGCCTCTGTTGCACTGTCTCACGAGCCTCTGTCATGATATATCCCATGCATGTATTGGTATGTTTGAGAGCCTTGTGTTCCATCCATACTACATGGATGACCTATGGACCTCTGTCCACCGTCCCGACATGGGGCATAGCTCATGCCACCGCAGTCGGTTGACCACATTGGAGTTTCGTTTAAGCTCTTTTCTGACTCCATAAAAAAATGAAAAGATCACTGAGCGTAGCTGCTTCCTTTCCCACTAGCTAAAGAATAGGAAAGGGCATCTACATTGTCTCATTTACCTCCTTTTACGGACCATGTAGACCATTTCATGAAAAGGACCTCCTTGGCTCACTTAAGCCAAGACCATTCCCCTCTACATACTTTGGTGCTTTCTCGGGTAGAGGGGCTGCACTTTACGAAAAATCCCACCATCTGTTGTCTTTAAGCTCTCTTCCAACTATCTCAACAAGAAAATATCACCAAGCAAACTTGGTTTCATTCATGCTCGTAAAAGTATTTGAATGATCGTCTAGTCAGTATAGGTTTAACCTTTTCTAGCCTGATTAGACTACCAATGGTAAAGAAGTCTCTCATCCCCTCCAGGATGGGTGAGCTCTCCTATGTATACTTTTATCCTTTTTTAGGAATAGGAGACTACCAATGAAAAAGATCCCCCATCGGAGTCTTCTTCGTGCTTTCAGACTCTCTAAAATTGAAAGCACTATCGAGCACTTACCTTCTCGAGCTCGCCAAAAATCCATGAGATCGTACCACAACGGTGTGCCTAGACACCACCCCACAGAAAATAGTTTGGAAGCATCCCCACATTGGATCACCTTTGTTCAGAGTACTCTACAATATGTCTTCCTTAGATCCCATCAGTATCAAAAGTGTCCAACTCCTCCAAGTATTTCCCATCTATAGCGACATTCTCGGTATTATAGCTATGATCCCATTCCCATGAGTTAAGTTTCATTTGCTGCCTAATCCTCCCTGCCGTCATACTCTCAACAAAGGAAGTTTGAGTCTCCCACTCCCCCTTGCCCCTGTTCATTTTTTCCCTTCCCTCCCCTCCCCCCCAATTCAGTGAGTCAGTACGCAAATTGCTTCACACCTTTCGGTTATCCCTCACAGTCCTAGTCAAGGAAACATCATTGTATTTACTTGGGGCAGGTCTCCCTCTATTGACACCAACACACATATTATAGAGGATAGACCCAGAGGCCCCTTTATATTGGTTTCATTTACATCATTGATCAGTTCCTTGGACCACTTGAGAGAAGTCCTTAATGCCTCTTGGGATGGTTGTTTCTCACATGCTCGACTTCGACTCCATCATCGCACCGTTGAGATTTGTATAGGGTTTGTTCCACACAGTACTTGGTTGAAGACCCCAGATGTCACGCGACTCAAGCACATTGATGAGTCCACTCAAGGGACCTAAACATGTTATGTCCCTTGTGATTTACAGGTTGCGTTGGAGACAATGTTCAGAAGCCCCAGCAGTGCTTCAATATACCTTCATGATTGATGCAGCATAGTTGTACCGTAGAGACTCTGACTCTTAATCAGTGAGTCCACACAGCTATGTACCAGATCTAGCATACTTTCAGTCATGAAGATATAACATTCCATGAGAATTCCATGGGTCCAATATACCATATTAGTGTTGTATTCAGCCTCACATGAGAGGCAACCATCATTGTAATATCAGTTGTATATGATCGGCTCTTGTATTTTAGAGCATAGATCAAATGATTCTTTTGACATTGTCATAAGCATGGGAATGCCCACCTCGTCCATATACATGTCACACATTTATTGTATCTCACCCATTGATGGGAACCAAATTAATACAAAACCAAAAGCCACCATTCCCCAGCCCCAGAAGCACCACCTCTCTACACCAAATCCTATGATGTCCATCAGCCATACATTGAGCTCCTACCCTCACACATCAGGGGGCAATCTGTTAACCCAAAAATTTCTCACATAGCTCTCAATGGCCTACACCACCCAGGGACACCATCTCACAACACTCATTTCACTCCATAAGACCTTCCATTTGACCCCCACACCTCCAAAAGAGCACAAGGATGAAGAAAAGGGCTAAAAACCACAAAAAGATCCCAAAATAGCCCCCTAGGAGCTGAAGCCCTCAAAAAGGGGCTGAAACCCTAAAAGGGGCTAAAGTTAGGGTGGAAGGGGCTAAAGCCCTGACCAAGGGCTTAAAACCCTAAAATCCCTTGGAAAAACTACAAAAGGAGGGTGAGGGGTCACTCTCATAACACTCCTCACTTGCCTATTGTTATGCTACCTGTGGATGCCTTGAGACCTTTTGCTCTCAAACCACCCACTCTCCCTGTCCTCCATCTCTATCTCATCAAGCCGTTGCTTCCCAACCAAGAGAGAGGTGCTCCCATGAGCTAGGGCATGGTGGCCCATTTCCACCTAAATGAGGTATAATTTCTTTTCATGTTTATTTGCTTGTTTTGCTTTCTAGCTGATATTTTCATTTGCAGTTTTTTCATTGACATTGTTTGCAGGTTTGCTAGTGTAGTAGCTTAGGTTGTTTGCAGGTTTCAAGGAGGTAGAACCCTAACCCATTTTCTGCAAAGGGGTTCACAAGGGCTTCATCTCCTCCTTTATTTTCTGTTATTAGCTCTTATATCTAGTTTACAGTAGTTGCTATTTGCTTATTCTTGTTTAGATTAGCTTAGTTTAAATTCGCTACTCTGTTTATGCTATTTTCCCTTTCGTTTTTTACTGTTTTCAAAGGGCAGGAACCTACCCGTGTGCCTATAAGGCACAAGGGAGCCATTCCTGCTCCTATAGTGAGGATAAATTCTCACTACAGTGACAATGAGGAAGACTAGGCCTAGGCTATGCCCATAATGACGATAATATAAATCCCCAGCAACAACATACCCACACCTTCGTGCACTACTCCAAACTCAGGAAAAACATCGAGTCCCACGTCGACTTGTACGAAGTGCCAAAAATAGTCTAGTAGTTGATCAACATCTGTCAGAAGGAGGCCCAAGATGGAGATCGATTATATGAAGCTACCCTTGTTCCATGGTTACAGGATCGATGATCCTGAGTAGTATTTATTTTTATGCGAAGCATTGTGGACTATTAGACAGGCCACTAATGATGATGTAAAGAAAGGATAGTTAGTAACTACCCTGAGGGGTCACGCACTTGACTGGTTTATAAAGTTTATCCAAGTTCCTTAGGAGAATTTAGTGAAGACATTGGATGAGATCCAGATAGGACTAATTGAGGAATTCAAAAAATTAAATTCAAAAGCACAATACATTATGAAGATGAAGGAAATTAAAAAATTTCCTAATGAGACCATTTGGGATTTCGATCAAAGGTTCAAGACACTGATGGTCAGAGTCAGTTTTTCTATGAGTGATGTCCAACATAAAGAATGGCTTATCGTGACATTGGTTTCTCACATTCGACAACCATTGATGCAACAAAAGATAGCGATGCATAGCGAAGCCCTAGAGATTGCATTGAAGCTCAAAGCTTCACCTATCGAGGAGAGTGTAGTCGAGATGAGTCAAATTTAGGTGCAGCTAGTGAACCTCACACTCCAGATGTAGGATATCAGGAAAGGTAAGGAGGAACACGTAGATATTTGGTGTACTCAGTTTCATGCAGATGGCCACACCAAAGATACTTGCCCCGACTTTATATACTATCTATTATCTAGAGCTCCAAACCCATTGAGTAGCGGTGGTGTGCCTTTGTGTCGCATATGCCAAGTCTATGGACATTGACATCAGGAATGTATTTATATGAAAAATATGGTGTCAAAACCTGCCAATTTATATAGTTCATTCTGTCACTCAGTTGGACATGAGGATAGAGGCTGTCGGGCATACGATCTGCTTCAGGACAAAACTTATGATTCATATTTCGTGAAGGGCCAAGGCCACTGCATAGTCCATCAACCACATCCACACCCTCATATGGTAATTTATTAACCACAACTATAGTAAACACTGGCATCGCCAATGCAGTTTTTTCCACCACAGCCTCAGTCACAGTTTGCACCACAACCATAGTTCGCACCGCACCAGCCATATAATCAAATGTTGATGGCCCATGCGCAACCACAATACGTTCAAGCAGTGCACTTTGTTCAGCAAAAACCAAATCCTCTACCTCAACAGGTAGGTCATCCGTAGTACTCACGGCAAGGAACATTCTGTGGAGGATTTCATGGTAGAGGAGGAGGCTTTGGCCGAGGAGGGGGATGAGGTCACACATCTGTCCAATGTTATAATTGTGGAGTATTCAGTAATTATTAGAGAGACTTCCCACATGTGAATTTCTCATGTGTATACTGTGCAGCGATTGATCATACCATGGAGAACTTCCTGCATTTAATTGTAATATGGAAAACCAGAAATGTATGTTCCGCAGTTGCAAAATCAAGCCGAGTTGCAGACTTAGTGTCACATGCCCTGATTTTGCAAAAACAATTTTATATTATTAGAGGAACATTATGTTAAAATTTTATGCTAAGTTGTAATTAATGACTAGTGGGGTCAAAAATATTTATTGTAAATTCAGGATATTTTATTTATAAATAAATAAATGAGGAGACAACAGCTTAGGAGAGCTGTTAAAAGAGTGTTTACTAGTCAAATTGGTGGAGGAGACTGGGTGGAGAGAAAACTGAAATGTGGCAGCATCCTCAAACCACTTCCAACTGCTGCAGGTGGCAAGCTCCCTACATTTGTGGTCATGATTCCCCAAGAAATTGGAATCAGAGCAGGTGGCCCAATTAATGAAAACTGACCCAAAAGACCTAGGCATCTTTATAAAAATTCCCATTGAAGAGAGCCGAGGCTACTCATTATTCTGCAGAAGTGATCATTCAGGGTGAATGAATGTACTTCAGAGAAATTCAATGGAAGGGAAATCTAGAAAGTGTTTGAGGGGATAATTGTTGGTTGATCTAGTTTTAGCTTTTAAGCTGAAGATCATACTGCTGAGAGTAGAGTGTTTTATTGAGGTATTGAACTAGTCAGTTGACAGAGGGTTCTACAGTTGCATTCTCCACCCATTTCTCAGCCAAGAATACCAAGAACAGGCTCGGGGGTCTTGAGTAAGCGTTGTTTGAGCGCTCTCTAGGAGATTGGTAGGGAGGAACGACCTCCTAAAGATGTTGTCGTCTTGTCCTCTACAAATGCTATGTTATTTTATTTTACTGTTTTAGTTAAATAAATATTAGTTTAACTACTATATGAATGTTAAAAGTTCAGAGTTTGTGAAATGTCAGATTTAGTATTCTTATTAGATTATTATAGAAATGAAATTGGTTTAGAGAATAGAGAATTAGAATGAAAATAAATTTCTAAACTGTGTTTTTCCACACCTAGAAACCAAGTCGTACTCTAGCACAGTTAGAATGCTTTAAGTAGATGAAAGAATTTTTATGAGAATGAAAATAGTGGATATGAATTTTATATATGTAGATAGCAAAGTAAAATCTTATTTTCAAATGTTTAGAATACAATGAAAAAGCAATGTTAGGGTTTGTTTGTGTTCACTATTTTACTTAATGTAACTAAATAAAAATGCAAGAAAAGAAATAGTAAACTACACTAGAGTTACAGTAATAGTATACTGATACAAATAAATTTTTATAGAAGATAACAGCTGAGTATATAAACAAGTTATTAACCACACAATATATCTTTTAAACTATTTACTAAATCATAAACTATTACTTAATAAAAACCAGATTAGGGTTATGTTTATAAACCCTTTATTTATGAAAAATAAACAGAGTTCCAGAGTTAACCTTGTATTCTTTACAGAGCTTTGAATAATTCTAAGTTATAGAATAGTAATTAAAAATAAATGTAAATATAAACATTAAATGAAATAAAACTAAGAATTACATACTTAGGAGTTAATATATTCTTAACAAACAGGCTTATAACCTATGAAAGAAAAACCTGAGGGTTGAAACCCTAACAACTAATTTATTCAATTATAAATTAATCTATTTTAGTTTTAACCTTTTACATTCTGAACTGTGTAAGCAAACTTAACAAGAAGGCTATAATCCATGCTTTAGACTGTTTACAGTCTTTTTCTGAAAATAAACATATTTTATAAACAGTAAATAAACACATAATTTACAGGTTAATGAAATCATAACAACACGAGACAAATATCAAAGTTTAAAAAAATATTTCTTTAAAAACCAACTGTATTACATAGTCGGGCCGTAAGGCTAAAACTTAACAAAATACATATCACATCTCAAAGGCCAGTATTACCCAGCATAAACAGTAATGGTTTTAAAGTAAACTAGAGTAAACATCATACTAAAACCTCTTAACTAACAAAGAAACCGAAACAATCTTCCAAGAACTATGTTTCTCCTTCAACAACCCTCATTGCAAGTAGGGAAAAACCCATAATTGAATTCAGGGCTTCCCGGTTGGGGCTACGAGTCCATTGAAGTCAGTCGTTGTATTCATTCCACTGAAGATTGGAGTCGTCATGGGTTCCTATAACGAGCACATTACTGAGCGTTAGCACAAATCTCAACTTCTAAACTTAAAACCCTAACTGTATTAATAAATTGACAAAGAGTTTCCATATTAACAACTGAGTTATCTTACCTACAAGTAAGAAGAGAATTTGGACAACAAATAAGTTGTCACCATCTTTAGCAATTTATATAGGGAAGTATTCAAACCCCTACACCAACCCTGGAGTGGAGACAGTGTCAACAAGATTAAGCTTCACAAGCCATGACAAGCCACAAGAAAAATAGAACTGAAACCATGGACAGGCTGAGAGCCAAACACATAAACAAATAACCACTCACGCAGTAAGGTTCACAACCAGGAAGGTCTGTGACCTAAGAATGAGTGATGAGAGTACAGCAGCAACAAACAAAAGCTACAGAGCAAGCAAGCAGAGGAACAACCTCTCATGGCCACCAAGAAAAATACACAGAACAGCCTGTAGGCCATCGAAACCCTCGAAGTAAAAATGATAGCTGAATAGGGTTTTCCAACCTTTTAAGTCACCAATGCATGGAGGAGAGTAGACCACGTTCCCTCCAAATATTTTCAACCACACAAGGGTATTGTCTATAGTTCATCTGCGTTCGAATTATCAATTATTATCGCAATGATCAATAAACCAATTATGTAATCGACTATGGAATGTACATATATATATTCGCTAATGAAAACATAAACTATATCGTTGTAATCGATGAGTATCGAGGTATGTGTTAATTGTTAACAATGATTTTATAATGTTGACCATAGAGTAAGGATGTAAAAACCTTTCCATTGGTACAATCCCAAGGTAGACCATAGTTTACACTTTTCTAAACAATAAATTGTATGCAAAACGACTTTAAAATATTTACATATTATTTGAAGCTCAACTATACTATTGGCAATCGATGGATTAAGGTTAGTTATAATTGCTAATAACTAATATATGTTTTTTTTACTATAGAGTAAGGTGTTTTAAACCATGTCAAATAAACAATCACGAGGCTTGACCTTAGTGTAAACTTTAACAAATAATGTTTTGTATGCTCAACTTGCCAATGACAATAATAATGAATCTTATCATTATTTACAAAGTCAATTGTGCTTACTTGGTTCTATCATAGTATAGGAACCTTTGTTATAATGTTTCACTTGATATAGACCTTAGATTAAAAGTTCCAGGTAGTAAAATCTACTATAGAAGTTACTATAAACTACAACTTGTTATAAGTGGGGCAACATTATAATAGTAATATTACTATGGTGTAAACCATGCACAAGGTTTATAAATTATAGGAATAACACTGGTAACGTATTTACCTATGATTTTGGTGGTAGGTAGTATTCCATCTTAAGATGATGTATCTAGTTACAAGAACCAAATTTATAATGTCATGGAAATTCCCAGGTAGTAAGATCTCTACAGGATGCAGGTAACATTAAGATTGATACATTATAAAATAATGTGGTATTGTATGTTGTTACAACAATACATGCATCAATGTGATAATTTAAGTACTGAAGTTTATAACTTGATGTTTAGCATTTGTACATACAAACAACAGGTTAATAATTTCTATGGCTAGTAAGTTAGAGACAAAATAGAAACATGTACTCTATTGAAAATCTTTACCTTCAAGATTGATAGGAGTACTTTCATGAATAAAAGACAGTACATTTAAACATAACATTAGCGTTATAAGCATGTTAAAATAGAAGTAATTGTATGGAGAAGAACTTGAGCTCTAAGCTCACAGTAAGTATCTTTTGTTTAGCTAAGTATGATAAAGTTAACAATCTTTATGACTAAAAATTGAATACTATCTTAGAAACAAAGTCTATAGAAGATAATTAATTTACCTCATTAGAGCTTTCTTTAGAATAATCAGTTTATTTAATAGCATATTAACATGCAACATAAATACTTTTTGCTACCTTATGAATTAAACTTCTACTTGATCGATCGTTACCTGTTGAACCTGTAAGAACCAGTAGTCCATCTGTGTTAGCATAATGCTAAGTAAGCCCAAGTTTTCAAAGATAGATTTCACCTATTTTCCAAAAATTAAAATTATTAGTAAAGCTAAAAGAAATTTGAATGCAGGTCATTCTTGTATACCTTATGAAAATGAAAGTTGTATTAGTTATTGTATTATGAAACTAATTAATACTAATTTTTAAACTGTTTAATTTTCCACTAACCACTAGCAGTTAGTAAACTGCGTATTTATACCTTTTATGTTATCTTAAAAATTTTAAATTTTTATGAAATTTTGGGGTTATGACACTCAGAATAACCTACCAGCCAAGAACTAGTTACAGAGCCATGCCTAGAATCAAGTGCCGCTCCAGAATTAGACTATGAATCAGCCGAGGAAGCCACCAGTAAACTAGAATACACCACTATCTCATAATCTACTGATGAACCAGACTCAAGGTCCAACATTTGTGTTGATTTTAGTAGAGCCCATAACATAGGATTTCGATGTCGCCATTGTCACTCGTGGAGGTGCGACGGTGGGAGATGATGGACCCCGACCACAAATTCGATTAGCTAAGAAGAAGAAAGTGGTTTTTGATATTGTGAAAGAAAAAGAGACGTTTTTTGAAACTCGGGATGTGATTGGAAGAAATCTTGGTAAGTTTCCTGTCTATGAAATTCCATCTGCCTTTGGTTTATCCTTAGAGACAGGACCGTTACAGTAGCATGGTACCTTGCAACAGTTCTTTGAGAAATTCTTAGCATTGGCATGATATCCCGAGGGTTTTGTTGATCTGGAGAGGTTGTTGTACTGTCCAAAGCGAGGAGCTCAAGGAATCCATAGTGAACTCCTTACAGAAGAAAAAGACAGGTAAAGAGATGCGTATAAATATCCAGATTGGGGACTATGAGGTGAAATCAATCATCTTGGACCTGGGATTGGATGTGAAAATATTGACTAAGCAGACCTGACAGAAAATGGGGAGCCCAACTTTGGGTTGGTACCCTCTACAGCTACGATTGGAGAACCAAGCTACAGTGTAACCCATTGTATGGGTAACAAGTTTGGTTTTTGATGTTGAAGGTATGAGAACACAAGTAGACTTTGATGTGATTGAAGTCATTAATGGGAAAGGCTCCTATCCCATGCTACCGGGGATTGGATGGACCAATGATAGTATGGCCATGATTAATTTTAAGAAACGAATGCTGACATTTGAAAACTAGGACATTCAAGTCATCGCACCCATGGATCCAACTGAGGGTCGAAGATACATTGAACCTATGAATGAAGAAGTTGTCAAGGGGTGGGATCATGCTTACAACATCTTTGAAGACTATATCTACTTGAATACCGAGGGACAACTTGGTTGGGAAAGTGATAGCTCTACATCCTCTCATTCTGATGATGCACTTGAGAATTGGAAAAACCGCATGAATGAGGTATCCTTTATAAAGTGTGGTCTACTTACACAATCTCTGGATCATGTTGGGACTAAAATTGTTGAATTTCTAGTATATGAAGGGATACTGGAGCTTTCTTCATTCTTAACAGTATTTGAAGAGAGATTCTAAGCAACACAACAACTATTGGCACTGGAGGAAGCACTAATGGCTACTCCAACCCACTAGTGGGAAGCTCATAAGAAAACGATTACCAGATGGATGCTGTGTCACAGGCTGATGACAACTTGTTTTGGTACCATAGAGGTACGCCGTTTCCTCCCAACGCTAAGTCCTTCACCTGTGGTATCGCGCACCACAGCTCCTCTGCCGGTGCGGTATCACCTCTCTGTGATATCCTACCTCCGCGGTTTAGCGCACTTAGCATTTCTCGTGCCGACGTGAAAGACTTAACATACAAGGCTATTCAATGCTGCAATAGAGACTGTTTTACACAAAGCATAGATGACCCATAAACAGCGTGCCAAAGACGTTAACCTACATTTACCCTTCTATATTGCTGCGAACTGATTAACACATTCATTCATTAAACTGTAAACAAAATCCATAAACTGACTGAGAAATGCATAAGTAAACATAACACATAGACCAATCACATAACACTGATTTTAACGTGGTTCACCTCCAGGATGGAAGTTACGTTCACAGAACTGTGTGTTTATTATAGCTTAGGGGAAGGTAAAACACAGTTCTGCTGCACCGCATATGCAGCTTAGGATATTCTCTCTTAGATCTCTTTTCTCTTCTATATTGCTCTCCTACAATATACTCTTCCCTCTCTGTCGATCCCTATGGATATTTACATACATATTCTATAAGCCAGCTACTGGTTATCGTAACATTGCTACCGCTAATAACAGAACCAGAGCTAGGCTTTTACAACAGTCTAAGAATCTGCAAAACACTACTAACTAACAAAATGACTAGCTATCTCTTTAACCCACCAACCAACCAACCCTTTTACAATACAAAATATATTCTTATATAGGCAGCCCGAAGGTCTTGCCATTACAACACTGTGGGCCTGCCCAACAGTAACCCAAAACCTAACTAGTGACAGTTGGCCATATCTGTACTTGAGGTAGCCGCTTTCCGTCACACCACAGATTTCTGCAGTCTTCCATGCTTCCGGGCACTGATCATGGGTACTATGCACCGCTTCGCTTTCATGTTCTTCGCCTTCAATGCTTCAGCCTCGTTGCTCCTTCTCCTTTATGAGGGTCGCTGAGCCCTCCTGTATTCCGCCGCTGCCTTCAACGCAGTGGTTGAGCTCTCTCTTCTCGGCCGCTCAAGTACCGTTGCCTTCTTGACTTTTCTATCTTAAAGTCATGGTTTCCAGCTCTGCTCTCCAGCTGGAAACGTGCTACGGTGTCGTAGCTCTGTCTTAACTCTTTTCCGCCAAAACTTATCTTTCTTCTGTAGCTGCGGGACCCTGCTCCAATAGTTTACCACACTGGGAAGTATGACAGGAAGGAAGATCCTAACAATGATTTGGCAGAGTGTAAAATACTATGGGAAGTGCAACCAAAGGATGAATGGTTCCATGCATTTATTCATACATTGGATGAAATGCCGAGGTCCTGGTACGTATCTGCAGAACTGTGTAGAGAAGCAACTACCTGGGAGGAGTTGATAGTTTGTTTCACCCACACTTTCAGTTTTGCAGACGCCAATCCTGATCTCCACAATGCGCTTCATATCATTCAGGATGTAGTCTTGAAATTTGTGCCAGTCGCATATCCTGTGGATCCACATGCACATTGTCACATGTAATCGATGACAGAATTCTTGTTGATGTATTTCTAACTTTGGAATGTATTCACTTGTATATCTTATGTATTGTACCTCGATGTTTATTCTAGGAAGTATCTATAATGTAATTGAGTCATGTCATGCCCCGATGTTCCGATCGGGAGATTCAATCATGTAAAAGAGTAATGTAAAGTCATTTAGGTTAACCCTCCATTGTACGTTGTGGAAATACTCCCCACAATTGTGTCAAGTTTAACCCTCCTTGTTGATTAGAGGGAAAAGTCCCCATAGTTGTGGGGCACTAGGGTTATTAGACTCTCCTCGAGATGTCGGCTTTAGTAAGTACTTGTTAAGTGGGGCTGACAAGTTAAAGAGGACATTAAGTGAAAAAAAGAATATAAATAGAGAGTGAGTGTTGGAATATATTAAACCCACTCACAACTTAGGATAAAATAATTAATTATTCACCCACTAGCTTAATTAGTTGGCATCCACTTGCACCTTAAAGTCAATACATGCCATCTATATCCTAGGAATGATTTATTTCCAATTCTGGGTTGATCTTGACCACCTTTTGACCATCTAGAATTAGTATACAGGACTTTACAGTAAATTCTGCTTTATTCTTCTTTTTCTGCTTTTTCTGCTTTTTTATGGATAAGATAAAAGCTAGCCAATTAGGAAACTAGGAGCTTTTGTTTCCAACCCATCCTCCATTAGTTTTTCTCCTTTTTCTAGGATTAGCATGTTATTTCCATATCCTTGACAACTCACTCATTCTTTTTCCAACTTGTGCGGTCCTTGATAGATTTGGTAAGTGCTTTATCCACCTATGGGGGTTTTGCTAT
Source organism: Pseudotsuga menziesii (assembly GCA_001517045.1). NCBI lineage: Eukaryota > Viridiplantae > Streptophyta > Pinopsida > Pinales > Pinaceae > Pseudotsuga > Pseudotsuga menziesii. The sequence goes on from LPNX011219345.1 coordinate 36,540, forward strand.
ATTTTAGTAATTCAGCCTTTTGAGCTTTATGAGTTGTTTCCATACAATTAGATTTTTCTATGAGGGATGTAATATTTATGTACACTATTATTCATCATTATTCAATGGAAGGATACACACCAATATTCATCTCTTCATTCATGTGATTCAGTCTCTTTTCTTCTCTCTATTTTCCTTGTGTATGCTTGTGAGAATTCTTAGTAGCAAGATCTATTTCCTATGCTTCTTCTTATCATCATTTCTCATAGCATTGATCTATTATTTCTACATTGTATCAGAGCTACAAGGTTGATCAAGTTCTACAGAATTGAGGAGCGCTTCCAGTCTCCTATCCCTCTCTGAAGAAGAGCTTGTCTAGCTTACAAGATTTTCTCCTAGTTTGTTTTGCAGGTTGCAGAGAGTATCTCCTAGAGCATATAAAAAACTTCAATATGGATTCAAAATTTCCTCTACTATCTCCTTTCAACTATGCTGATTGGAATACAAAGGTGAGTGCATACTTGAAGAGGCAATGTCTCTTTGATGTCTCCATTGGTGCATTGAGTGAACCCGAGTCTTATGAAGAGAAGATTGATTGGATAAAAAATTGTTATAGAGATTATGGAATTATGTGATTGGGAATGTCTCCAAATATATATCATCTCATAGATTCTGCTGAATTTCCATTTGAGCTTTGGAAAATTTCGGACAAAGCTTTTGGTTTGCAGGAAATTGAAGATGAAGCATGGAGCGAACCTAGCATCTCCTCTTGTTCTCTCTCTCAAGATTTCTTGGCCTCTACATTCTCTGATGAATTTGATCATGATGAATAATTTTCTCATATAGTTCATGTTGCTGCTACCCTCTTTGATTCGAATGCTTCCTCCTTCAATGAAGAAGCAAATATTGAAGAGCCATCTTTTTATGTGTCTCTTGAAAGTGATTTTTCTTCTTGTGATACTATTGATGAAAAAGAAGTAACATATGGAGCTGCTTCTGATATTGATTATGATTCTATAACCCATTCATTGTTCTCTAAATCTCCTATCTTAGATTCTGAGATCTATGTGCCATATTCTTTGCACCTCTTGCATACCTCTCTCATTGATGGTGTGCAACCCAGTCACTTACAGGATGTTTGCTTAGCCACATCAAGACTTATTTGTGTCATACCACTTACCTTAATTTATCTCATTTGATTCAGAATATCCTCCTTTGTTCTTGGCATCAATACTCAGAGCCTTCTTGAAGATTGTGAACATCTCATTCTTTCCTCCTTTCATACAGAGTATTCATTACCAGTGTATTCCCATGAGTCTATCGATATGCTTATATGTGATTCTTTGGATTTTGATTTAGAATAATATTTGGAGGTTGATACACATATAATACCACCATCCATACCATCTACCATACCTCTGAATAATCCAAAGACTATACAAATCCCAAGCTCACTAGCTGATTCCTCATTGGTCTCTTATGCAGTGATATTTATCTTACATGATTTGAAGTCTTTCCTAACTTTCAATGGCTGGTTATCCATGAACTTATTCATATATGGACTGATATTAAACATGTTTGGATCTGTTCTAAACACTTATGGTTCAGATGTTATGCCCATCCATCATTCATATTTTTACACCTATCAGTTTTCCCCAGTTGCTCATAATTTTCCTAGTCTAGCCCTACATCCTCATGGAGACATTGAAGCCTTTGTCCTTGCTGTTCCATATGATAATATTTCTGATATATCAGAGTTTTATCAGCCTCATATCAGATATATATAGGTTCTACATCAGATTGGAATATTGACATGTGATCCACATCACAATTTTGCAGCTATTCAGGGAATTAGGTGTGAAATAAATTGTCTTAACTTTTGTACTCTTTGGGAAGGAGTATGCATAGATCTCTTTTCCATTTCAGATTATGTTTGCAGATCATATTTTGATAGTAGAAATAAGCATTCAGATAATGCTTCTACTTCATCAGTTGATGAGATACAAGTAGTCTCTCCTCTTCCTTCTTGCAGGTTCTACACTCTAGCGCATGATCATGGAGTTCATGATTTCTTCAAAAAGTCCTTCATCCAGAAGCAGTTCAGTCAACTCATTAAAGTTAAGATGAACATATGTTGAAGACATATTTTGAATTTTGTGCCTTGTCCTATCTTGAGGGAGGATTTTCCCCATGTGGTTCTTCCTCTTTCCTCACTTTTTTGGACATAATAATTGTTAAAGGGTGACCATAGCCTTGTTGTTGGGCCCTATATGCATCCATATGCATCCATATTTTTTGTCATGCCATCATAAAGTTAGACTTATAGGGGGGTGTTGGAATATATTAAATCCACTCACAACTTAGGATAAAATAATTAATCATTATTTGATTAATTATTCACCCACTAGCTTAATTAGTTGGCATCCACTGTTGGGGCGCGCACCTTAACGATCCTCAAATTTGGTAACTCCGCGGTTTTTGTGGAAGCTTGTAAGTGGAGTTGCAACTCAAAATAGTCTTAGGGGTGTCGGGGTTGAGTCAAAGCCCTCTTTTTGTAATTGTCCATAATTTTTGGGTGTAAGCCCATGATTTTGTAATAGTGAACTTGTATAAATAGGCACTCATGTAAAGATGTCAAGATCATCTAATGAAATGAGGATCATATGATGCGAAGAAGTTAGATATATTTTTTGGTTTTAAGGTCAAGTCCCAGCTGTGTGCGTGGATGACCTCTACAGCTGTGTGCGCAGAGGGTTTTGTAAGGAAAGGAACTGCAGCTGAGTGCACAGCTTAGAGATTGTAAGAAAGGAACTGCAGCTAAGTGTGCAGTTAGACTTGAAGGGTGGATCTGCTGTTGAGTGTGCAGATCAGAACTGTGGTTTTTGTAAAGAGTTGAATAAAAGCGCAATTTTGTGGACGTAGCCCCTACACTGGGGGTGAACCACGTTATATCTGGTGTTGTGGTTCTTTTGCGTTGTTTCTGTTATGGTTTTATTTTATGCATTGATAAGTAGATAATTGATAAAGTAAGATAACTGCTAAATAATAACTTTGCTGTGAATTCCCAGTTAAGGGTTAAGCAAGAAACTATTTGTTTATCTAACTGCAAAGATATTTAAGTACAATTCAAAGCTCTATATTGTATGATTATTATTTGTTAAGGCTAAAGGTATAGTAATATCCCTCTTCTGCTTGCAGAAACCTGGTTCTGCGACACCCCATAGCCGTTTCGGTTGAGACTGCAACTTGTTCGCAGGTTGTTGCCGAAAGGGCCAACACTATGGGTCTTTTTGTTGATGTGAAGTTAAAAGGTATAAAACCTAGGTCTGCCCATAGCCCAACAAATTGGTTTCGTTGCTGGTTGAACAGTATCTGCTCAAGAGGGATTTACGTCATACCTAGAGGGTTATGTTCTGGAGACCCTCAGTCAAAGAAATTCATGAATGGATTGAAGAGACCTATCTGAAATTTGTGGAACAAGAAAATAAGTATCCACGTCATAGCTCAGACGAATTCTTACAAAGGTACGTTTTTGCTGATATTTACGAAATTTTATTTGGTAGTATCCACATAGAATTGCAGTAGTGGAGAGAAGGACGAACTTCCAAGAAGATCAGTTTCTTGACTGGACCCTAGCAAGAACTAATATATTGAAAAGGGTGAACAACGCGATATCATGAGCTGTTGATTTCTGGACAACGCGAACCCTTGAAGCATTTGTGACGGAGTTTGCCATCGACACGAGTACTTCCTTCAGCGAAGCTGAATGATAGTTTTTCAAAGGACCAAGGGGTAAGTACTTGAATTCATTCAGTTTGAGAATTAAAATGATTTTGGCTGAAAAAGGCATATTGCTTATAGAATCAGATTGCTAGATTTATTTTTACTAACATATGTTTGGAAGTGAAAGTAACTTCGACGAGCAAAGTGGTTTGCTGCGAAGCGGTACAAGATACAAGAGAAACCTAGAATCCTATACCCTAGGCCATAATACCAAGTATACGCCAGAAGACCTTGAATCTGAGGAAACCCCTTTTGTTAGAAACCCTCCTACAACTCCATAGCGAAGATGTGTTACCCCTGAGAACCCGTCGCAGTCTGGAAGTAACCCTAGCTCGAGTATTCCTGTCACAGGTCAGTCTACCCCAGTAAGTTCTCCCCCCCACCCCCTCAGTCCACTATGGCCCATATGACTGATGATATCAAGCTCCCAGTCTTCAAAGGAATTGGATCAGAGGATCCAAAATAGTTTTGGTTTTTATGTGAAGCTGTGTGGACTGCTAAGAAATTTTTGGATCAAGATATAAGAAGAGCACAGCTGGTCACTTCTTTTAGAGACCTATATTTGACCTGGTTTATGAAATTTTCCAGTACTCAGAACCATGTCTTGGTTGATATTAAAACAACGATGATCAAAGAGTTCAAGAATCCTAAATCAGAGTCACGGTGTATAACTGAATTGAAAGAGATCCAGCAGAGGCGAGGTGAATCAGTTTGGGACTTTGATCAGAGGTTCAAAGTTCTGCTAGATCAAGTTAGTTTCACTATTGGACCAATGCAGCATAAAGAATGGTTCATTGAAGCCTTATTAACTCATATAAAAATGCCACTCATGCAACAGAAGGTTGCTGATCAGCAAGAGGCTTTGGAGATTGCCATGAAACTAGAGACAGCTCCTGTAAAAAATAATTCTGGCATAGCCCAAATACAAGCGCAGTTAGCATAAATGGCTTTGGAGCTGCGTGACATGAAAAAAGGGAAATCTATTCATGAAGAGGTGTGGTGTACATGATGTAGGACAGAAGGTCATGATAAGGAACAATGTCCTGCGCTAAGAAATTACCTGAATACTGGTGCACCAAACCCATTTTACCCTAATGTTCTATATTGTGAGATTTGTAGAACAACTGGCCAGCATCAAACTGAAGACTGCTATCTGCCACAAAGATATGTGCAAGTACCTAAGAATCCCTATTGCAATTTCTGTAAGTTAGTTGGACACAATGAAGAGGAATGTCGCAGCTTTGACCTCATGCGAGAGTGAACATATGATGCTTATAGGGTACAAAACAATGCACAAGGAAATGATGGATATGGTTACCATGGTAGTACATCAGGTCGAGGTACTTTTGGAGGTCGTGGTCATGGTGGTATGCCTGGAAGAGGTCGAGGCCAGGTTGTGTGCTATAACTATAATCAGGCAGGACATCTAGCTAGAGACTGTTAGAACAAAACTACGACATGTCGATATTGTAGAGCAGTAGATCATGTCATTGAGCAATTTCCACAGCTGATACCAAGATACAAGAAAGAAATAGTGCTCCTCCTCAAAATATTCAGATGATTACTGTAGAGCAAACACCTATCCCAACCATTAACATTGTTACAAGGAGTGGAGCTACGATGCAAGTGCAGAATAAGGAGAAACAGCCTGACAAGGCTTGGGTTCGTAAGACCCTAGATAAAGTTCCAACCTTCGATGTGGGAAGAGAAAAAGAAACATTTATGGAATCCAAAAAAGACTTTGTTGATCCGAGCACATCAGTAGCACCTGCGCAGCAGCATCAACAACAGTCACGGTCTCAAGAAGCTTTGACAAATAAAGTAAGTACACTGTCGACATTTTTACAGAGTTGTATGAAGCTCTTACGAAATCAAAATTCTTTAAAAGAGTTACAGAAAGTTATTGCTTCTTGCAAACCTCAGCGAAGCTCTGGTAAAGAAAAAACTATCAATAGAGTTAGAAGAACTGGAAGAGAAATGAGATTCCATGCTCAGATAGGAGAGTATGACATGACTGATATCATTTTAGACCTGGGATCAGAAGTAAATGTCTTAACTAAGCAGACATGGGAACAAATGGGACAACCTACCCTTGAATGGTCCCCTATACAGTTGAGATTACCCAATCAGTAGAATATTGTGCCCCTAGGAAGATTCCCTAGTGTCCCAGTAGACATTGATGAAGTCAGTACCTTAGCAGATTTTGAAGTCATTGAGATAATTGATGATAGCAACCCCTATCCAGCTTTTCTAGGAATTGAATGGGCAATAGATAATTCTGCAGTAATCAACCTTAAAAACAGGTAGATGACTTTTGAAGGAAAATGCTTGAGAGTCATAGTACCCTTGGACCCTTCTTAAGGAGAAAGGTACATAGAGCTAGTCAGAGATGAAGATCAGGATATTCTGGATCATGTCTACAACATCACAGCTAAAGAAGAAGACTATGCTAACCCTACTCCGGAAGGTATAATGGACTGGTAGTGTGATAGTTCTTGCATGAATGATTCAGATGACGGCCTAGAGAACTGGCAGAATAGACTGTATGAGCTACATGGACATCGATGTGCAAGCATTACCAAGTCTCTTAGATGGATTAGATTATAGACAAGAGCCTTACCTATTTTTGATGGCTTGACAGACCCAGTAGATTTTATTGTGCAATTTTCAGAGCAGGTACCAGATTCACAGAAAATGTAGACTCTAGATTCAGTATTCAGAGCCACAGCTGCCAGATGGTGGAATAGTCATAAGAAGTATATTCAGAGTTGGGAAGCTTGTCAAAAGATTCTTCACCTCATATTCATGGATCAACCTCAGGAGGTGCGATGTAGGTTTAATGGTCAGAATAGCCCTTAGGAACATTTGGAGCAGTGTTATGAAGCATGGAAGCATGTACCTCATGAAGAATGGGTACATCGGTTTGTGCACACTCTGGAACCTGTCGTGAAGAATTGGTATGCAGAGGTGGAGCTTCGCCATGCTATTAGGCTGATCCACACTAAGGTGTTTGATGGTAAAGAAACAACCGAGTAGCAACCTGATTGGAAAGAACAAGAAGCCAATGCAGTAGAATGCTATAACCTCGCAATTGACGAGGATGATGACCCACGCAAAATCAATATTCCTGAGTCAGAAGGACATTGCGAAGTACATGGACCAATAGTCGAAACACCAGAAGTGACTCATCCTTTGAAGACAAGGCAAGTAAATATTGGGTCAGAAGAAATGCCTAAGTATTATACTATTGGAGATTATTGGGATGAAGAAATGGTAAGCAAAGTGACCCAACTTCTCCATGAGTATCAGGACCTATTTCCGATGAAGTTCTCAGAAAATAAAGGTATCCTTGGTGATATAGGATTTCTAAAAATCCCTTTGAAACCTGATGTGAAGCCTATCAAACAGCACCCTTATAGGCTAAACCCCAAGTATAAAGAAAAAGTCAGGATGAAGTTAGAAAAGATGCTCGCTGCAAGAATCAGTGAGGCTGTCCAAGAAATTCTGTCGTGGTATACGGATGTGTCGAAGGTCCCTATTGTGGCAAAGCTGAAGTTAGTGGTTGTGCCGAAGAAGAAAGGTGTGTCGAAGCCTAAAATGCGACCGTTGGGAAAAATCAGACTTGGCGGAGCCGATACGTTAACTACATTAACTACCTGTAATAATGAGATTTTGGGAAATCTAGTGCCGTTTGGACAAGATCTATGTCATATTTTGTGTCTTTAGTGCACAAATATGGAAGATTTGATCGGTGGATTCTATAAGAAGACACCTAGGCCTGTGGAAGTCACATTACACATTTTCTTGAGTCTTACAATTGAGTCCATGTCAGCTGACCGCGAAGTTCAGGAACTGTTGAGAGAATTTGAACAGAAGGGTTTGCAGAACCTTATGAGAAATCCACCTGCATCTGTACCTCATGAAGAAACTCCCTCAGCCCCAACTCAGCCAATGAAAACATGATCCACCAGGGAAAAATTTAAGCCAGAAGTTTGCTCTAAGCAGAATGAAGAAAGACACAGGCCATCAGGAAAGACACCAGAGGATCCTGTGATGAATCCCCCTAGAGCATTCGAAGACCTTGGTGAGGATGAGAACGTTGCACCACAACGTCTGCCATATCTTTCGCCTATTAGACCAAGAGTTCGGCCACCTCACCGAACAAAGAAGTTCACATTACGCATCCCTTCACTACCATCGGGTGTGCAGTTGGTCGACACAATGACATGGAAAATAGACCGGCTGAAGTACGCAGACCACGATACAAATGATCGTGGGAAATTCCCACAGTTCACACCTGGAACATACTTGCACTCTGTCCACTATCTGGAGACTGGAGTGACATTATTAGAAGTGAAACAGTGGGCTACTGGCTTGGAGAAAGCTAGTTTATTGAAGATTCTCAATGTTCCCCACTTCGGTCGCAGCACCCAGTACATGATGGGTACCTATGGATAGGAAATCAGAAAATCGCCATCAATGGAGAACTCATTCACCGGATTACAGGATTACCGAAGGAAGGGCCTGATCCTAGCATTGAGTTTATGGGAAAACATGAAGACACGAAGCTAGCATAGAGCATGAAGGAACGCTTCGAGCTAACAAAAGGAAAGCGAGGGTATCAAACCTCGACAATCCAGCACCAAAACATTCACTTCGCAGCTGAGCTCTTAGCCTGCAAATTAATGAGGAAGTGCAGGCCAAATGAAGTATCTGCCCCGATCGTTAGTATTGCTGTGAACTGTGCTGAAGCCTATAGTTACAAATGGGCAGAGTACATTGCCAAGGAATTCCTTAAAGATGTCCGCGATGTGCAGGAGAAAGGAAAACCCTTTCACTATTCATGGCTGATAGTGCTTATTGCATTGGTAGGATGGAAAGAACCTACGGAGGCACAGTTTGTTGATGTGCCTCTGAACATGCCTGGCACAGCAAGGTACACATCTCTATGGGTGTCGCAGGATAAAACCTTCCAGCAGATGACAAACTACGTGTTCACCTTCTACGCAATGAACATCCCCTGTGAGATCCTATAGACACCTCGGCTCAGTAATGAGCTATTGTCTCAGTATGCGGTAGTGGCCAACTTCAGGGCTGACATGCATCATGTCTTCATCCAATCCCACACGGATAACAAGAAAAAATGGTCGAAGTTACCATATGTGGTGAACAAGGAAGACATCCTCACAGTAGTTCAGCAGTGGCCGGCTGAATGGATGAAGGACATGGGGACAAATCCCAACATTCCAATCCCTCTAGTCACCAATGTGGGCATTGGCCCTAGTCAGACGCAGCAGAATGACCCACTCGACGAAAGTGAAGAACAAAGTGAGTCGCAGCTGAGTGAAGGTAACTAGAGTGGAGATGGCAAAGATGATGAATAAGAGGAAGAATCGGTCAAAACAATCTTAGACCCCAATCACCCAGATAAGCGCAAGTCACCAGAGGCAGAGGAAATAACCAAAGCTCAGTCCCTAAAGAAAGCAAAGCCGTCAAAAGGGAAGAATATCGACGAAGAGCCCACCCTAACAAGTGAGGAGCTTGATCAGGCTCTAATGAAATCCACAGAGGTTCTCACCAAGAAATGGTCGAAGTTTGCAGCTACGCACCTTCATGCACTCACTGGCGTAGCGCAGAGGATTACAGAATTGAAGGACTTAACATAAAAATCAGCAACTGGCGCTGTAGCAAGCAGTAACCCAGTAAGCGCGTAGCCAGACACAAGATAATGGCTAGTCATAGATAACAGAGGAAAAGTGCCAAGTGAAGCCCTCATCATCACGAACGCAGCATCTTGCTCGCAGATGAGCATGACAGTTGGGATAGATTACACCAAGCTGTCCATGATGGAACTACATCTTTGTCAGTTGGCCATCGTGAAGGAGATCCAAGCATGAGACAGTTACTAACACATGCAATTAGAAAATGCCACAAAGCAAAGTGAGAGCCTCACAGAATAGTTGAAGGAAGCAGACCAGAGGAAGAGGGAAGCAGAAATTAAGCAGGCCACATTGGCACGAGTATTGGATGAGGCATGTTGAAGTCTCCCTGACATCGACATGTAGGCTGAAGAAGAACTAGACCGAAAAATAGTGAAGTTGAAAGACTATGCACAACAGTTGCGGAGCCAAATAGAGAAGCTAAAAGTAGAGCATGAGGCTCAGATTGCAGAGCTTCAACTTCACATCGCTCCGGAGAGTCCACCAGAGGTCAGGGAGCAGCACCGCAGAGATATTCAGGCCTCAGCAGCAAAGATCTCAGATCTTGCGAGCAGTGCAGCAAAACTGCTAGAGGAAACCGTCGATGCCTGGGCCAACCTACACGACAATCTAGAAGTAGGAAATCTACAAGAAACCATCAAGTAGCGACAGACAGAGTTGGATGTAGTGAAAGTGGAAATTAAGACCCTGCCTCCTATGCAGGAGATGCTCAAGGTAAAGCAAAGCAAGGAACTCTAGCAGGAAATTGAGTCATGCTGAACGAAAGCAACACTGCTGGAAAATTCTATGCAGCCCCTTGTCAACAAGGCCTTGGAGTTGAGTACTGCTGCGGACAACCAGCTCAAAGTTCTGAAGGAGTATGATGCATTTACACAGGAAAATGCTATCAAAGCATTAGCAGCAGCATTACAAGAGTTGGTGGAGAAGGAGCAAGCAGCTGATGATATCATGCGTGGCCTCAACAAGCAATTTACTATCTTCGCCAACAAAATTCTCCCACCATACAAGCAGCAGAGTGTCCTGGGATGGGACACTGGTGAGTCTTAGGGGCCTGTTGGGGTGCACACCTTAACGGTCCTCAAATTTGATAACTCCATGGTTTTTGTGGAAGCTTGTAAGCAGAGTTGCGACTCAAAATAGTCTTAGGGGTGTCGGGGTTGAGTCAAAGCCCTCTTTTTGTAATTGTCCATAATTTTCGGGTGTAAGCCCATGATTTTGTAATAGTGCACTTGTATAAATAGGCACTCATGTAAAGATGTCAAGATCATCTAATGAAATGAGGATCATATGATGCGAAGAAGTTAGATCTATTTTTGGGTTTTAAGGTCAAGTCCCAGCTGTGTGTGTGGACGACCTCTGCAGCTGTGTGTGCAGAGAGTTTTGTAAGGAAAGGAACTGCAGCTGAGTGCGTAGCTTAGAGATTGTAAGAAAGGAACTGCAGCTAAGTGCGTAGTTAGAATTGAAGGGCGGATCTGCTGTTGAGTGCGCAGATTAGAACTGTGGTTTTTGTAAAGAGTTGAATAAAATCATAGTTTTGTGGACGTAGCCCCTACACTGAAGGTGAACCACGTTATATCTGGTGTTGTGGTTCTTTTATGTTGTTTCTGTTATGGTTTTATTTTATGCATTGATAAGTAGATAATTGATAAAGTAAGATAACTGCTAAATAATAACTTTGCTGTGAATTCTCAGTTAAGGGTTAAGAAAGAAACTATTTGTTTATCTAACTGTAAAGCTATTTAAGTACAAGTCAAAGCTCTGTATTGTATAATTATTATTTGTTAAGGCTAAAGGTACAGTAATATCCCTCTTCTGCTTGCAGAAATCTAGTTCTGTGGCACCCCATAGCTGTTTCAGGTGAGACTACAACCTGTTCGTAGGTTGTTGCCGAAAGGGCCAACACTGTGGGTCTTTTTGTTGGTGCGAAGTTAAAAGGTATAAAACCTGGGTCTGCCCATAGCCCAACATCCACTTGTACCTTAAAGTCAATACATGCCATATATATCCTAGGAATGATTTATTTCCAATTCTGGGTTGATCTTGACCACCTTTTCACCATCCAGAATTAGTATACAGGACTTTACAGCAGATTCTGCTTTATTCTTCTTTTTCTTCTTTTCTTGCTTTTCTATGGATAAGATAAAAGCTAGTCAACTAGAAAACTGGGAACTTTTGTTTCCAACCCATCATCCATTATTTTTTCTCCTTTTTCTAGGATTAGCATGCTATTTCCATCTCCTTGACAACTCACTCATGCTTTTTCCAACTCGTGAGGTCCTTGATAGATTTGGTAAGTGCTTTATCCACCTATGGGGGTTTTGCTATATTTTGGTAAGTTAGCCTTTTGAGATTTATGAGTTGATTCCATACAATTCGATTTTCCTATGAGGGATGCACTATTTATGTACACTATTATTCATCATTATTCAATGGAAGGATACACACCAATATTCATCTCTTCATTCATGTGATTCAGTCTCTTTTATTCTCTCTATTTTTCCTGTGTATGCTTGTGAGAATTCTTAGTAGCAAGATCTATTTCCTATGCTTATTCTTATCATCATTGCTCATAGAATTGATCTATTATTTATACAATTATCCTCTCTATTTTTTATGCACACACTCACTCATTAGGGTGCATGAGTGAGAGAGGAGAAGCTCTCTCAAGTGTGAGAGAGAGAACAAGCTGTGGATATTGTCTTTTCTATTTTCGGGTTTTACTGCTGCTATTGGTGCTCATTCTATCTCTGAGGAAGTTGTGGTGTTTTCTCCTTTATGGTTTCCCTAAGGAAAATTTTTTGTGTCTCTTGTCTCTTGTGTTTATTATTGTGCATGTTATTCTCTCAGATAAGATCCTAAGATAATGCTAGCTTGAATGATAAAAATCTAACACGGTATCAGAGATAACCTGAGAAGAAGACAATGTGCAACTGCAGAAGCTAGGTTTTCTTAATTTTTGGGTCTCTCTCCACAATCCATCAGCAAAATTATGCCAGGATGACTCTCCATTGAAGGGCGCATCTTTCTGTCGAAGCGGAATTCGATTTCGGACATTTTCAATTTTTGGTGTGAGAAATTAGGGCTTCTTACAGAAGAGGAATTTTTTAGTGATCCCAAGATAGGATTGATCTTCTCATCAAAATCAAAGTTTATATACCTAGGTCAATATTTTTGGTTGGGTGAAACTATGGGAAATTCAAACCCTAGTTTGACCTCAGGCCTGAAAAACCCTAAAATACTAAAACTTATACGTTTTGGTACATTCTCTATATCTCAGGATTGGAGAAGGCTCAGGAGCTAAAAATTTCACAGGCTGAATATAAAATCCTTATTACATTGTGCCCAAAGTTAAGCCTCATATTCGCTATTTTCTAGAAGATATGATCCCTCCAAGTTAGTGTTCCAGCCTCTTCCAAGATTCATCCCTAAATAGGACACCTGGGGAGAATTGCTATATCTCGGGCTACAAAGGTCTAAATGCAATTTATGAAGATGTTCCAGAAAGGGCATGGACTATACTTTATGATCAGTATTTCAGACCTAGAAGAGGAAACAATGACATGTGGAAGTCCGTACAACTTTGCTATGTTGAATAGTCATGAAACAGGTCACCTTGGGAAAACGCTCATAAGTCCTAATTGGTGAAACCAATTCTAATGAAACCCGTGTTTTTGGAACAAGAATAGGTGAGGCTACCTTAGTCCAAATTTAAAACACATAGGAGAATGAATTTTGGAGATACTGAACAAACAGTATTAGGCATTTCTGTAGAAGAAATTGGTAAACTAGGGCTTCCTTTTCCATGAGCTTCCCTCCACTGTTTTCAGAAAAGGAGTACATTGGAAAGCTCACCTCGAAGAGGTCTATCTTTCTATCCAATCATATTTGAAATATTCCAATTTTTGAAAATTAGGGTTTCTCTGACAAACCCTAGATCAGCCAGCTCCGGAACCAGGACGAACACCTAAAATTGATAAGATCTAATCTTTTGCTATTTTCATTTGAGGTTCTCACTTCAAAGTGATCTATCACATCATGATGATAATCTTGTTGAAGTTGACAACTTCCAAGCATTGAAGTATATGATCTCTCTGAAGAAAATGAATTGGACACCTACATGAGTAGAGAGGTTCCATTTCCATAGGGAGATGATCCTAAAAGCCTTACACCTGAAGAACTTGGTCAAGGCCAAGAAGATCATTGTTGATTCAATAACAGATCACTTTATACAACAAGTGTCTTCCCTAAAGACACTGAAAGGGATGTTTGATTCCTTGACCAAGCTATTTGAACGAAAGAACATAAATCGAAAGATGACCTTAAGAAACCAGTTGAAGAATGTGAAGATCCAGAATGCAAAGACCATGCAGTCATACTTTACAAGGGTCTCTTAAATCAAAGAACAACTTGAAGTAGTAGAAGAAGAAGTGGAGAATGCAGAAGTGGTGCTAACCACCTTGAATGGCCTCCCAGGATCATTAGATTCATTCATTCGAGGAATGTGTGCCTAAAGGAAGTAATTACTTTCAGTAGACTCTGGGAAGAGAACACACAAGAAGAAGCTCGACTCATAATAAAAGGAATAAAAGAGAAAAGAAGATGGGAGCAACTGAAGATCAAGCTCTCACCATCCAAAGAAGATCCCTCAAGTGATGAGGAATATCAACTCTTGAAAAACCTCTTATCCATATTAGCATTTGGACAAGAAACTATGCTATTATGAATGAAGAAGATGATGAAGCTGAAGGCTCAAGAAGGAGTCTACCCACGAAACTATTATACCAAAATCCTATCACAATCATGTGATAAGACATTTGACATACCTACTTGCCCTAAATCCCAACTTCTGGAGTGAAGACTAAATGGTTTTTTATCAATTTGTCATACGAATTCCAAACCGCGCATGCCCCTTTATCCAGGAGCGGTACCCTTGCTTGCACTTCCTTTCATCGGTTGTCCACAAGCAGTGCCACCACCCATTTCCCTTGGTCCATAGGCGGTTATTACCAGAACCGCTCTGTCATAGAAGGAGAAGCATGGTACCCTAGGTAAAAAGGGAAAAAGAGAAGTTTCTCAAGGATTCTAGATGATAAGCCTCAAGATATCCCTTATCCCTACTATTGTGGGTTGGTTGAGCTCGAGATCCCTCATCCTAGGATCTTAGAGGCCACCTCACCCACTAATTTCTCAACCATCTCTATCCATTAAATCCCTATAAATATGATCTCATAGCCATGGTTGAGGAGAGAACATTGAAGGTATTGTTATGTTGTTGGATTGATTCTTGGCCCAAGATCATTTGGAGAGAGCATAGAGAGCTAGAGTCGGAGTGCTTTTGGGGATGAAGAGCTGGTTTCATGGAGATGCATGTCAACACTAAGGATTGGTTGTAAACTTCTTCATATTTCTAATGCAAGTTGATTTTCTATCCCATATATATTGTTGATGTTTGATTTTAGATATATATTGATAGATTCCTTAGTCACTAGCATAGATTAGTATATCATATTCCGGTTGCTTTGATCTGTTTCGTGTTGAGATTGATTACAGGTACATAGGTGGAATATCAAAGCCTTGTATTCCAGATATCTATAGCATCTAGGGAGAGTTATCAGCCTATGTGATCTATTTGTTCTAGATCTGAACCATTTAGACCAGCGGATCACCTTGCTGTCTGCAAGAGGTGAAATATTTCAGCTAACAAATCTGGCGACTCCGTTGGGGAGTAGTTCTATTTAGTTGTTCTGATCTTCCTCAGTCTGCAACTCTTGTCTGAATCCAGGCTTCGTTTTCTTCAACTCTTTTCAGTCAGATCTACTTTCTGATTTGTATTATTTGGGTTTGAAATTTCCAGATTTGTTCAGATCTGATTTATTTCGATCTTTTATGCTCTGTTACCACATTCAATTTGACAGTATTTTCCTTGATCTAGTCTTTTTTTATCTGATCCATCATTCTCTTTTTTTTTTGGCCATCTACAGGGAGCCACGACCATGCTTTGTATGAGGAGTGGTTCCACCACCTAGACATAGTGAGCAGTAAGCGGTGCCACTGCCTGTATCTGGTTTGCGAGGAGAGGTGTTGCTTTGGAAACGCTCTTACAACACCTACGAAGTGCGGTACCAGGTAGGAATTAGTCCAAAACTCTCTTTCCTCATTTTTCTTTGTAGAAATTTGGAATTTTGATTGCTTTCAGTTCTGTTATCATGCTTGTGTTATTGAATTTGATGTGTGTGGCTTGCTTCTTTGATGGTTTAAGACTGATTTGAGTGGAATTTCAAAATTTCATTTAGTCTTTTTTATTGTTCATCCGCTTCTTTCTTGTTGGTTGTGCTTAAAGAAGGATTTCTTGTTTTCTAAAAGTGAGGGTGCTCATGGAACTCTCTTTTCATTGCATATACTGAAACAAGAACACTAGATTAGCTTCTAGATTTGATTTCTTTCTTGCATAGTAAACTTCTTTTTCTTCCCTTCAAAACTAGAAATTTTTTTCTTGAGATTAGGACATCATTTTTTAGCGTTGGATTTGGTCCTTCTGATTGGCTTTACAATCTTTCAGGACCTTTATGATCTTTTGTCTCTCATGCATATAGGACTATCTCAATCAAAATAAAAAAATGGTAGTTTTAAGTTAGATTTACTTATGTTTTTGAGAAATTTGAAAAGTTAGAGTGCATTGGCATATAGGTGTGCTTGGTGTTGTTCTTTTAGGAAAAGAGATTCTCACCCTTCCCATTTGCTTTCGAAAAGAAGAATTTGGTTTGTAGAAGTGTTTTGTTGTCTTTGATTTGATGTTCATGATTGTTGATTGGAATTATTTTTGGCTTTGAAACAAAAAGAAAAACACTCTCTTCCCTCTCGTAAGTAGGCATATTGAACGGTAAAGTGAACATTTGCACAAGCATATTGCATGGTTTTACTTTTCTGTCAAAACATCATGCATTCACCTAATTGTACAAGTTATAATTAATGGTAGTTATAGGTTAAAATTTACGTAGTAACTTGAGTGATAGGTTAGAGACATGTTCGGGCGTCGTAAAACGTAGGAGCTGTCGTTATTTGTCATCATTACATTCCGGGACTCACGTGGTTCTTCCACGTACCATCGGTATATCGAACAGCCTTTCACGTACCCTTGAGGTATATAGAAAGGTACTTCATGTAATCGATTGTATATCGGAAGGCCCCTTGTGTACAGTTATGCATTAGACAACACTACTACCGATTCGAGCTCCCACGTACCTTGAGTATATCAGGAGACCCCAGTAGGGTACCTTATCTATCTGAGAAAAGCCCTTTGGCCATCTTGTTTGGAGCCATACACCAAAAACAACATTCAAGAATATTACTATACACTTACCCTCAAGGTATATCGCAAGTGGTACCTTCTTGACAATCCTAGTGAGAGACCTGACTTTTGAACTCCTCCTATCATTTTAAGTCTACTTGTTTTGACCTATAGTTTGAGTAGGGAAGTATTTTGGTGTGTTTTTTCTATATTTTCAGACCCTAGGTTATATAGGAACTATACACACTGGTTGATTTAAGACAATCCAAGAGAGTACGAGGCTTGCCACCTAATTTTACTCTTGTTTCAGGAGAAAATCCCATGGAATCTATCAACCAAGGAGCTACTACCACCTCCCAAGTGGGAGATAATATGGTGGTGGAAAGTGAAGTACCATATTCTTCACACTCGCCTCCCTTGGTCCAATAGCCTTCCCAGGAGGATTCATTGTTCCATCCTCCCATGGAAGGTCATGTTGATGATACCCATCCAGACTTTGGTCCTAATGCTCCTTTTTGGGAGACACCTATTGGACAGGCCATTGCCTCATTTGGCACCTGTGTAATTTCTCCTGAATGTGAGGAAGAACAAAGGAAATACCATGCTACTATCCTCCATGCATAGGAGGTAGAAAATCAGATTGATAACCTATTAGGCTCTTCACCAGTTCATTCCACATTCCTTCCAATGGGATATCGTTCACTCGCAGATTGTATGAGACCCATTGAATTGATTATAGATCGTCCATTAACAACCCACAACCCAGGTCAAATTTCCACCCCTGTCACCTCTTATGTTATGTCTATTCCAAATCCTCCCAGATCTTTTGCATCTGGGACCCAACCTTCAATTCTTGTTTCGTCAGTACCTTTGAATGTCGGGGGGCAACCCTTGGCACAACCTATGTTATCTGATGTTGGAGTTGTACCTAGTCAATGGCATACCTCTAACATAGAAAAAGCTACAGTTTTTTTCCCTCCCACCCACACTAATGTGGTAAATCCCCCATCTAGTTCAAGTCAGCCCTTGTGAGGACAACCTGTTCCCATTCAGTCTTTTAGTGGTTATGGTTATCAAATACTTGTAGGTAATCTTCCATCTAATCCTACTATAATTCCATACCCTAGAAACACTTTTACGCCATGGGGGAAACCCAACTGTTCTTACATGCTAGCCATGGGAGGGATACCTATACATACTATGGGAGGTGCGGGAGGACCACCTTATGGAGGTCCTCCCCCTGGGGGACCTAATGGTCCCGAAAGATCTGGTGGTCCTCCTCATGGTCCTAGTGGTCCTAGTAGTCCTCAGGGACCCAGTGGCTTTCCTCCTTATGGCTCAGGTGGATCTGGTGGGCCTCCACCTAGTGGTTTCAATGGCTCTGGAGGTGTTCCACCTCCTGGAGTCTCCTGAGGGTCTAGTGGTCCGCCTCCTGGTGGTCCTGGTGGTCCCAGTGGTCCTAGTGGTCCCAGTGGCTCTAACGGACCTCCTCCTAAAGGCCCTGGTGGTACTAGTGGTCCTAATTCTGGAAATCAGCCCCCCATGGGTGGATTTCCTGATAGTTCTTCCTCACAATAACCTGTTTATCAGTCTACCTATGGCCCTACTAGTAATTACATCCCATATCAATATTACCAGTATGTGGAGCCCAATAGACAGTTACCTTTCCTAGCAACTTTGGACTTGCCTGATTTGTCCAAGTTGATTAATGGTCCCATTCAACACAATCCCTCATGGCCTCCCATTCCAGTAAAGTTACCATCGAATATTTTGAAATTCGATGGGAAGCAGGGTGAAGATCCACAGAACCATGTTATGAATTTTTATTTGTGGTGTTCCTCCAACTCCCTCATGGATAATTCTGTTTGGTTACGATTCTTTCAGTGAAATTTGACCAGTACGGCTGCGAAGTGGTATATTGAACTCCCACAACATTCGTTTGTGGATTTTGGCTCGTTGGAAACCATATTTCTTATGCACTTTCAACTCCCTATTCGTTACAAAACGGGAACTGATATTTTAACTTCTCTACAATAGAACACCTCCACCCACATTTCTAATCATATTCATGAGTGGAGAAGGTAGAGAAGGCTTATTAAGGCCGCTATTCCAGATCAGTTGTTAGTTGATTGGTTCACTAAGTCCTTGTTGCCTCCTATTGCTCAAGATGTGGCCATGGGTGGTGTCGTTACCGAAGAGTAGGCTATTAGGTGGGATCAGTACCTCGACTTGGTTTATTCCTAGTTCAGAACTCTTTATGACCTAATTCCTCAAGCTCCTCACCCAAACACTGACCCTACCAAGCCACCAGCAGAAGTACCTGTTGATGGGATTGTTGGTTCAATCCAATCCCCATCCGCAGTGAAACCTGGCAAGCAAACCCAAATTGCTACTCCTTTGACTCCCAAGGTTTCTGCTGAGGTCAATTCTATTCAAAGTACTCAAACCTTGGGTAATAAAAAGAAAGGTAAAAATTGAAATAAAAAACTTGGAAACCAACAGGAGACCCCATAATCAACCAATAATTACAATGACAAAGGGAAAAGGAAGGTTGAATATCCTTGTCTGTTGTGCGGTGATGACCACTTTTCAAAGGAGTGTCCCCGTCGGGATGAAATCTCCCAGTTTCTGAAGTCTAATCCTGCACCTTAAGTACTTACGGATCCCTTTCCCTCTCAACAACAGCTGGTAGACCACATGTCTAACAAGGGTAACTCTAGTTCATCGGAGGAAATTCATATGATTTCCTCAGATACCATCCATTTACAAACTTGAAGCCATAATTATGATAAACCCGCTGATCGGAAAGAAGATCAATATTCTTCAGGGAAAGCTCCCTCTACTAGTTCTCTGGAATCCTCGTCTACTATTCCCTTGTCTATCAAGAAGCCTACTTTCGACATGATTTTGCGCCCACTAAAGAGTACTCTTCAGAAGGCTGTCTTTAATCCCAATGCCTGAGATGCTCAATTCTATAATGTGGTTTAAGATCTCACTCAGGCACGTTGTGCGATGTCTACCCTAGAATTACTCCAAAGTTTCCCTACACAGCGCAAGAACTTGTTGACCGCGTTAGGAGTTGTAGACCTAGATAACACTAACTTGATTCACTTCAATGTTGAGAACTATAAACCTAGATTACCACATAAACTTGATTTTTAGATCATTATGAAAGTAGTGGAAAATAAATTCTATCGAACGGTACTAGATGAAGGAGCTTCGACCTCGGTGTTATCTCTGATTTGTTGGAAAGCTCTTGGCTCCCCCAAACTTGTTACATCACCTACTACCCTTAAATCCTTTGATGGATGGGGTTTCCAACCCCATGGCCTCATATCATCCCTTGCAGGTGAGCTGGGGGGAAAAACCATTTCCATCCAAGTAGAAGTGGTAGATGCCCCTTTGTATTATAACCTCCTTTTAGGAAGGAATTCGTTCTATGCCATGAATGTTGTTGCTTCGATAGTATTTTGAATAGTCCAATTCCCACATCTTAGGAGAATTGTTACCATTGACCAGCTTGATTTTTGTACACCGAATGTTACTACCTCCATGGTTAATAACATCCCCATGTTAGGTCAGTCCCCTCCTCCTTACCAGTCGATTGGGGTAGGTATACTGAAGGATTCATCCCTTATGGAGATTTTTCCCTCTACTGCTCCTAGCATGGATACCGTGATAATACATATGATCGCCTCATTTGATTTTGAGCCCCAGGGCCAAAATGTTGTTGAGTCCACCTCATTGAGCCCGCATGAAGCTATGTATGAAACCATTCAAACTTGTTCCGATGATCACACTGATGACATTCATTTGGTGGCTTCAGATCCTTACCATTTACCGTACTAGTTAGAACCTTCTCTTCTGATTCTATACTATCTCTCTAAGACTTTTCCTTCCAACGAGTCCATTATAGAGATCATGAATACGGATGAGCCCATTTTGGAGGATCACCATCATAGATCCATGTTCCTCCCCAATACTAGTTCGGGCAACCATGATTTTGCATCCTTGTTTCCTACTGATATTGTCAATGTTCTGCAAAGTCCTATATTGTTGCAAGACACAGATTTTGAAGGAAACCTTTGCAACATTACTTGGATGAACCCAATTGACATATCAACCAAGCCTGATGTTATTGAGCACGTTCATGTTGGGCAGAATTTCTCCACAGATGAATCTGAAGCATATAAGGCACTTTTTAAGGAATTCCATGATATTTTTGCCTGGTCCTATGAAGAGATGCTAGGGATTGACCCTTCCATTGTGGTCCATGAGATTAGAACTTATCCCATGGTGAAACCTGTTAAGAAGAAACTTAGGCAAGTCCATCCTAGGAATGCCATAGCTATTAAAGATGAGATTGAGAAACTTCTGAAAGCTGGTTTTATTTATCCTGTACCTCTGATGGAATGGGTATCGAACGTTGTCCCTGTCAATAAAAATCAAGGCACCATTAGAGTCTGCATCGAATTTAGGGATTTAAATAAATCTTGTCCCAAGGACAACTTTCCTACCCCACACATCAATCAGATTATCGACAACTGTGTTGGAAGTGTCATCTTTCCATTTATGGATGGATTCTCCGGCTACAATCAGATTGAGATATTGCCCTCCGATCAGCATAAGACGACATTCATTTGCATATGGGGAACCTTTGCATATAAGAAGTTACCTTTCAGCTTGAAAAATGTTGGAGCCACGTTCCATCATGCGATGTCCTATGTGTTTCACGACATTAAACATATTGTTGAACCATACCTTGATGACCTCCCTGCTCATTCACAGTGACGGGAGGACCATCCTGGTCATCTTAGAGACATATGCCTGAGATGTCGTCATTATAATTTATGGCTTAATCCGCATAAATGTGTTTTTTACGTTGAGACGGGATGTATGCTTGGATTTGTGGTATCCAAAGATGGCATCTGGATCGAGCCTCTGAAGATTTCCGCTATCATTAATCTACCAGCCCCAACCAACATCCTTGAACTCGAAATTTTGCAGGGGAAGGAAAAATTTCTCCGTCATTTCGTGTGCAATTTCGCTGAGAAAATGCATGCCTATATGCGTCTCCTCAAGAAGAACACTCAATTATTACGGGATGAACAATCACAACATGCCTTTGATAGTCTTAAGCATGCTCTAACTCATTCACCCGTGATACACCCCCCAAATTATTCAAAGGATTTTCTCTTGTATATTGTTGCCTCTGCTACTACCATCGGCATGGTTTTAGTGCAGGACAATCTCCATGGTCAGGAGCATGTGATTTATTATGCTAGTAAGAATCTTATTGATTCTGAAACCTATTATTCACATGTGGAGAAGCTAGCTTTGGCCACAGTCATTGCTGTGCAAAAATTTTGTCACTACATTCTGCTTCACACTACCATCGTATTGGCAGACCATAACCCAATGTACTACATTCTGAGTTGCCAGGTACTCGGGGGCAAGTAATCCCATTGGATCATTATCCTTCAAGAGTTCAATCTCGAGTTTGACAAGGCTACATCAAAGAAATCCTTGGTTTTTGCTGAGCTTATATGTGACCTTCCCTGTGCTACCACAGAAACTGAGCCCATCGATTCATTTCCAGATAAATTCCTGTTCCTAATTAGCACTACTAATCCTTGGTATGGAGATTTGTTGATTTATCTCTAGACCCATCATTTTCAGCTACATCTATCTCGCGATGATCGTCGCCGCATCCATCACCATGTGAAGTACTATCTTATCTTAAATGATACCTTGTATAGACATGGGATTGATTCCATTCTCCGGCGATGCCTCACTCATGAGGAGGTTGAACACGTGTTGAATGATTGCCACTCTAGAGCATGTGGCAGTCATTTATCTAGGATGGCTATAGCCTAGAAAATCCTTTGCGCTAGCTATTTCTGGCCTTCTCTCTTCAAAGACTTCCATGAGGCTGTTAAGAAATTCCCACCTTGCCAACATTTTTATCCCAAAAAGCACACCCATCTTGATCTGCTTCACCCTGTCATTGCCATTGGCCCTTTTGCTAAATGGGGGATTGACTTCATGCATTGTAAAGCTACCTCAGCTGGGGGGAATGGTTACATCATCATAGCCATGGATTATTTCACAAAATTGGCTGAGGCCATGCCTACATATGTAGAAGATGGTAATATTGCCACTCTCTTCTTGTTCAATCATATCATATCTAGATTTAGAGTTCTGCAGTCCATCGTCATTGATCACGGATCTCATTTCTGTAATCAATGATGGAGGAATTGAGTGCCAAGCTAGGTTTTCACCATGAAAACTCTACGCCATATTATTCGCAAGCTAATGGTCAGGTAGAGGCCATTAACAAGATTTTGAAAACTATGCTTCATGAGATGGTTGTAGATCATAAATCCAATTGGAATCTCATTCTTTTTTCCAATCTTTCGGCTTATCAAACTTCCATGAAAATAGCTAATGGTTTCACGCCATTCCATATTGTCTATGGACTTGAAGTTGTCTTGCTGATCCAATGTCAGATTCCATCTTTACAACTTTCCATCGAACTTCTCCCAGACACTTCTGCAGAGGAAGCAATATTTTTGTACTTAAATAGCCTTGATGAGACTCATAGAGATGTTGCATTGGCTAATGAGGCACATAAGAAATGCATCAAGGCGCAGTACGATAAATCCATCTAGCCTCGTGTTTTTAACGAGGGTGACCTAGTTTTGACTTATGACCAGAGATATGACAAGCTAGGGAAGGGTAAGTTCGAGTCCATGTGGTATGGACCTTTTGTTATTTCCAAGGTGTTAGAGAAAGGAGCCTATGAGTTAGTTGATTATGATGGAATCCCTTTGGGGAAACCTAGCAATGGGTTGTACCTGAAAAGTTACTATGCCTAGGTATTCTTGGATGGTATCTTGTATATATGTATATTGATTGAATTTCAGTATGCTTTCAGTATTTTCAAGATTGTTTTGAGTTTTTAGTGTCTGCATCTGTTTATACCATGTTTTGGTCATCCAGATGGCTTTCTACGACTTCGCTGATGGTGCTTGCCACCACAACTTAAATCTAGCCTCGGCTGCTTGGGTTCTCTATTCCCCAGCTAAATATTTGGTCAGTTCAGGAGCAGTTTGTTTAGGTCATGCTACTAATAACATCATCGAGTATGAAGCAGTCATCGGTCTTCTGACTAAAGATGCCTCCCAGAATGTCTATGATCTAGTAGTTTTGATGGAATCTTAGCTCGTGGTTTGTCATTTAAACCATGTTTACACCATTAGGAACCTGGTGCTCCTCTGCCTCTTTCGGAGGGTATGTTTGTTAGAAATATCATTTGGAACCATTACATATAGGCATATCCCTAGGGAACGAAATGTAGTTGCCGATTCATTGGCTAATTACATACTAGATTGGCATATTTCCCATTCACGATGTTAAATAAAACATGGTACATTGTAAATAAACATTTAAAGACACATAGAACTCATAGAAAATGCATTTATCCATTTGAAACATATAAACACCGTGTAAAAGTATGTATATATATATATATGAAAAAGTTTTTCAAAAATAGGTCCCGAGACCTCATCTGAAGCACATAGGCTTTCAAGCAAAATCATCATACAAAAAATATTGAAGCTATCATCTTTCAGTATACATGTCTCATCCACTAATGGTGCTCATGATAGCACATCACTACTCGAGCCACCCTGCATAGTAGCCTGCTCAACCGGCCTGGTACTCCCACCGTAGATCTCTGATATCTAGTCGGGAGGTCATATAAGTCAGCATCTGGGATGTCCAGAGTTAACCTCTCTAGGTTCTCCTCCAGCTCCCCAGTGATATCATCACCCTATGGCATGAAGCGAGCTCTAGCTCGCCTATCTAATGGAGATGCTCCTCCAGGCCTCGCTGCTCCAACATCTGCATGAAGAAAAACAAGTCTCGTCACTTATCATAAAAAATATAAAACATAAAAAACATAAAAACATTTTCCATTGTTAGGGTTTCTTTCTTCTTACCAATGTCACCCCACTGCCCTCTAGGTGGGAGTGGTAGGTCAGGATCACCTGTAAAATATGTTCCTGCATAGGCATAGTCCTCAACCATGAGCATCTTATCTCGCATCCATCTGAAGAACGCATCACCGAACTTCACTCTGCCCCTACCCACTTCTGTGCGAGCCATGACCTGAACCCACCTCAGTATATGGGGGTCCCGTGCTCTCAGACTCTGGAAATTCACCTGGGGTCTCATCTAGGGGACCCGCTCAAAAAAGAATCAAGCTAAGATGGAACCAAAGTCGAGCTGCTTCAGCTCTCCCTGCCGACATTTAGTCAGCTGATCCTTGAATATTGGAAGCAATGCTTCCGCCCAGTTGAATACCATAGGTGCCATAGCCTCTAGGGGATATAGCATATGTGCCTTGGAAGCTTGATGTACACCCTGGCTCCCTATCACCCTCTTCATGGTGAATAGAACAATCCGTAGAGCCCTGTCTATCACTGCCCTGATGGGGATTTTCTTCCCCGATGTGCTTGTACCTGGTACATAGTGTCGATCTATGAGCTCTCTGGTGGTAATGTCCCCACCATGGGAACCTGTCAGTGATATGGGGGCACCATGTCTCGATAGGCTAGTCAGGAAGTAGATACCCTCTACCTCCACTATAAGTATGTGTGCCCCCACCTCGAAATGCTGTTCTAGATTCCACATCCTCAGTATGTGTTCTAGTAGTCTCTCGTGGGACACCATGCTTGGTATCCGGAAGAACTTTAAAAGCCCACAGTTTCAGAGTGTGGCAATACAAACTGGATTCCTTTCAGTAGTAGCATCCTTGTCATCATGTGTTCTTTCCTTCCATATCACCATATTTTGGAAGCCTAGACCTGCCAAAAACAACAATGGTATGCATTAATATCATCCTTGAGTCATTGCAAATCAAAATAATGAGTAAATTATGCCCATATCATTTGTTTAACTTCTCCATGGCTGGCACCGCTTGTGCCTCGTTGGAGACAGGTGGTGGCACCGCCTGTCCACCATATTCTTGGCACGGTTCTTGGGTGGTACCGCCTATCCCGTAAGGGGTAGCCGTGGTGCCCACAAATTGGATTTTAGGGATTGTCAAATAGGCCTAAAACCCCACCAAATCCCAAAATAGAATATATGAAATGAAAGATAAGGGTCTTAGCTATTACCTGCAACTGACGAGACTGAAAACGAACGGTGGGAACTCCCGGTATCAGCTGTGGAAGATCTGGCTAGAAAATGCTCCAAGTGCTCTTTGCTAGAGGTAAATACTGAAATGTTTAATTTTTTACTATCTACTTGCCTTATATAGACTTTTTTGGGTCTGACCTAGTATAGTTTTGATATTACATCATGTTATAGTCAAAATCTATTTGTCGTAATCCCTTAATGTTGATTTTGGACACATTTAACACTTGTTTATGAGTCATCTGCAGGTTGACTTTAGTAAAAGCTTTGGAAAGTTTGTTTATGGATTTTTCGTACTTTCACAAAACAGAAAAGTTTGTTGAGCATTTATTACGACACTTTGTCACACTCATTAAAATATAGTATCAAAGTTCCGAGTCCAGTTCAAGTTTCTTTCCAGGCTCGTAAAATACGACATTGTGTAAAGAAACGTCATGGAGTATTCTTTTCACATCTTTTTTCAGACTCCTTAAACATGAAAAGATAGTTGAGTCCATTTCTGAATCTTTCCAAGCTCGTAAAAAGTGACATTGTGTAAAGAAACCTCATGGAGTTCTCTTTAAACCATTTTCAGGCTCCCAAAATACGAAAAGATTATCGAGCGATCTTGTCTTCTTCACGCTCGTTAAAGTATTTGAAGAGTCGTCTGTCTAATGGTAGGTTATCTCTTTCTCAGTTTAGAGAGGACTATTTATGAGAATGGAACACTCCATCCAATAATGACTGGAAGAGTTCTCTAAGGTATGATTTTATACTTTTTTGGGCCTTAGAGACTAAATCATATGAAAAAGGACCCCCATGGAGTTTTCTTTCGTATTCGTTCAGACTCTCTAAACATGAACGATATCGATTTTTCTTTCAGTGGACTCGTTAAATTAAACATTGAGAGACATGTTTTGGGAACGAGCCCCTCCTCTCTCAGGTTCGTAAAACATATGAGACTGGACTTGTCTTCTGACAAGCTATATCGAGTGTTTGTTACCCTCTTTGAACTCATAAAACTGAAAAGAGGCACTCATCAATCATGATGGGGGAAATGGGAAGGGAACCATTTTGCAAATAATGGCAGTTGTTTGTCGTTACCTTTGAACATGGCACTTGTCTACATAATCATGTCAGTCAATTGGGTATTCAGTTGATCTCTGTGATGATCCACTTTCATGAGTCATGCCAATCCTTTGAGTATTTCAAAAGAATGCATTTTCCACTATCGCATTGTGTATCTATCATGTCTAGTCATGCTGCCAGGTAATTTTGTCATGCCGCTCGATGTTCAAAGGGGATCTGAAGAAGTTTCACCTCTGCAGTCTACACAGTCTTTGTGTCAATATATTTCAGTTAGTCATATGGTTACTACATTCACATCATTCCAGAACTATGTTACGAGTTCCATGTCGTCGATGTGGGACTCATCATGGCCCTCCTTCGACGAGACTATTCCCGTCGACATCAGCTCATTATCCGGGAAGTAGTTTTAGAAACAATATTTAGTACCTTGAGATCTGTATTCCTTAATGACATATTCTCTCACTCTTGACATAGGTTCACATCATTGACCTTTGATCGATAGAATCGACTGGGTGTTTGACATCATGAGATCTATTCACACTCAGTAGATTGTACTAGAGTACCTTAGGAATCATTGACATTAATGGTGATCTCCCTCGCACTTGTTAACGAATCACATCATTGGCCAGTAATCAAGTGGTTTCTACCATGTTTGACTTCAGATCATTGTAATCACATGGATAGAATCGTACTTTGTGGAAGATGAGATGAAGACCCTAGGCATTTGTTTAAAGCGCTCATTTCTTTTCCCCGGGTTTCGATGGATTTTTGTATATCTAGCATGGATCCACATTTGTATGGTCATGGCTATGCTCAAATTTGCGTCTATATGACATAGATCTACGTTGTATGTCTGGTAGCTATGTCCAAGTTTGAGTCCTCTATCACATGGATCTATGTTGTATTCTAGTAGCCATGCTTGTTTATTCCACTCATGGATCTTCCTTGTATTGGTCTGCACCTATGAGTTTGGTTACTTGTGTCTATGGGTAAACATACCGATGTACTACAGATGCCTACTTGACAACATGCTCCGATCAAGCCAACATTTTCATCTCCTGGCAATGACTTGTTCTCAAATCTCTCGTTTATCATATCACTCTAAGACTCATGCTTTGGGGGGAATCCTGTTATACCAAAATCCTGTCACAATCATGTGATAAGACATTTGACATACCTACTTGCCCTGAGTCCCATCTTCTGGAGTGAAGACTAAATGGTTTTTTATCAATCTGTCATACAAATTCCCAGCACCACGCATGCCCCTTTATCCAGGAGTGGTACCCCTGCTCACACCGTCTTTCATCGGTTTTCCACAAGCTATGCCACCACCCATTGCCCTTGGTCCATAGGCGGTTATTACCAGAACCACTATATCATAGAAGCAGAAGCATGGTACCCTGGGTAAAAAGGGAAAAAGAGAAGTTTCTCAAGGCTTCTAGATGATAAGCCTCGAGATATCCCTTATCCCTACTGTTGTGGGTTGGTTGAGCTTGAGATCTCTCATCCTAGGATCTTAGAGGCCACCTCACCCACTAATTTCTCAACCATCTCTATCCATTAAATCCCTACAAATATGAGCTCATTGCCATGGTTGAGGAGAGAACATTGAAGGTATTTTTATGCTGTTGGATTGATTCTTGGCCCAGGATCATTTGGAGAGAGCATAGAGAGCTAGAGTTGGAGCTTTTGGGGATGAAGAGCTGGTTTCATGGAGATGCATGTCAACACTAAGGCTTGGTTGTAAAATTATTCATATTTATAATGCAAGTTGATTTTCTGTCCCATATATATTGTTGATGTTTGATTTCAGATATATATTGCTAGATTCCTTAGTCACTAGCATAGATTAGTAGATCATATTCTAGTTGCTTTGATCTGTTTCATGTTGAGATTGACTGCAGGTACGTAGGTGGACTATCAAAGCCTTGTATTCCAGATATTTATAGCATCTAGGGAGAGTTATCAGCCTCTATGATCTATTTGTTCTGGATCTAAACCATTCAGACCAGTGGAACACCTTGCTGTCCACAGGAGGTGAAATATTCCGGCTAATAGAAACAAATAAATATAAGTATTCAATT
Source organism: Pseudotsuga menziesii (assembly GCA_001517045.1). Classification (NCBI taxonomy): domain Eukaryota; kingdom Viridiplantae; phylum Streptophyta; class Pinopsida; order Pinales; family Pinaceae; genus Pseudotsuga; species Pseudotsuga menziesii. The sequence goes on from LPNX011219345.1 coordinate 65,663, forward strand.
GTCATTTCATGATATTATTTTGTTATGCATTTGTTTATATTCAGTTGATGTATTATACTTGATAGAATGTTTGCATTAATGATATTATACCACTAACACGCATGTGATAGGTAAGTAGCTCATGATGCTATACAACTCTCCATTGCTACTTATCTAAAATGAAACCTCTTTGTTGACATATTGGATTAGTGCACAATCTCAATGTTGTCCTCGTAGAGATGGAAGGAATATAGAAACGTTTCATGAGATATGGATGAATGTTGTATTGGATAAAATAGTTGCATGATCATATATTTATGCATAAGAATTTTCCATTATGAATATTCCTGATGAAATGTTTCTAACCATTCAAATGCATTTGACTTGTAGGAAAGATTGTGTAAAATCACCTGCAAGCAAAGAAGGATGAGACTTGTTCCGAAGAACAAGTAATGACAGTTCAATATGAATAATAATATGATGAATGCAGCGACATCATTGAAGCAGAACCTTCCAGCTATAAAGAAGTAACCAAGAAGAAAGGGAAGACCATTCAAGAAGAATGATGTCTAGGATGTAGTATAGAGACCTGAAGAGAAGTTCGTAGTTCCATAATGCAGTAGATGGAAACATCATGGGATACAAGGAAATATTCCTAGCATGAGGCTTCTCACAAAAAGAAGGCATAAACTACAAAGATACATTTGCAACCACTAGAAGTTAAGACACATGACAGACAGAAGCATGTGTACAAATGAAATAAGGCTTTGTACGAGCTCAGAAGCCACATACATGAGGAGCTTGATAAAGACCTAAACCTTTTCTACAAGGTTGAAGATGAAAGTCTATAGAGGATGACAAGCTCACAGATGGGTGAGAGAAGAACTTCTAAACGAAGTTCAAGATAGAGGATCTTGGTATCCAATAATCCTAGATGGATACATAGAATATTAGTAGCAGAGGAAGCTACTTGTCACTCCAGTACATAATGTTTCAGTGCATAGATTACGAAAGACAGAGGAATAATTATGCTTTGCTTCAGAGGGAGTGACTACATAAGATCCTGAGGTTCGACATGGTACGACAGGATGGACAGATTACTGATGACTCTAGGATTTACTAAGAGTAAAGAGGATTCCAACCTTTGCTTCAAGGTTGAAGGAGGAAGGCCATTGATGCTCTTGTTATATGTCGATGACTTCTTCCTGACAGAAAACAGGAACTCATTAAATTTGCAAGAAGAAGACTTGCTGTCGAGTTTGAGATAAAGGAATTGGGGATGATGCACTACGTTCTAGGCATGGAGGTGTTGACAAGGGAAGTATGCAGTAGAGATCCTGAAGAGGTTTAGGATGATGGACTGTAAGGCCATGAACACACCTATGGAATCGAACCTGAAGCTATTGAGTGTTGCTTCATCAGATTCGGTTGATGCCACAATGTATTGTTAGATGATTTACCCAAAAAATATGAGACAAGATATTTGCTTTACTATGAACACATTGAGATATGTTCACCTGATGGTTGTAAAGCATGCAGTGAGGTGCCTAAAGGGTACAGTTGATTATGGGATAAAGTATGAGGTGAATCCGAAGGTTAACCTGGAGGGTTATGAGGATTTGTATTGGGAAGGAAGTGCCATTGATAGGAAGAGCACTTCGAGGTGCTACTTCAGTATGGGATTAAGTGTGATCTCTTGGTTTGGTAGGATGGAGTCCTGCATGGTGCTGAGTATAGCTGAGGCAAAATATGTTTCCACTTGCTATTTGGGAGGTAGTATGTTTCTTTTGAAAACTATTATTTGATTTACTTGATCTGACTTGCATTTTTTTATGATGCAGAGAAGAGCAATGAAGCTCCAGTATGTGATCCAGATCAAGATCTCTCAAAAGAGGGAGTTCTATTATAGTTGGTGAGACAAGTTGTCTGAGCATAAATCCTGGTGAAGCTCGTAGGTTGCTCAGATGTAAACAGACCTATAGGTTTTCCTCAGATGTAATCGATCCTAATAAAGCTAGCAGGTTATCCTTGAACGTAATCATCCGTGATGTGATTCTATGCTAGAAATGGCCAAAGTGAAGTTTGCGTACTTCACAGAGAAGCTTGGTGTTCTCCAGATCGAGGTTCCCTCCAAGGGGAAGTGATGAGACCATGAGCCATTCTGACATGGTGAGAGGATTAGGTTCCTTCCATGGTCAAATGTAAGGGTTGATCTATTCTATCATGGTGAGAGGATTTGGTTCCTTTCATGTCAGATGTGAGTGTTGAGCCATTTTGATGTGACTGTAGGATTGGTTCCTACATGATCAGATATAAGTGCTGAATGCCATTCTTGGAATGGAGGCACCTGGTCAGTTACCATGAATACTCATCTTGGTGCTAAAATTCCATTCTCTGGGAGAATCATTAGAGGAAATTTAAACTCAAAATGGGCCTCCTAAGGAAAATTAATAAAATAATAGTTAAAATAATAATAAAATATTTTTTAATTTTGCAAGAAGAAAATAAAAACTATTTTTGTGTTCATATTTTTTACATATATCCTAGTGTTTTTACTCAAATTTCAATCAAGAGAGCTCGTTGGATGCAGAATTAAATTCTGCATCCAACAAGTACCCACTTGGCATACTTTTGGTGGATCCCTCTACCCTAAAAACAAGAAATACCTTAAAAATGTGATGATGATGTCATCATCATGTTTTTTCAGGTATTTCTTATTTTTTGGGGTAGTGAGGCCCGCCAAAAGTATGTTGAGTGGGTACTAGTTGGATGCAAAATTTAATTCTACATCCAACGAGCTCTTTCGATCAAAATTTGAGTAAAAACACAGGCAGATATGTCAAAAATACGAACAAAAAAAGTAGTTTTTTTATCATACCTATCCCAAAATTTATATTAAAAAATTGTTTAAGAGGTGATCGCTTTTTCAATTTTAAATCATTTTGATTGGCTAATACATGATGACATGGAATTTATATTATTTTTTGAAGGCCTGTTTTAAATTGAAATTTCCTCTAATGGGAGGCAACTGGTCAGTTACCAGGAATCCTCAGTCTGGGACTGAGAGCCCTTCCAATGCAGTGTGTTCACACATGGTCAGATGTAAGTGCAGATCCCTTCCGATGTGGTGTGTTCACACATGGTCGGATGTAAGTGCAGATCCCTTCTAATGCAGCGTGTTCGCACATGGTCGGATGTAAGTGTAAAGCCCTTCGGATGCGGTGTTCGCACATGGTCGAATTTAAGTGTAGAGCCCTTCCGATGCGGTGTGTTTGCACATGGTCGGATATAAGTGCTGAGCCATTCTGGCACGATGTGTTTACACATGGTCATATGTGAGTGTTGGGCCTTTTTGACAAGATGAGATCAGATGTGAGTGTTGGGCATTACTTTCTAACAAGATGAGGTTAGATGTAAGTGTTGGGCAAGCCATTCTGACTTAGGGTTAGATATAAGCGCTGAAGAAGACATACATGGAGGCTAGGTATACAACCAGCATGAAAAAGGGTTGGCTCTGTAGAACTTCCCGTGACAAGAAGAATGAAGAGATAGCACCATCTGATTGAGATAGAAGAAGCAGTAATGATGATGGTGATTCAGTGATGATATTCACTTGTATATATTATGTATTGTACCCCAATGTTTATTTCGAGAAGTATCTATAATGTAATTGAGTCATGTCATGCCCTGATGTTCCAATCGAAAGATTCAATAATGTAAACAAGTCATTTAAAGTCATTGAGGTTAACCCTCCATTGTAAGTTGGGGCAATAGTCCCCACAATTGTGTCAAGGTTAACCCTCCTTGTTGATCAGAGGGCAAAGTCCCCACAATTGTGGGGTACTAGGGTTATTAGACTCTTCTAGAGATGTCAGCTATAGTAAGTAATTATTAAGTGGGGATGACATGTTAAAGTGGACATTAAGTGAATGAAAGAATATAAATAAAAAGTGAGCCTCTGTATTTATCATACACACACTCACTCACTGGGGCACATGAGTGAGAGAGGAGAAGCTCTCTCAAGTGTGAGAGAGTGAACAAGCTGTGGAGATCATCTTTTTTGTTTTCAGGTTTTACTGCTACTATTAGTGCTCATTCTATCTCTGAGGAAGTTGTGGGGTTTTCTCCTTTATGGTTTCCTCGAGGAAAATTATTTGTGTCTCTTGTCTCTTGTGTTTATTGGTGTGCATGTTATTCTCTCAGATAAGATCCTAAGATAATTCTATCTTGAATGATAAAAATCTAACAATGCTATAACATGTATGGGGAGCTGGGGGGTGATGATGAGTTGCAAAATATTAATATTCCAGACACTGAAGGGAGTTGAGATGTCGCAGCACTGAATGTGCCGACCGATCCCGTGACTCTGCCGCTGAAGATTAAGAATGTTAACATTGGGACAGATGAGAATCCGCAATTCACAAATGTTGGGGGCTACTGGGATGAGGAGACCATGGGAAAGATCATGGGTCTCTTGTATGAGTTTCAAGATCTCTTTTCAACAAAATTTTTAGAGATGAAAGGGATATTGGGAAACCTAGGGGAAATGAAAATCCTACTGAAGCTAGATTTCAAACCAGTGTGATATAGACCATATCGTATGAATCCACTCTACAAAGACAGATTCAAAGCTAATCTTGATCATACGTTGGATGCTGGAATCATCAGACATGTTGAAGAGTCATAATAGATCCATCCTATGGTGGTCCAAGACAAGAAAACTGGCAAAGTTTGGATTTGCGTCGACCTCGGGAAACTAAATGATGCCTATATGCATGACCTGTTTCCAACACCATTCACTATATAGGTACTTGAAGGAGTAGGTGTTCAAGAAATGTGCTCCTTTGCATATGGGTTTTTTTATCATCACCAGATCAGAATCGCCAAGGAGGATCGACATAAAACAACATTTGTCACTAAATCGAGATGTTTTCAATATACAGTGATGCCTTTTGGATTGAAGAATTCCCCTACAGTATTCTCTAGGGTCGTCATTGCTGCTTTCAAGGATTTTATTCAAAATTTATTACAAGTGTACATGGAGGATTGGACTATATACGGTCTAATCAAGGATCATTTGGCCAACCTTCGACTAATGCTCAAAAGGTGTCTCCAACACTAGATCATGTTGAACTCCAAAAAGTGCATTTTCTGTGCCCCATTCGGCATACTGTTAGGTCATATTGTGTCTAAGCAAGGGTTACTAGTCGACCCTACAAAGATAGCTCTCATCTTGAGTTTGCCCCCACCAACCAATGCAAAGATGCTTCGGGAAACATTAGGGCACATGGGATATTATCACAAATTCATTAGAGGCTACGCTACAACCACTACCTGTATGGAGAAATTATTGAAGAAAGATACGGTATTTGAATGGAGTCCAGAGTGTCAGGGTAGCTTCGACACACCAAAGGCCAAGATGGCTTCAGTGCCAATACTTGTATTCCCATATTGGAACAAGGAGTTTCATGTTCATGTTGATGCATCTTCTGTTGCACTAGGAGTAGTGCTCATGTAGCCAGGCGATGACAACTTGGATCACCCTATTGCTTTTGTGAGTCAGAATTTTTCATTCACAAAGAAGAATTATACAACCATGGAGTGCGAGGGGATAGCGATGGTTTATGCATTGCAGAAATTTAGGCATTATCTTCTAGGAGGTCACTTCAATATGTATACTGACCATTTGAATTTGAAGTATCTGGTCAATAATCCTGTGTTGGGGGGGGAGGATATGAAGATGGATACTCCTCTTTTAGGAATTTGATTTCGAGATCATTTTTAAGCCGTGTTGCTTAAATGTCGGCCCCGATCATTTGTCCAGAATTGAGACGGGTGAGGAATCTATTAACATTGAAGATGGACTACCTAATGCACAGTAGTTTTGAGTTGACATGGAAGATGACCATTATGCTCCAATAATCCAGTTCTTAGCGATGTGAGTCACACCATAAGAACTTTCCACGAGTCAAAAGAAGCAGTTGGTGGTTAAATCTTCCAACTTTCAGTTGATTGTTGGATACTTGTATAAGATGGGACCTAATGAAATTTTGTAGTGATGTTTCCTCCCACATGAACATCAACAGATTTTAGAAGAAGTACATTCCAACATAGCTGGGGTACACTATCAAGGATGGGCTACCATGCAGAAGGTGCTTCGTGTAGTGCTTTTGGTGGCCCACTCTTCATAATGTTGCAGGAGGTTATGCATGAAGCTGCGATGTCTATCAACGCATTGGAAAACCATCGCGATGGGATGAGATGTTGCTCATAACCCAGGTAACTTTGCAGCCTTTTTATAAATGGGCGTCACACTTTGGGGGTCCAATCAATCCACTAGGGAAAAGAATTGGTGTGCACTACATAATCACTATGATGGAATATTTGACGCAATGGGCAGAGGTTGCACCAGTTGTGGACTATACTAGTGCGAGGGAAGCTAGGTTTCTATTTGAGAATATCATGATGCGGTTTGGGTGCCCGAGAATATTTATGAGTGATCAGGGTAGTCACTTTATCAACCACATAGTAAGAGTGCTGAGAAAAAAAATGCAAGTTCATCAAAAGAAAAGTACATACCATCCGCAGGTGAATGGAACTATGGAGGCATTCAACAAAATATTGGAGCATGCACTTACAAAGGTATGTAATAGTAACTGAGATGAATGGGATATGAAGATTCTTGTAGTGTTGTGGGCCTATCACACCACATGCAAGAGATTTATGGGGCAAACATCGTTCAAATTGGTATATGGGAAAGAGGTAGTTATTCCTATGGAATACATCGTTCCTAGTCTGTGCATTGGTGCTGCGACCGGAATGGATGACGATGTTGTGATAGAGGAGTGTATAGCGCAACTAATATAGCTTGATGAAGCCATTTCATTATGGGTTTCCACCAGTGTGTTGAGAAATACCCACAGAAGGCATGGCAAGATCGCCACATAAAGAACAAACAATTTCAGCAAGGGGATCTGGTGTTTCTATACGACAACAAGTTCTTGAAGCATTCGGGTAAGCTACATATGCATTGGATTGGTCCATATCTTTTCAATTCTATTACCTCTACATGTTCAGTTCAATTACAGTAGTTAGATGGTGTGATACTTCAAAATCTTGTGAAAGGAAGCCACATGAATCCCTATTGGTTGGGGGAAGGGCACCACAATTCATGAAGCACTGTGCACTGGAAAAAAACAAGAGTAAATTAGATAGAGGAAAAAAGGGCACGTGAGGAGGGAGTGGCTGCACAAGCATAGGAGTTAGTTGCATCGAGTCAATAGCCTAACTGCGGTAGTTGAAGGGCCGTGATAGATTTAAATTAGCAATAAATGAAAATAGTTAGCCAGTGGCACTTGTTGAAATGATGTGCATTTATGGATGATTCATCCATTGGATTGATAGAATCGACGATGGATTTAGGTGATTATTGCAGGATTTATTCATGATGGCCCCGGACGATTTAGTAATGATGATAGATGGATTGGTCACATGTTTTAAGAATGTCCTCAGTGCAGGTCGAAAGCACCATTTGAGCTGTGTTGAGTCAAGTGGTAGAAACCATTTGAAGCTGAGTTTTGTTGAGAGTAGTGTGTGAGTTGCAGAGTGAAGTAGAGGGTGTGCGCTAGGAAGGAATATTGGTTCGGCATGCTAAGCACCCCCAAAAAAGTAGAAGTATTGAGTGAGCACAAGTCCCTGGTTTGAACAATTGCCATCGTTGAATAAATAATGAGCATGCTGGCCAGGTCATCATCTATTCTACAGGGGAAGCGGAAGGCCTAGAAGCCAAGATCAACACCACCAAAAAAGTGGCAGACAAGAACTTCCATCAGAGTGCAATTGGAACGAACTACCCACATGGGGCTCTCTAGCTCAGGAGCGGTCAAGTCGATAGTTCAGACAGGGATCTCTGTGAAGGATATTCTGGGGTACATTTCTCCTACCCTCCCTAGTGTGAAACCTCAGTGTCTGACCAAAACTCAGAAGTATCAACCCAAACTACCGCCACTGTCGGAAGGGATGACCTGCACCATTGACATTATCCCTACGTTGATCAAGATGAAGTATGATGACCATGATTTGTTTCTATGGAAGGATGTAGCAGATGAGCCCTATGAGTGATTTCCTATGGTCGTATGACCACCCATCCTATGTATTCTACAGCCATGGGAAGAAGGAATTAACAACTCTGGGTTATTAGGGCTTATCAACATGCCATATTTTGGGTGGTTGAATGAAGCAAATGCATGCGTCAAATAGATGTTGGCATGTTTTCATGAAGGAACGTTGTGGTTAGAGACACCAATCACGCTCATGGTAGATTTGACTTCTGAGATTACAGGATTTCTGAAGGATGGGGAAGAACCATCGTAATATTTCAAAGGACAAGATAATGATAAGCATCTGACGGCTCGGTTGAATGAGCAGTATGATTTGCAACACGATGGAAGAGCCTATCACATTGACAACATCAATTTTAGAACAATGTGTATTAGTTCATGAATACTGGCAAGTAAGATTGTCTGAAAGTATCACCTTATTCAGTTCACTTCAGGATTTATTGCATGTGCATAGAAATGTGTCGAGAGAGTCCACCTGAATTGGTCCCTCTTTTTGTTGACTTAGCCGACGGAGGACACAGCCACAGTTTAGGCTTGAGAGTGACCTTTTTCTTATAGTTGGATACTAATCTTGATAGCGTTGGTGGCTTGCATGGAGCCAGAGTATTACCAAGGAATGATAGTCGAAGCTACCAAGGTATGAAAGGGAGCACAATATCAAAACTTGTGGTGGGTAGAGGAGGCCAGTTAGCAAATGGATTGTGCAATCCACTTTTGGGTCTACTAAGAGGCATTGTAAGAAGCAATGGTAAAAATCCCAAGGTTATTAGACATAGCATCAATGAAATATCAATGGATTATGCATATCACCATCGGACCGCACACTATTCAGATCCAGGCATGCCACAAACCTGATAAGCAATGGCTACCCATGGCCTATAAGGTGACAGATGAAGAATTGGAAGCACTGGTTTAGGATTGGCCTGCAGAATGGCATGACCCAGTCAGTGTAGATGAAGTATCCGAGGGGCCACCTACATATGTCCCTGAGGATCCTACATGCCAAGGGCAGAGTCTTCATGATTCTGATGGAGAGTCATCGACCAATACTGATTTGGACACACATCGCATCCTCGATGAGATTAGAACGAAGCATCGAATTGAGCAGGATGTGGGTAGTAGTAATACATCAATGCTAGAGGACCAATTGCAGTGGTTTGTTAAGGCCGTTACCAATAAATATGATACAAAAGTGATTGTAATGCGCCAGTCCATTGAGGAAGTATTTGTTGAGGTAAGAAACAAGTTGGATTCTATTTATAATGTTGTTTCGAAGAGAGCACCAGAAAGTGTCGTTGTGCAGGAATTCCTGTCAATTAGCACCGAGCCACGGGCTATGAACTTTTAGTTTCCCCCGACTACAATAGACATAAGAAATGTAGATGTGACTTCCTCACTGCACGAGATGCAAAGTATCTCCTTTGATATCAACAAGCTATTGACCTAGAATTTACTACACAGGCAGTGGATCGCCATCTAGGAGTTGGATGATAGGAAGAAGGAGCTCGACGACTGGTACCTATAGTCACAGGACAAAGATGAAAAGCTCAGGAAGGAAGTAGAGGGGATGAAACAAGGAAAGGATCATCTCGCAGGAGATTGAATCCTTGAAGACAATGCAGGACAAACTAGTGAGGAAATCTACTGTGGAGATTACTTCCTTGAAAAAGGAAATCAATCGCCTTGTTATTGAAAAGGTGTAGTTGTTTTCTAGCAAAGGTGAGGTGAAACAGGATGTTGATGCAGCCTGTCAACAAATCCATAAAAGCACCACATAAATGGAGAATTCATTGTGTAGCTTCAGATGGACAATATCCTGCTAAATGCTATGGTATACCTGAACACACCACCAAAGCAGGTTTCAAAGAGAAAGACTGCCATTGAAGAGATTACAACGTAGTTTTATGAACTGGAGAAAGATACTAAGAATATCGTTGAGGTAACGACCCAAGTTTGGGGTAATATTGTTAACAATGAGCTGCTAGAACAACTTACATTGCAATTGGACAGAACTAGAATAAGAACCAGTTGGCCACACTGAATAAATTGATGTGTACCATGCCACCCATTGTGTCAATCACGCGATATGCTAAGTTAAAGGAGCTACAACAGTGGGTGGTAAAAGCTCAGGAATGACAGTGGAAACACAATAACCAAATTAACAAGTTCCAAGTGATTGGAGGTCAATTGTCGGCAAAAGTTGTTGTTGCACTATAAGCTATGCAGGACGGTAAGAAGGAAATCAATGCAAAGATGGTGGAGCACCCATTGAAGCAGGATCAGCTTTTGTTTCAGGATGTTGCTGAGAAAGTCAGAACACAAGTCACTGAATTTTCTCAGGAATACGATGAATTAAAGATGAAGACCAATGAGTATACCATGTCCATCTGACGTGGCTCAAGGAGGAGCCACAAGACTGTGTTGGGGGTCTGTTGGAAAGGAGTTGGATGTAACTGAGTTGTGTAGCATCTAGGATTCTGTGCATACTACACATGGCACCACGTAAGGCAAAGATAGCACAATAGGCAAAAAATAGTCCACTTTTTGATATTTTCATGTCACTTTTTGTAATTATTGATAATTTCTTCAGAATGTTGGTCCTTAGTGGTTAAGATAGTTAGAAGTTTGTTAGAAGTTAGTTAGAAGTGGACCTTGAATGTAAAGGCACAAGCCTATAAATAGAAAAATTATACATGTAAGATACATACATGGAGAATGAATACCCGATGTGATACTAGACATAGTGATACTAAATCGTTGTCTATTTTGATCTGTGATTGATTATGTGGATTTAATATGATGTGATGTGGATTGATCTGAACTCCTGTTGCACTTTATATTTTCCTATTTTACATTGCTACGATTCTGATGATGAAATATGAATAGATCTGCATATGAATGGATAATGTGATACTTTCTGATTATGGATACTTTCATCTTTTAGATATGTTTCTCCCACTAGTATATCTGTTGTAATGATGAATGAATAAATGCGACATGATGAATGGTTCAGTAGGTAGATTAGACCTGCAAATTAAGTTGATGAACCTCTGATTCCCCAACCCTCCTCTATAATGCGGAAACATGGTTCTGACATCTCTCCCTCAAACATCTCAGGTGAGACCTCATCTACTCTATGGGTGTTGCTGGACAGGGTAAAACCTGTCAAGGCTGATGCTGAGGGAGATCGCGACGTGTTGAGCATCAACAGAGTGGAACCCTTGTCGACGGGGTTTTGTTGGTCAAGTTTGCACCAACATGGAGTGTTTTTGTTGAATTAATGGTTTGTGATTCACAAAATCTATGCGCGTTTCATCTAATTCATTGAATTGGTTCAATCAATTCTTCTGAGCCTTTGTTAGGTCCAGGTTTTCCTCTATAGCTGCATTCAAGGTTTTGATTTCTAACTCAATAGGGAAAATAACATTCTTTTTGTATACCATGTAGCAAGGATTTCTCCCTACTACAGGGGTAGGAATGGCTCCCTTATTCCTATAGGGCACAAGGGTAGGTTCCTGCTAATGGTGAAAATGCAGAAAAATGAAACAGAAATAACAGAAGCAGAACAGTAAACCAACACTAGGGCTAAGAACAGAAAACTAAAGCTAAACTAAAGTATAAGCTAAGAACAAAACAAAAAGAAGGAGATGAAGCATTGGTGAACCCCTTTGCAGAAAATGGGTTAGGGTTCCGCCTCCTTAAAACCTGCAAATAAACCTAAGCTACAATGGAAAACCTGCAAAACAATGTTAATAACAAAACCTGCAAATGGAGATAATGGTTAGAAAGCAAAGCATATTAAGAAGCAAAGAAATAAACATAAAATCACAAATATACCTTCTCTGGTGGGAATGGGCCACCATGCCCTAGCTCATGGGAGCACCTTTCTTGGTTTGGGAGCAATGGCTCAAAGGGGAATGGAAATGAAGGAGAGGGAGTGTGGATGGTTTGAGAGGCAAAGGTCTCAAAGCATCCATGGGCAGCATAACAATAGGTAATGGGAGAAGTGTTTTGAAAGAGATCCCCCACCCTCCTTTTATAGCTTTTCCAAGGGGGTTTAGGGTTTTAATCCCTTAGTCAGGACTTTAGCCCCTTCCACCCCAACTTTAACCCCTTTTAGGGGTTTAGCCCCTTTTTGAGGGCTTTAGCTCCTAAGGGGCTATTTTGGGCTCCTTTTTGGGGTTTTTAGCCCTTTTTCTTCATCCTTAAGCTATTTTGGAGGTGTGGGGCTCTAATGAAAGGTCTAATGGAGTGATATGAGAGTTGTGAGATGGTGTCCTTGGGTGGTGTAGGCCATTGAGAGCTAAGTGGGGGATTTTTGGGTTAACAGATTGCCCCCTGATGTGTGAGGGAAGGAGCTCAATGTATGGCCGATGGACATCATAGGATTTGCTATGTAGAGGTGGTGCTTTTGGGGCTAGGTCATGGTGGATTTTGCTTTTTGTATTAATTTGGTTCCCATCAATGGGTGAGATACACTAAATGTGTGACATGTATATGGATGAGGCAGGCATCCCCATGCTCGTGACAATGTCAAAAGAATAATTTGATCTATGCTCTACAATACAAGAGCTGATCATATACAACTGATGTTACAGTAATGGTTGCCTCGATGTGAGGCTAAATACAATACTGATCTGGTACATTGGACCCATGGCATTCTCATGGAATGCTATATCTTCATGACTGACGATCTGCTAGATCTGGTACATAGCTGTGTGGACTTGCTGATTGAGAGTCAGAGTCTCTGTGGTACAAGTATGTTGCATCAATCATAAAAGTATATCGAAGCACTACTGGGGCTTCAGATCACTGTCTCCAACACAACCTAGAAATCACAAGGGACATAACCTATTTGGGTACCTCAAGTGGACTCACCAATGTGCTACAGTCGGGTGACATCTAGGGTCTTCAACCAAGTACTGTGTGGAAAAAACCCTGTACAAATCTCAACGGTGCGATGATGGAGTTGAAGTCGAGCACGTGAGAAACAACCATCCCAAGAGGCACTGAGGGCTCCTCTCAAGTGGTCCAAGGAACTCATCAATGATGTTAATGAAACCAAGGTACAAGGAACACTAGGTCTATCCTCTGGAATATGTGTGCTGGCTTCAACAGAGGGAGACCTGCCCTTAGTCAAGGTAATGATATTTCCTTGAACAAGAGCATGAGGGAGAAAACTGAAAGGTGTGAAGCAATCTACGGACTGGCTCACTGAATTGGGGAGGGAGGGGAGGGAAGGGAAAGAACTGAATAGGGGCAGGGGGGAGTGGGAGACTCAAACTTCCTTTGTTCAGAGTATGACGGGCAGGGCAGTCCAGGCAGCAAATGAAATTGACTCAAGGGAATGGGATCATAGCGGTAATACCAAGAATGTTGCTGCAAATGGGAAATACTTGGAGGATGTGGACACTTTTGATACTGATGGGATCCAAGGAAGACACATTGTAGAGTACTCTGAACAAAGGCGACCCAATGTGGGGATGCTGCCAAACTGTTTTCTATGGGGTGGTGTCTAAAGACACCGTTGTGGTATGATCTCATGGATTTTTGGCGATTTTGAGAAGGTAAATGCTCGATGGTGCTTTCAATTTTAGAGAGTCTGAAAGCATGAAGAAGACTCTGGTGGGGGCTCTTTTTCGTTGGTAGTCTCCTATGCCCAAAAAAGGATAAAAGTATACATAGGAGAGTTCGCCCATCCTGGAAGGGATGAGAGACTTCTTTACTGTTGGTAGTCCAATCAGGTCGAAAAAGGTTAAACATATACTGGCTGGATATTCATTCAAATACTTTTACGAGCATGACCGAAACCAAGTTTTTTTAGCAATATTTTCTTGTTGAGACGGCTGGAAAAGAGATTAATGACAACTGGTGGTGAGCTTTTTCGTAAAGTGCGGCCTCTCTGCCAGAGAAAGCATAAAAGTATGCAAAGGGGAATAGTCTTGGCTTGAGTGTGCCAAGGAGGTCCTCTTCAATTGATGGTCTACATGGTCCGCAAAAGGAGGTAAATGAGACGACGTAGATGCCCTTTCCTATACTTTAGCGAGCGGGAAAGGGAGCAGCTTTGTTCGGCGATATTTTCATTGTTTTAAGGAGTTAGAAAATAGCTTAAATGAAACTCTAATGGGGTCAATCGACTGCAGTGGCACGAGCGGTGCCCCATGTCGGGATGGTGGACAGAGGTCCAAAGGTCATTTGCATAGTATGGACAGAGCAGAAGACTCTCAAACATAACAATACATGCATGGGATAGATCGCAGTAGAGGCCTGCGATTCGGTGTGGAAGAGGCATGCAAACTGAGGTGGCCCTCGAACAGAGGTTAGGAGAGCATGTGTGTGTGTTGTGGTGGATGAACTTGACCAACTGCGATGTGAGTACAAGTCCGGAGGCATTTATATACCAAATACATGTAAGAAAAATAAATTGTTTTGTGGGCAGTGGTCCAGAGGTCCACGTAAGGTGTGGTGAATGGAAAAGACAATTGTGTGTTAAAAATGCAAAATAAAAGCTAAAATTATAGTCCTTAACGGGTGACGGCCCGAAAACCCGCATGAGTAGCGGTAGGGAAGAGAGATACAAGTATAGGTCTGTGGAGACTTGCATTGTCAAGTTTTGGCTCGTAAATCGAGGTAGACTCTGGGAAGCGGTCCCAATTTTTTTTTATTAAACATGAGACGACGGTCTCATAAGAAGATGTGAATTTGAGCCCAGAGGTGTGAGAGGTGTCTTGAACCAGTTCCGGGTGACTTTGGATTAGCATATAATGGTGCCACCCTTGACTTGTGGTGAAAAAAATGTTGAAAAACAAAAAGGGAAAAAAATACGCTATAAGGGACTCATAGTGGTGGTATTAGGCATAGGATCTCTTGAGGTGGAGATCATTGCACAGCTTCTTCAAGAGTCGACCATCTGAGTCAGCAAAGAGGTATGCCCCCTTGCTGAGACAAAGGTCATTGGGAAAGGCAGGGTGACAGAATCTGGTCTTTTATGGGAAGAACCGATTCCACATGATGGTTTGAAGGGAATGGGGTAAAACCAGAGGTGGTATTATAGATATCCCCATCATCGTGTAAGTTTTTCTAGGATAGATCAGGTGGATCTTCAATAGCCTATGAGATGGAAGGGTGACTGGTGCTAGAGATCATGTAAATCGTATTGGTTATGGTTTTTGTGGCCTTGCCCCTAGTCTCTATTGGAGGAAGAGGGGCAGGCCTGGAGACAGGAGGAGTCTTTGATGGACCTGGAGGTAGGTGCAACATCATATCAATTGGATGGACATGAGTCAACACATCTTGGGGCCTTAGAGGTAGGGTAGGTGGTTCAAGGTACCACACAGGATCTCCCAGTGTGAAATCATGTAGATTGCAGCTTTCCAAGATAGACTTACTCATGATCTCAGATGGTAGGAAAAGGAAAAGCATCATGTTGAGTGGGAATGAAACCCATTGTTTCCCCAGTAACTGAGGTTGAGGTTGTGATTGAGGTTGTGGCTGCAACTGAGGTTGCGGCTGTGGCTGGGGAAACAATAGAAGAGACAGGTCTGATGGACCATTGGTGATGGTGGAGATAAGAGGGTCTGCAAAACTGGACATGATGTAAATGGACATGGTGTCTGAAGAAGGTGGTGGTGGGTGAAATTCTTCGATCAAGGTGATTTCAGACTCAAGGGAATGGTGACGGAGGTCAGCGAGAGCCATTCGAAATTTGGGCAGGTCTTGGCAATGGTGGGAGTAATGTCCATACAAGTCGCAAAGGGTGAAAGCATGATTTGTCCTCAATGCCTTGTTCTTGACTATAGGCGCAGTTGGGAGTTCAACCACGGGGATGTTTTTGTTTGTATCCATGGCATCCAAATGCACATGGATCACTGGGATTTCAGGGAAATTATGAGTTGGATGGCCCTATTGCTCACAGACGGTGCAAGGTGGGACTTGTCATGGCTCTGCAGTGGCTTTGGTGTTCTTGCCCCTATCCCTTTTAGGTTGGGGCGGTGTAGGTACAGGTGCGGTGGTTGGCTTGTGCAGACCAAGTGGAGGGTGGGACTCAACCGCAATAGGTTGCACCGGGGTTAAAACAACCTGGGGCATTACTGGTTGAGCTGGTGGTTCAAGATACCACATCGGGATCCCAAACATAAAGTTGGGTAGGATTAAGGTGGCCATGACTAGCTTGCTCATGACACCAGGTGGGGGAAAGAGGAAGGGAATTGTATGGACTAGAGATGAGCCCAGATAACTCCCTGTTGGTTGCATGTGGGGGTGAGGTTTTGGTTGTGGCTGCGTGTAATGCTGTGGCTATAGATTATTTTGCGGCTGCAAACGGTGTTGTGTTTTTGGTTGGGGATACGACTGCGGTTGTTACTTGGGTGCACCGGTGGTTGACGAGACCATGCACAAGTCCATAGTTTGCTTTTTTGTTGGTGGTGGTGACACCAACGAGAAAGGAGCCATCATGGTGGGATCAATAAACAACCCAGTGCCCACATTCAACAGTGGGAAGGCTGGTGTGTTTTCAACCATATTGTTGGTTGCAAGGATGACGTTAGCATGTGTGGTCGCCACTTGCGGCTCAATGGTGGTGGTGGTAGGGATAACATTGCCAGGCACTATTAACCCTTGTGGATCATGATAGGTCAACTGGTCAACCGTCACAATATTCCCTTCGTGGGGTATCATCATGAGATGGAAGACAGTTGACGCAAAGGCTCGCATGGCATACTTGTAACTCCTCCCAAGGGGGGTTTTGGGATGGCCAATTTGCCGCAACATTGTTGGGAGGGTTCGGTTGTTGAATGCCTCCCTACGGTTGGTTATTGCCTTGGTTGCGAGGCTGATTGTTTCGAGCTTTCCCTTGTTTATTGTTGGGAGTAGGCTGGTTGGGACAGTTTTGTTGTGCGAACACTTGTCCCAACGAAGCAGGTGGAGTGGGGGCGGAGGCTTGCACAGGTTGTACTGGCGGTGCATAGTAGATTTGTGGGGATGGTGGTGCCACTAATGTAGGAAGTTGCCACACATACTGCTATGTTGGCCAAGCCATGGCCTGAGCCTGCTATGGTGGCACAAGTTGTGTGTAAGACATTGTTGCTCAAGACTGGGACATCATTCTAGTGTAGTCCGGAGCTTGGTTTTGGTAAGCAACATTAGTAGTGTTTCTTGGTTGTGGTGTAATGGAAGGTGGTGTCGGTCAAGGCTGCGGCTATTGGGAGACCGATCCTATGATGTCGTCCGCAGCATGGGATGCCCCCTGTGCATCACAATAGGAGGTACTTGGATGGGGAGCGTCTGGAATGACGGTATATAGGTATCCACACTGGGAATAGATAAGGTCAAATTGTTGGGCCATTAATATGGCCTCTTCTTTAGATTGGGGGCGTTCAAATGCAATGTCCTTTGCGATGGGTGGGAGCAAAGTCTTAAGGAACCAATCCAAGAAGATCCTGTCATCTAGTTGGATTTTGCATAAGCTACGGTGTCGCCGCCATTCGTGGATATGGTTAGTTATGTGAGTGGCGGTGTTTTGATGGTAGGATAGCAGGATCTCCACCCCCTCATCATATCTGACAGGGAATTGGAAATACTGTAGAAACATGAAGGCTAGGGAGTTGAAGTCGAGGTACTTGGCTCGTGGCAGCTCGATGTACCATTTGGCCACGGCACCTGTAAGGGTGTGTTAGAACAGCCTCATCCCAATGGAGTCATCTACAATGTTGTTGGATGAGCACCATAGATGGAATGTAATTATGTGGTTTTGGGGACATTCCTCAGCTTTGCCTTCAAACTTGGGGATGTTTGATGGCAACTTAGTTGGAATAGGTGACTAAAATGCTTGGTGGCGGATGGGTTCATTCATTAATCTAGACAAATAATGGAAGTTTAGATGAGCCATGAAGGGTAGATTTGACCCCAAGTTAATGTGGGATGGGGTTGCGATGGTGGTGGGGTTTGCAGATGCATAATGCATCTACATGGCTGGGTGTGCTTGCGATGGCACCATTGTAGATGGGCCGATGCCCCCAAGTGTTGTGTGGGGGGTGGTATGGTTGGCAGTGTCATTACCCCCATGTATGACAGTAGGGGAAATGTAGGTGGATGATGCACTACCCCCCTGTGTGGCAGGAGGGGAAGTGTGTGTGGAGGGGCCACTACCCCCATGTGTTACCACTGGGCCAGCTTGGCTGGTCACTATGGGTGGTGGCAGCTGGCTAATGATAGTCTACATGACTATGCTTGGGCCACTTGCCAAGTTGTGGGTGACAGGTTGTGATGTGGACATGGATCCACTTGTTAAGGTTAGGTCAAAAATTGGATCTGGGTTCGCACTAGCCATGGGGCTTGATGGTGTGGTGTGGAGGTCTGGTTCAGGCTGATATGGTTCTGAATTCAGAGGCTATGTGACCTTCTGATGGTGTGGGAGATCGTTGAGAACGGCTTCGACAATGTCGATTGAGTGTTCCAAATGGTGGTAGTTAGCCTCTCAAGCGTGAGGAACAACATGGAGGATCAATTGTGTTTGATTGTGTGTGTGAAACTGGTGTGTATGAGATTTGGACCCCGGTTTCAGTGGATTCCTATTGGGTGAAGGTGGTCTCTTGACCACCAATACTGCCAGAAGACAACGCTTGGCTTGTTCCTCATGGGTGCTTCTACTCAATCGAAAGGGGTCATTGCCCATTTTGTTTGGCAATTCCTCTCAGTGGCCAACTACTTTGGGGTTCTTGTGGTACTCCTCACAATGAGTTTCTGGGAAAATCCCAAGTACTTCCCACAGTTGAAGCAGTCAGGGAATTATGTCCTCAAAGACTGCAGAGTTGTTTTGACTCAGTGTAAATTAGTAAATTTTAAGGCTTACTCAGCGTCATGAATTGAGTTGGGTTAATTATTTGGTATGGTGTAGTTGTTTGTTTGTTTTTCTAGTATTTGGTTGCTGCAATATGGTTTATGAATTCATCATGGTAGATTTCATATCATTGTGGTTGTGTATGCAAGCATAAACATAAATTGTAAGCAAGTATAGTGATTAACCTTGAATGTTTGCTAGCCTAACTAGATGTCTACCTCACAGTGATATTCCTCTTCAACCAAGGGAAGGTGTTGGGATCTCAATACAATGGGACTAAGCCCATCCATAGATCCTTAGGTCTCCTCCCGGATGCTAGGTTGGTCAATAGGGAGGACATTTAGCGCCATGAGAAGCCCTCCTTCTCTACCCCCTCTACCTTCCAGGTCACCCGGTTTAAGTGGTTTGGAACAATATCATGGAGTGCCTAGATCTATACGAGCTTGCCCTTTGTCGTATCCCATAATACCCCGGAGGGTAATGACTGGGTAGAGGAGGAAGGGGGAAGCAAGATGGTTACTTTTAAGTTGCTTTTAGTTAGACTAGGTTCATTTTATTAAGCCATAATGGTTTACTTAACATTTACACATTGTTCATGAAATAATTTACAAACAATAAAAGCAGAAACTGAAAATGACCTGCAATGGTGGACAGAGGCGGCTGGGCTGCACTAACAGTCCTTTGAAACTAAAAATTATAGTATATTAATCTTAAATTAAAGTTATGTTTGATAGGCCGCACATTTCTGACCAAATCTAACGAGGGGGGCGCGAGATTTTTTCAAAAATGAGAGAGGGTGTCACACAGAATGTAGAAACAGCCGCAACCTGAGTTTCTGGGCTGAATTCACACTTATCAAAGGATTAAGTGCACCTTGGGAGCACCTGTTTTCCAATTAAGTGCGCCCCAGTCTTACCTTTTTCCCCGAGATGAGCACCCTGCTCTGGAATGGGGTTTTTTGGTGAGATAGAGTCAAACCTGGCCGATAGTAACTGGTACTGGGGTCAATATGACTCGGTTCTACCTAGTAGATGCTTCGACAGTAAATAAAACAAGAAATAAATAGGATTCAATACAGATTTAACATGAAATTTCTGAAAAACTAGGGCAAAAATTTTTAAAACTTGAAAATAAAAAGTTTGGTCCAGGGATCTTGTGGGATCGACCTAGTATGGTCTCTAATTCTATAGCAAGTATTTCTCCCTGCTACAGGGTGTTAGAATAATTAACCCATGGTTTACCCATTTATACATTAATTTAATTATTTCTATCTTATTAGCCTAGTTCATGTGTCCCACCTTGTGCAAGTTGTCTATTACCTATCCATAGTGGTCAAAGTTGCCTTATTTGACTCATGTAGCACATGGGAAATCCCAAGGAATAAAATCTACTTTATTCCTGGCCTCCTAGGCACCCTTCTGCTTTTTATGCTTTATTCCCTGCTTTTTCAGTGTTTTAAGGCAAAAGGAAAAGCTAGACTAGGTGAGGTTGACTAGTTTTTTGTACTACACATCCTCCTCTCTTTTCTCCATGAAAAAGCATGTATGAGCTGCCATTCCACCACTCTTTAGCTTTCCTAAGCATATTTTCCAATTCATGAGCTCCATGACAGATTTGGGATCAGATTTTTACACCTATGGGGGATTTGCTTATTTTTAGTAAGCCTACTTTATGCTAGATTCAAATTGATCCTCATGCATTCGAATCCCTGATGTATGTTATTTATTCAGCAACCTATGTTATTACAGGTTTGTCTATTGTACACTGATTTAATACAGTTTAGTGTTCAGCTCCAATTTATGTCTCTTTTGTGAGTGATTTTTCATGATCAATTGTTAATTGTTGTGAGTAAAATTAATCTATCACTAGGTTCAATTTCCACATGGTATCAGAGCCATTGTAGTTTGTTTCTCTCCTTCAAAAATTGTTTTGCAGGTTCGACATCAGTGACTGGGAGCCTTCTACTGACAGCTGGGACAGATTTTCTAAGCTATGGATCAATCACAGAAAACTATCTTAACTCCTTTCAATTTCTTTGAATGGAAAGCAGAGATGGAGATACTATTGAGAGAAAAAGGCCTCTACAGGGTGACTATGGCAATAGAAGCAGAGCCCAATGCAGCTGCAGAGAAGATAAAATGGCACAACAGGAGGGATGAGGCTTATGGCCTCCTGTGTCTGAGTATTTCCAGAGACCTCCTTTTCCATCTTGATGGATGGACATCACTGAATGAAGTATGGGAGAAGATTGCAGATATTTTTGGAAAGACAGATGAGATGAGGGGACATCAAATCGAAAATGAGCTGATTTCTTTGAGTCCAACGAGCTTTGAATCCCTGCATCTATATTTCTCCAAGTTCAAAGCACTAGTTTTGCAGCTGAAACAGTGTGGTATTGAAAAGAAATATGATCAGCTCATACTGGCCATCCTCTCAAAGCTAGGCCCTGACTATTCAGTGTTTGTTTTGACCTTCTATGCCACAAAATTGACAGCTCGAACCTGGAAGATTCCTATCCTTTCAGATTTCATGGAATCTCTCACACAAGAACAGGACAAGCTGGTGATGATGGGCACCATCAAACCATCCAAATATCAAGCCTTGATTGCTGTAGATTCGAAGGTGGATTCAAAAGGCAAAAAGAAAGCTAAAAATCCACCTAAGCAAAAGAGAGACAAGAAACAGTCTCCAGAGGATCTACAAGGTCCCAAGAAGAATTACCAAAAGAAGAAGAACAAAGGTGAAATGAACAAGTGCGCATACTGCAATAAGGGCAATCACTTTGAAATATCTTGTATGAAAAAGCAGATAGACATGTTGACCCAACTCCTGGAGAAGAATGGCATCTCCCTTCTAGAAAGCTCAAAGAAGAGAGAAGGAGGATCAAGTTCAGATGACAGAGAGAGAGTTCATGCTCTAGTTGTTGGCACATCAAGCTCACCCAGTTTTATCATTGATTCTGGAGCTTCAAGACACATGGTTTCAACTAAGGAGGCCTTCTCCTCACTGGACATGTCGAAAGGACCATCTATTGTACTGGGAGATGACTCTCTCACTGAAAGTAAAGGAAAAGGAAGGATAGATCTTGATCATGGTCAGTTCAGGAATGTGTTGTATGTGCCTAGTCTCGCCTCCAACCTCCTGTCAGTGTACCAGATGACCCACACTGGGTCTCCTAAGAAAGTCATATTCTCACCCGATGAAGTTGAGATCACAGATATCTCAACTAGTAGAGTCATTGCAAAAGGAGTTGTGAATCATGCTCAAAAGGTATACATGTTCTCACACTTCCTACCTTACTCAAACCCCTCTGCTCTTCTCATTCATGCTAATGAAGCCAGCAAGCTGTGGCATGAAATATTTGGCCACCTAAAATACAAGTGTCTTTCTGATCTTAGTGAAAAAGAGATGGTCATAGGGTTTCCCAAGATAAAATTTTCCAAAGGAGTCTGCCAAGGTTGTATCCTAGGAAAACACCCAGAGCACAAATTTGAGAGAGCTAGTCATGAGAGAACCTCTGCAGCCCTCGAGCTGATCCATAGTGATGTTGCTGGCCCATTCCCTCATATGTCCATGAGTCAGGCCAAAAATGCATTGACCTTCATTGATGACTTTTCCAGGTATTGCTGGGTTCACTTCCTGAAACACAAGTCTGAAGTTTTTGGCCTATTCAAAGTCTTTAAGGCTTTGGTTGAAAACCAGTCTGGAAGGAAACTCAAGGCCCTCAGATATGACAATGGTTGTGAGTATGTCGATTCTGAGTTTATTAATTATTGTGTAGATACAGGTATTCAGATGCAGCATTCTATCCCTTACACACCACAATGAAATGGTGTTGCTGAGAGGAAGAACAGATCACTGAAGGAGATGGCAACATGCATGATGGAGGCCAAAAATTTGCCACCAAAGTACTGGGCCAAATATATAAATTGTGCAGCCTATATTCAGAATAGGGTGCCTCACAAACAGCTTGATGGCATGAATCCCTTCGAAGCATGGAGTGGGCACAAGCCAGATGTGACCCATTTCAGGATTTTTGGCTCAAAGGCTTGGGCTAGAATCCCGACAGAGAAGAGGAATGCTTTGCAGCCCCAAAGCCAAGAGTGTCTTTTTGTTGGATACTCTGAAGATTCAAAAGGGTACAAGTTGATAAATTTGAGCAGAAACAAAGCCTTCATTGAAAGGTTTGTTCAGTTTGAAGAAGAACCCCTTGCAGCAGTGGAAGTTGGTGAAGCCTCTTCACCACCTGAACCTCAAGAAGTAAGTAAATATTTTGTTGAACATGCTGATTATGATTTTTCTTATGGATATGAGTTTATTGCAGACCCTAACAGCCCTACAAGGCCAAAATGGGCAGCCAAGACACTACATGCAGCAGGAGAGCTAGATGGGGATCCCAATGACCCAAGGAGGACTAGATCTCAATTTGAGAGTGGTCTGTGCATGAAGGATCCTATTTTTGCTGAAAAATGATATTTGATGGTGGAGTCTGATCCTCAAACATATGAAGAAGCAGCAGGAGATCCAAGATGGAAAAAATACATGAAGGAGGAGTTCAGCTCAGTCCAGAAGAGAAACACATGGGAGCTAGTGGATCTTCCCCCAGGGAGAAAACTAGTACAGTGTAAGTGGGTCTATAAGACCAAATTTGATGCTGATTGTTCACCACTGAAGTACAAGGCCATATTTGTATCCAAGGGCTACTCACAGGTTCATGGCATATATTACAATGAGACCTTTTCCCCGGTGGCAAAGATGGATTCCATCAGGCTAGCTCTAGCCATTGCAGCCTCAAGGAAATGGGAGGTACATCACATGGATGTAAAATGTGCCTTCCTGAATGGAGATCTCACTGAAGAGATATATATGCAGCAGCCTCAAGGTTTTTCTACTAACCCTTCTCTTGTGTGCAGGTTGAGAAAGTCATTGTATGGGCTAAAGCAAGCCCCCAGGGCTTGGTATGCCAAGATCGATAGCTTCTTGCTATCACTGAATTTTGTTCGGTGCAAATCAGATCCAAATGTCTATTTGAAGTTAGTTAATGGTTCATTAATGATCATTGTGTTATATGTTGATGACCTCCTCATTACAGGAAGCTCAAAGGCTGAGATTGATTCTTAAAAGAAGCTATGAACCAAGCCTTCTCCATGACAGATTTGGGGCTCTTAAGTCAATTTTTGGGGCTTGAGATTGCTCAAACCAAAGATGGAATCAAGGTGCACCAGTCCAAATATGCCTTGTACTTGCTGAACAAATTCATAATGAAGGATTGCAAAGCAAGCAAAACTCCTTTCCTTTCAGGAGTGAAGCTGGAAGAAGCTGATTCTTCACCTATGGTAAACAATACACTGTATAGGAAATTGATTGGATGTTTGTTGTATCTGACATATACTAGACCTGATCTTTGTTATGCAGTAAGTGTGGCTTCTAGATTCATGGATCAGCCTCAAGAGATCCATTGGAAATCAGCCAAAAGGATCCTTAACTTTGTTCAGTGAACAAGGACACATGGGATCTTCTATAAAGCAAAATCTGATCTTGATTTGATTGGATTTACTGACAGTGATTGGTCAGGTGATAGCACAGATAGAAAGTCCACTTCAGGATATGTGTTCATGCTTGTAGAAGGGACAATCAGCTTGTCAAGCAAGAAACAGAGTGACATTGCACTCTCATCTACAGAAGCAGAGTACAGAGGAGTTGTTAATGCATCAACTCAATGTTTATGGTTGCAGGGTTTACTTGGAGAGTGTGGCTTCGAACCAAAGTAATCAACTACCATCTACTATGATAACTAGAGTACCATTCGAATCTGCAAAGATCCAGTTCAGAAGTAGAGAACCAGACACATTGAGATCCATATGCACTACATCAGAGAACTTGTGCATGATGACACCATTCACCTACTCTTCTGTTCATCTTCAGAACAAGTAGCTGATATCTTCACCAAAGAATTTTGTGAGAAGACCTTCAGCAATCTCAAATCACTGCTGGGGTTTGCTGATCATGCTGTGAAAGCATGAGTGAAGACAAGATTCTAAAATTGTGTTTTACAGTCCATGTTTAAGGGAGGATTTTCCCAAGTTGGTTTTTCCTCTTTCCTTGTTTAAATGGACATGCAGTATGTAAAGGGTGACTAAGCCTTGTTGTTGGGCCCTATAATTTTTTGATATATTACTCATAATTCAGGCTTAAGGGGGGGTGTTAGAATAATCAACCCATAGTTTACCCATTTAGATATTAATTTAATTATTTCTATCTTATTAGCCTAGTTCATGTGTCCCACCTTGTGCAAGTTGTCTATTACCTATCCATAGTGGTCAAACTTTCCTTATTTGACTCATGTAGTGCATGGGAAAGCCCAAGGAATCAAATCTGCTTTATTCCTGGCCTCCTAGGCACCCTTCTGCTTTTTCTGCTTTATTCCCTGCTTTTTCAGTGTTTTAAGGCAAAAGGAAAAGCTAGACTAGGTGAGGTTGACTAGTTTTTTGTCCTACATATCCTCCTCTCTTTTCTCCATGAAAAAGCATGTATAAGCTGCCATTCCACCACTCTTTAGCTTGCCTAAGAATATTTTCCAATTTGTGAGCTCCATGACATATTTGGGATCAGCGTTTTACACCTATGGGGGATTTGCTTATTTTTAGTAAGCCTGCTTTATGCTAGATTTGAATTTCTCCTCATGCATTCAAATCCCTAATGTATGTTATTTATTCAGCAACCTATGTTATTACAGGTTTGGATATTGTACACTGATTTAATACACTTTAGTGTTTAGCTCCAATTTCAGTCTCTTTTGTGAGTGATTTTGCATGATCAATTGTTAATTTTTGTGAGTAAAATTAATCTATCACTGGGTTCAATTTCCACACAAGGGCAGCAATGGCTCCCTTATGCCTATAGGGCACAAGGGTAGGTTCATGCTAATGGTGAAAATGCAGAAAAATGAAACGAAAATAACAAAAGCAGAACAATAAACCAACACAAAGGCCAAGAACAGAAAACTAAAGCTAAACTAAACTATAAGCTAACAATAGAACAAAAAGAAGGAGATGAAGCACTGGTGAACCCCTCTGCAGAAAATGGGTTAGGGTTCCACCTCCTTAAAACTTGCAAATAAACCTAAGCTACAATGGAAAACCTGCAAAACAATGTTAATAACAAAACCTGCAAATGGAGATAATGGTTAGAAACCAAAGAATATTAAGAAGAAAGGAAATAAACATAAAATCACAAATATACCTTCTCTGGTGGGAATGGGCCACCATTCCCTAGCTCATGGGAGCACCTCTCTTGGTTTGGGAGCAATGGCTCAAAGGGGAATGGAAATGAAGGAGAGGGAGTGTGGGTGGTTTGAGAGGAAAAGGTCTCAAAGCATCCACAGGCAGCATAACAATAGGAAATGGGAGAAGTGTTTTGGGAGTGACCCCCACCCTCCTTTTATATATTTTCCAAGGGGTTTTAGGGTTTTAAGCCCTTGGTCAGGACTTTATCCCCTTCCGCCCCAACTTTAGCCCCTTTTTGAGGGCTTTAGCGCCTAGGGGGCTACTTTGGGCTCGGTTTTGGGGTTTTAAGACCTTTTTCATCATCCTTAGGCTATTTTGGAGGTGTGGGGGTCTAATGGAAGGTCTAATGGAGTGATATGAGAGTTGTGAGATGGTGTCCTTGGGTGGTGTAGGCCATTGAGAGCTAAGTGGGGGATGTTTTGGGTTAACAGATTCCCCCCTAATGTGTGAGGGAAGGAGCTCAACGTATGGCCAACGGACATCATAGGATTTGCTGTGTAGAGGTGGTGCTTCTGGGCCTGGGGCATGGTGGCTTTTGGTTTTTGTATTAACTTGGTTCCCATCAATGGGTGAGATACACTAAATGTGTGACATGTATATGGATGAGGCAGGCATCCCCATGCTCATGACAATGTCAAAAGAATAATTTGATCTATTCTCTACAATACAAGAGCCGATCATATACAACGAATGTTACAATAATGGTTGCCTCCATGTGAGGCTGAATACAATATTGATCTGGTACGTTGGACCCATGGAATTCTCATGGAATGCTATATCTTCATGACTGACAGTCTGCTGGATCTGGTACATAGCTGTGTGGACTTGCTGATTGAGAGTCAGAGTCTCTGTGGTACAAGTATGCTACATCAATCATAAATGTATATCGAAGCACTGCTGGGGCTTTAGATCACTATCTCCAATGCAACCTGGAAATAAAAAGGGACATAACCTGTTTAGGTCCCTCAAGTGGACTCACCAATATGATAGAGTCAGGTGACATCCAGGGTCTTCGACTAAGTACTGTGAGGAACAAACCCTGTATGAATCTCAACGGTGTGATGATGGAGTTGAAGTCGAGCACGTGAGAAACAACCATCCCAAGAGGCACTAAGGGCTCCTCTCAAGTGGTCCAAGGAACTCATCAATGATGTTAATGAAACCAAGGTACAGGGAACTCTGGGTCTTTCCTCTGGAATATGTGTGCTGGCTTCGACAGAGGGAGACCTGCCCTTAGTTAAGGAAATGATGTTTTCTTGACTAGGAGCGTGAGGGAGAAAACTGAAAGGTGTGAAGCAATATGCAAACTGACTCACTGAATTTGGGGGGGAGGGGAGGGAAGGGAAAGAAATAGACAGGGGCAAGGGGGGAGTGGGAGAATCAAACTTCCTTTGTTTAGAGTATGATGGTAGGGTGGTCTAGGAAGCAAATGAAACTAACTCAAGGGAATGGGATCATAGCGGTAATACTGGGAATGTCACTGCAAATGGGAAATACTTGGAGGAGGTGGAAAATTTTGATACTGATGGGATCCAAGGAAGACACATTGCAGAGTACTCTAAATAAAGGTGACCCAATGTGGGGATGCTGCCAAACTATTTTCTGTGGGGTTGTGTCTAGGGACACTGTCGTGGTATGATATCGTGGATTTTTGGCAAGCCCAAGAAGGTAAATGCTCGATGGTGCTTTCAATTTTAGAGAGTCTGAAAACAAGAAGAAGACTCTAGTGGGGGCTCTTTTTCATTCGTAGTCTCCCATGTCAAAAAAAGGATAAATTATACATAGGAGAGCTCGCCCATCCTAGAGGGGATGAGAGACTTCTTTACCATTGGTAGTCCAATCAGGTTGAAAAAGGTTAAACCTATACTGGTTGGATGGTCATTCAAATACTTTTACGAGCATGAATGAAACCAAGTTTGCTTGAAAATATTTTCTTGTTGAGACGGCTGGAAAAGAGCTTAATGACAACCGGTGGTGAGATTTTTTGTAAAGTGTGGCCCCTCTGCCTGAGAAAGCATAAAAGTATGCAGAGGGGAACAGTCTTGGATTGAGTGTGCCAAGGAGGTCCTTTTCACTTGATGTTCTACATGGTCTACAAAAGGAGGTAAACGAGACGATGTAGACGCCCTTTCATGTACTTTAGCGAGCGGGAAAGGAAGCAACTGCGTTCGGAAATATTTTCATTGTTTTAAGGATTCAAAAAAGAGCTTAAACAAAACTCCAATGTGGTCAACCGACTGCGGTGGCACGAGCGGTGCCCCATGTCGGGATGGTGGACAGAGTTCCAAAGGCCATCCACGCAGTATGGATGAAGCAGAAGGCTCTCAAACATACCAATACATGCGTGGGATAGATCGCGGCAGAGGCCTGCGAGTCAGTGTGACAGAGGCACACAAACCAAGGTGGCTCTCAGAGAGAGGTTAGGAGAGCATGTGTGTGTGTTGTGGTGGGTGAACTTGACCACATGCAATGTGAGTACAAGTCCAGAGGAATTTATATGCCATATACGTGTAACAAAAATAAATTGTTTTGTGGACAATGGTCTAGAGATCCGTATAAGATGTGGTGAATGGAAAAGATAACTATGTGTTAAAAATGCAAAATAAAAGCTAAAATTACAGTCCTTAATAGGAGTTCACCCGAAAACCTGCATGACTAGCGATAAGGAAGAGAGATACAAGTACAGGTCTATGGACACTTGCATCATCATGTTTTGGCTCGTAAATCGAGGTAGATTCTGGGAAGTGGTCCCAAAATTTGTTTGTTAAACATGGGATGATGGTCTCATAAGAAGATGTAAATTTGAGCCCGGAGGTGTGAGAGGTGTCTCGAATTGGTTCCGGGTGACTTTGTATTAGCAGCTAATGGTGCTTCCCCTAACTTGTGGTGAAAAAATGTTGAAAAACAAAAAGGGAAAAAACTACGCTATAAGGGACTCATAGTGGTGGTATTAGGCATAGGATCTCTTAAGGTGGAGCTTGTTGTGCGGATTCTTCAAGAGTTGGCCATCTGAGTCAGCAAAGAGGTATGCCCCCTTACCGAGACAAAGGTTGTTGGGAAACGCAGGGTGACAGAATCTGGTCTTTTATGGGAAGAACTGATTCCACATTATGGTTTAAAGGGAATGGGGTAAAACCGGAGGTGGTCTTCCAGATCTCCCCATCATATCGTAAGTGGTGCCATGATAGATTAGGTGGATCTTTAATAGCCGATGAGACAGAAGGGTGACTGGTGCTAGAGATCATGTAAATGATATTGGTTATGGTTTTTGTGTCCTTGCCCCCAGTCTCTGTTGGAGGAAGAGGGGCAGGCCTGGAGATAGGAGGAGTCTTTGATGGACCTGGAGGTAGGCACAACATTATCTCAATTGGATGGACATGAGTCAACACATCCTGGGGCCTTAGAGGTAGGGTAGGTGGTTCAAGGTACCACACAGGATATCCCAGTGTGAAATCCTGTAGATTGCTAGTTTCCAACATAGACTTACTCACGATCTCGGATGGTAGGAAAAGGAAAATGAAAAGAAAAAGGAAAAGGATCATGTTGAGTGGGAATGAAACCCATTGTTTCCCTAGTAACTGAGGTTGAGGTTGTGACTAAGTTTGCGGCTGTGGCTGGGGAAACAACAGAAGAGACAGGTCTGATGGACCTTCGATGATGGTGGAGACAAGATGGTCTACAGAAATGGACATCATGTAAATAGCCATGGTGTCCGAAGAAGGCGGTGGTGGGTGAACTTATTCATTTAAGGTGATTTCAGACCCAAGGGAATGGTGACGGAGGTCACCGAGAGCCATTCAAAATTTGGGTAGGTCTTGGCAATGGTGGGAGTAATGTCCATGCAAGCTGCAAAGGGAAAAAGCATGGTTTGTCCTAAATGCCTTGTTCCTGACTATCGACGCGGTTGGGAGTTCAACCATGAGGATGTTTTCGTTTGTATCCATGGCATCCAAATGCACACAGATCACTGGGATTTCAGGGAAATTCTGAGTTGGATGGCCCTATTGCTCATAGACAGTGCAAGGTGGGAGTTGTCATGGATCTGTAGTGGTTTTGGTGTTCTTTCCCCTAGCCCTTTTGGGTTGGGGCCGTGCAGGTACGGGTGCGGCGGTTAGCTTGTGCAGACCGGGTGGAGGGTGGGACTCAACTGCATTAGGTTGCACCGGGGTTAAAACAACCTGGGTCATTACTAGTTGAGCTGGTGGATCAAGATACCACACATGGATCCCCAACATAAAGTTGGGTAGGAATAAGGTAGCTATGACCGGCTTGCTCATGACACTAGGTGGGGGAAAGAGGAAGGAAATTGTATGGACTGGAGATCAGCCCAGATAACTCCCTGTTGGTTTCATGTGGGGGTGAGGTTTTGGTTGTGGCTATGCATAATGCTGCGGCTACTAATGATGTTGCTGCTGCAAACTGTGTTATGGTTGTGGTTGGCGCTATGGCTGCGGTTGTTGTTTGGGTGCAGTGGTGCTTGACAAGACCACGCACAAGTCCACAATTTTCTTTTGTGTTGGTGGTGGTGACACCAACGATAAAGGAGCCATCATGGTGGGATTGGTAAACAACCCGGGGCCCACATTCAATGGTGGGGAGGCTGGTGTGTTTTCAACCATAGTGTTGGTTGCAAGGATGACGCTAGTGTGTGTAGTCGCCACTTACGGCTCAATGGTGGTGATGGTAGGGATAACGTTGGTAGGCGTTGTTAACCCTTGCGGATCATGATAGGTGAGCTGGTCAATCATCACAATCTTCCCTTTGTGGGGTAACATCATGAGACTAAATATAGTTGATGCGACGGATCGCATGGCGTACATGTAACTCCTCTCAAGGAGGAGGTTGTAGTCCAGTTGAGCATTGACAACTTCGATGTAAATCAAGACTATCTTCTCGAGTAATGTGATGGGGACATGAGGGAGGATTCCTTGGGCTTTAGTGGGATGTCCATCATAAGCCCGTAGAGTCATGGAGGATGGTTACAGAATTGGTGATCCAAGCTTCTACCAAACCAAGGTAGACATGACCCACGTGGATTCCCCCTCATCCACTATGCATCGGTGCACAACCAAGTTCTGGATGGACACCGGGATTTGGAAGGAGATAGTGGAGGGCATGCACAGCTCTTCGTTCTCTATGTCAAATGTGATCAACTTGTAGTCGGAGGGGTCTACTGCCCCTAGAGTGGATAGTAAGGATTTTCGCTGTATTGGGCATGTTTTAAGTACCTCAAGAGAAAACATGGCGGTTGGTGTTTGGGCCAAATCATCCACATTGCTATAGCTGAATGCAGCTCTAGTTATGGCATTATTGGAATTTCTATGAATGGGGGGGCATGGGAACATAAGTTACTGAAGAGGCAGGTTGACTATCTTAAACATGGATGCTGCTGATGAGTCAACAGGTTCGATGGTGGTACCATACTAATTCCGTTGAGTTTGCAAGTTGACCTCTTCAGTCGTCATGGCTAGCAGGTGGTGAACACCTATTTTGGCCATGGGTGGTGCCCCCAGAGCATTGGGATTGGCCTGGGGAGGGGGAGTGGTTGCCACCAATCCTTGGACTGGTAGTGGGTTTTGAAGCACCATGGGAGGAGGTCCTTGTGGTGCCGGGTTGGGTTGGGCTTGATTGGCAGCATTGGCGGCCTATTGGGCCTCATTTTGAATGGCCTGCTTAGTGTGAGCCATGAGGGGACACTCAAACGTGTAATGCCCATAGACATCACAGAGTGTACTTGGTTGGTTTGTGTGCAATGGGGCATTGCGTCTTGGTGGATTTTTTCGTGGGGGGTTTTGGGCTGGCCGGTTTGTCACAGCATTGTTGGGAGGGTTCAATTGTTGACCACCTCCATGCAGTTGGTTATTGCCTTGGTTGCGGGGCCGGTTGTTTCTAGCTTTCCCTTGTTGATTGTTGGGGGCAGGCTGGTTGGGATGGTTTTGTTGTGCGAACACTTGTCCCAATGGAGCGGGTGGAGCGGGGGCAGGGGCTTGCACAGATTGTACTAGTGGTGCATAGTAGATTTGTGGGGGTGGTGGTGCCACAAATGTGGGCATTTTCCCCACATACTGCTGTGTTGGCCAATGACTGGGTAGAGGAGGAAGGGGGAAGCAAGATAGTTAGTTTTAAGTTGCTTTTAGTTAGACTAGGTTCATTTTATTAAGCCATAATGGTTTACTTAACATTTACACATTGTTCATGAAATAATTTACAAACAATAAAAGCAGAAATTGAAAATGACCTGCGATGGTGGACAAAGGCGGCTGCGCCACACTAACAGTCCTCTGAAACTGAAAATTACTGTCTATTAATCTTAAATTAAAGTTCTGTTTGATAGGCCGCACATTTTTGACCAAATCTAGTGAGGGGGTCATGAGATTTTTTCAGAAATGAGTGAGGGGGTCACAGAATGTAGAAACAGTTGCAACTTGAGTTTCTAGGCTGAAGTCTCACTTATCGAGGGATTAAGTGC
This sequence comes from Pseudotsuga menziesii, assembly GCA_001517045.1. Taxonomy (NCBI): domain Eukaryota; kingdom Viridiplantae; phylum Streptophyta; class Pinopsida; order Pinales; family Pinaceae; genus Pseudotsuga; species Pseudotsuga menziesii. The sequence continues at coordinate 98,354 of LPNX011219345.1, forward strand.
GCCTTGGGAGCACTTGTTTACCCATTAAGTGCGCCCCAGTCTTACCTTTTGCCCCGATATGAGCACCGTGATCCGGAATGGGGTTTTTTAGTGAGACAGAGTCAGATCTGGCCGACAGTAACTGGTAATGGGGTCAATCTGAATTGATTCTACCTAGAAGAGGCTTCGGTAGTAACTAAAACAGGAAATAAATAGGATTCAAGATAGATTTAACATGAAATTTCTGAAAAACTAGGGCAAAAATTTTAAAAACTTGAAAATAAAAAGTTTGGTCCAGGGATCCTGTGGGATCGACTTGGTATGGTCGCTAGTTCTGTAGCAAGGATTTCTCCCTACTACAGGGGCATTAATGGCTCCCTTATGCGTATAGGGCACAAGGGTAGGTTCCTGCTAATGGTGAAAATGTAGAAAAACGAAACGGAAATAATAGAAGCAGAACAATAAACCAACACTAAGGCTAAGAATAGAAAACTAAAGATAAACTAACCTATAAGCTAAGAACAAAACAAAAAGAGGGAGATGAAGCACTGGTGAACCCCTCTACAAAAAATGGGTTAGTGTTCCACCTCCTTAAAACCTGCAAATAAACCTAAGCTACAATGGAAAACCTGCAAAACAATGTTAATAACAAAACCTGCAAATGGAGATAATGGTTAGAAAGCAAAGCATATTAAGAAGCAAGGAAATAAACATAAAATCACAAATATACCTTCTCTGGTGGGAATGGGCCACCATGCCCTAGCTCATGGGAGCACCTCTCTTGGTTTGGGAGCAATGGCTCAAAGGGGAATGGAAATGGAGAGGGAGTGTGGGTTGTTTCAGAGGGAAAGGTCTCAAAGCATCCACAGGTAGCATAACAATATGCAATGTGAGAAGTGTTTTGAGAATGACCCCGCACCCTCCCTTTATAGCTTTTCCAAGGGTTTTTAGGGTTTTAAGCCCTTGGTCAGGACTTTAGCCCCTTTTTTGGGCTTTTATCCCCTTCTGCCCCAACTTTAGCCCCTTTTAGGGTTTTATCCCCTTTTTGAGGGCTTTAACTCCTAGGGGGCTACTTTGGGCTCCGTTTTGGGGTTTTTAGCCCTTTTTCTTCATCCTTAGGATATTTTGGAGGTGTGGGGGTGTAATGGAAGGTCTAATGGAGTGATATGAGAGTTGTGAGATGGTATCCTTGGGTGTTGTAGGCCATTGACAGCTAAGTGGGGGATTTTTGGGTTAACACAGCAGTTCATATGGAGAGAAACCTGTAGTGTTGTTCCATGTGGTACGATAGTCCCATAGTTCTTCTGGAATCCTTTCATCCCAGTCCCTACAGTGGCTCTTCACTTTTTTTGTAAGGATTTACTTGATTACCTTATTCGTGCTCTCCACCTGGCTATTGGGTCATGGATGATATGGCGAGGTTACTCGATGTTGTATATGGTATTTTTGAAATAAGGCGTCCATTTTATGGGACACAAACTATGCTCCCCCATCTGTTACAATCTCTCTGGGTACTCTACAGTAGGTGAAGATCTATGCATATAAAAATCTATCACAAATTGATCATTGGCTTTTACCAAAACCATAGCTTCCACCCACTTAGTCATATAATCATTGAAAACCAAGATATAAACATTTTTTCTTGATGGAGGGTTGATAGGCCCTACAAATTCCAAAGCCCATTTATCAAAATGTTCAACCACTAACTGTGGCTGAAGTGACATTTCATTCAATTTGTTTGGCTGGACCATTCTCAGGTAGATGTCATAGGCTTGAACATACTTCTTCACATCCTAAAACATGGTTGACCAAAAATACCCCATCCTTAATTCTTTATAACCATTTATATTATCAGGAAAATTACCCCGTCCCTCACACAATGCCTAATTTCCAAATCAGGCCATGTGTAGAAGAGATGACCTCTGATCCAATAGTATCTCACACTCTATTGTATGATTCTTCTCTTTTCTTATTTTGATAAGCTCGTTGGAAGTCTACCTGCAGCCAAATAATTAGCAATGTCTACATACCATTGGGAATAAGTTGATGCTACAAACAAGTGTTCATTGGGAAAGGTGTCTTTGACTAGTGAATCATCATCATTATGAGTTAGTTCAGAAAGGAAGTATGCAACCACATTTTTCTTTCCTAGTATGTCAACAATGGTTATATCAAATTCTTGAACTATCAACAAACACCTAGTCACTCTAGCATTAGTAATAGGTTTATTCATTAAATATCTAATAGTTGAGTGATTAGTATGCACAAAAGTAGAATATCCAGTAGTATAATGCCTAAATTTATTAATGGCATAAAAAATGGCAAGGAAATCTATTTCTATTACTGTATAGTTCATTTCAACAGGATCCGTATTCTTACTAATATATTAAATAACATATGGGTTCTAACCTTCCTGCTGTCCCAAAATTGCTCCAATGGAAAAATCTGAAGCATCATAAGAGATGTGAAAAGGAAGTGCCCAATTAGGCCCTCTTAGGATAGGTGTTGTAGATAACATTTTATTCAGTTATGCAAACGCTGCTTGGCATGCCTTTGTCCAAACAAATTGTGCATCCTTCATCAGTAAAGTAAATAAAAGGGATGTCAGTTTAGAAAAATTCTCTATAAATCTACTATAATAACCAGCATGTCCAAGAAAAATATGCACCTCTTTCTGTGACCCAGGAGTAGGAATATTTGCAATTACCTTTATCTTATCTGGATCTAGTTGGATTCCTACAGTAGAGATACAATTCCCAAGAACTATACCATCTCTCATCATCATATGACACTTTTTCAGTGCTCAGGGATAGGTGGGTTTGTTCACAATTTTCTAGAACTTTTTCCAAGTTTCTTAGAGCTGAATTAAAACTATTACTGTATGGAGTGAAATCATCCCTAAAAACTACCTTGCAATCATTTATGATCTCAGATAAAATTCTGATTACAACTTGCTGAAATGTAGCTGGAACATTACACAACCCAAAAGGAAGTACCCTATATGCAAAGATTCCCCAATGACAAGTGAAGGTGGTTGTTTCCAGGTCTTCAAGGGTGATCTGGATCTGGTTATATCCACTAAAACCATCCAAGAATGAAAAAAATATTTTTCTAGACAAAGTCTCTAGAACCTGATTGATAAATGCTAAAGGGAAATAATATTTGGGTGTTTCTTTATTGAATTATTTGTAATCTATACATATTCTCCATTTCCCACTTTTATTTGGTATGATCACTAGTGGGGAAACCAATTCACTGTATCAAATAGGATAAATAAAACCTACCTCCAAAAGTTTCTGTATTTCTGCCTTCACAATGTCTCTTAAGTTCAGGTTCATTATGCGTCGAGGTTGGAGGATGGGCTTATAATAATTCTTGATATAAATGTGGTGAGTACACAATCTTGATGGGATACCCCTCATGTATGCATATTCCCAAGGAAAGTCCCCATTATTCTGTTTCAGCAACATAACCAGACGTTTGAGTTCATCTTCTTTGAGATTAGGATTAATATGCAATGTTTTCCATGGTTTGATTTCTACTCGAATACTCTTTGAGTCTTCAATTACTGGGATTATTTACGTGTTAGTGACTAGGGTTTCTTTTGTAATTTATTCTTGTTCCTAATATTTTAAGGTACTATTAAATATCTAGTATTCTTTTCGGGTGACAGATGCATGGTCACTAATAAAATTACAAATGGTGTCATTTTCAGTTTTTGTTTCGAAAGTTAGGGCCCTCTCAATTGCCAGGAATTCCTGAGTACCTTCCTCCCCCTCCAAATCCATCCACAATGGAATTTTAACATCTAATATAGTACTGGATGGAGGATATACTATCATATGTTTTATGGAAATTCCATCAGAAATTGTCATGGATTTTGATCTACAGCTCATACATGCATCTGTTGTAGCTAGCCATGGTATTCCTAAAATTAATGGATGTCCCCCCAGTTGCGACTTAGGTTGTAAACACCAAAATATATAGGGTAATCCCATGAGTCAACAAATACTACTAGATCATCCAATATTCCTTATGGTTTTATAGTAGACTTGTCAGCCTTTTCTAATATGGTAGGGGTGGGCCTGAGATTAGTGAGTCCTAATTTCTTTACAGTCTCAATGATCATAATGTTTATTGAAGCGCCTAAGTCAACCAATAAATTAGGGATCTGGGTGTGCCCAATATATACTACAACATTGGGGTTACCTAGGTCATCATATTTATCCAATGGACTTATCTCCATCATAATTTTAGATAACTTGCCCACTACATGCATTGCAGGAGGATCCTTATGTTTCCTTCTTGGTTTTTTTACGACCATATATATAACAGTCTTGGCATATATAGGTACATCATGTAGGGCTTGTAATAGTGGAATCTTCACATAAATATTTTTCAATTATCCTAGAAGGTTGAAACAAGGTTGTTCCACTGCTTTTTGCAAGGCTAATCGTTTAGGATACAAGGGTTCTCTCGAAAACTATGTAGGTTGAGTCCTAGTATGTGTTTGTGCAATCGTCTCAGGTAATGTTTCATCATGTGTTTTGATTGGTGTTTCAACATGTGTTCCAATTGGTGTTTCAACTCGTGTTTCAACATCCTCAATAATGGGAATTGATTCATTCCTTCTTCGGTCATAGAGGATGGAACATCCTCAATGAAAATTAGTTCTACTACCCTCCCTAATCATAAATGTAAATCATTGTAGGAGAGAGGGGAAATGGAATAATCCGACATAGGTTTCACATTGTTTCACTTCCTTATTATTAGGATTGGAGTTAGGTTGAAAAGGAAGTTGAGGATGAAGTGGTGCACCCATTGGTGTAACATTGTTAGGGATATGCAGCAGTGGCTACTGATAATGTGGATAAGGTACCTAATTATGGGAAAATTGGTTTCTAGGATAAGGGTTTCTCCAACCTGGAGAAAAATGGGCTTGTTGGTTTGAGTATGGTTCCCATGAAGTCCTAGGGGTCGGTTATTGCATTGAAAAATGCAAAGGTGGGTGCCACTGTGTATTAGGATATGAATATTTTGGAGGAAATTGATTATTAACGTTATTCCAGGAATTGAAAGGTGTAGGGTCTAAATTTATACCTTGAATCTGAGGTTTCCATGGCTTCTTTTGGGAGATCAAACATGCTTTCTCTATGTCCACATTGGGTGATTGAAAGACTTCTTTGGCCTTTGGAAACAAAGGGAAACCTTTAGTTTCATGTTCCTAATTGCATATACCACATATCTCCACTTTTTCAATGTGTAATTCCCTCAATGTGTGCTTCTTTCCACACTTATGGAAGAATACCCCAAGTACCAGATATTTAGCTGCTTGTTTCTTCTTTTATCTCATTAAGCATATTAAAGAAGTATTATATTATACCACACAACAAAATAATGTTGAGGACATCCCTCCCAATATTGGTATGGCCTGATATCTGCACATTATATAGAATTCTTTCTACAAAATCCTCCAAACTTTCATCATCTTTATGCACCATCTGAAATAATTCCTCTCTCTTATCCTTTATTCTACAATATTCTTGGTATTTTATAAGAAATACTTGTTTCATATGTTCCCACGTTGTAACAGTTTCACTACCCAAACTCATAAACCATATTAAGAAATTACCTTTCAAGGTGGAAGGAAATAATTTCAGTTTCTACTCACTAGAGATATAGTCATATATTCGAAAGAGAATATCAAATTCAAAGAGGAATTCATCTGGATCCTAAGTAGACTTACCATGAAAATTTGGTAGTACTGAAGGTGAAATATTTTTCATAGGGTCTTGTCCAGTTGTTTGTCGAATAGGGAATTGAAGTGTAGAAACAATCTCCTCATGCTAAAGGTCTCCATTATCGCTATTGGTGTCCCCTACTACTTCTTCATAGTATTCATGATGACGTTCATTATTCATGATTTATTCCTCCTCTTGATTTTCTTTCTTCTTATGATTTTTAAACTCCCATAAAAATTACAACTACTCTTCTTTATTAACCTCCCTCTCGTTGATTCGATAGACCTCCTCTAGTCCACCTTCCCCCACAGAACTTCCCCTAGCCCCTAGAGTCCACTCCATAGGGCCATGAGATGGTGTTGAAACTCCTATTGATCTCTCCATAATTGATACTGATGACTCCATCCTAGGAGAAACAGGGATTCCCCTTATAGAAGATGATCTTCGATATAGGGTTCCAGTATAAGAATCAACCCTAGAAATTCATTCATCAATGAATGTCTATATTCCTATGCCTGGGTTATAGTCGTGACTTCTTCCACCTATAAAGTTAGTGCTTATGGGGGTTCCTCATTGAGTTATTCTTGTAATCATGCAATCTTGTTAATCATACCCTATCCTTGGGGTAGGAACTCATTTGGTCTACTGAAGGATGCAAAAATCTTCATTATGTCTTACCACCACTGCACCTCGAAAATCAGGATTACTAAAGAAATTGAACCAATCAACTACTATCTATGTCTACCAATTACCTTCCCTAGAAACGACGCCAAAATTTTGTCACTCTATAGACTCATTAGTTTTCATAACAAGCAAAGTGCTCAGTATAAATTGTCAACCTAGGGAAGTCTATTTATTTCAAAGGTAACTCACAAAATATATGCATAAACAATTCAGTAGCTTATAAATGAAACACAAATCATTCAATCCTAATCACTGCTTAGCCAACTCAGCTTCCTGTAAAAAGAAAATTAAATTAGCAATCTAAGAACTTAAATGACTTCTAATTCCTACAATATAAATTCTTCAATTTATGATCTAAGAATGAATCAATCTAGACTTATTTTTGAAAGAAGTTAAATCCTCTTTTAACAAACCAGAACAATCACAAACCAATAATCAAAAAAACCAACTCATAAAAGCAATGATGTATCTGATTCAGTAAACTCCAAGAAAGATAAATGACAATACTACACATGAGCTGAGCTTATCTGTAATAGCAACGACTAATTAACACACTTTTCATAAAGAGAAATGATTATCCTACACTGTTGAGTGTAACACCACACTATTACCGTAAGCCAAAGAGAAATATGGTAATGCAATTGTTTAATAAGTGTTGTTGTAGATTTCTATAAATACATACTAAAGAGAAATAACTAAAATAAGACATATACTACTACCAACAACTTTGTAAAATGGCGGGCCCTGGCCTTCGAATAGAGATGTTGTCGAAGGCTTAACAAAATCTACAACAAAATAGTATTGAGAATTGTTTCTCCTTTATTAAAATAATCAAAGTACAGTTACAGTATCCCCTACTATGAATTCTCTCAAATTGCCAACCCATGGCTCCAATTCCATGTTCATACTTATATAGAAATGGAACAGTTCAGTTATACTAATATCGGGAAGCCATGAAGATCTATGATCTTCCGGTTGCCAAATTAAACAAGAACAATTACAACTATTATTACATTGCAGAAGATTAGTTCAGCAAAATGAATGAAATTTTAATTTGAACTATTTCATAGGACAAACATGTTCCAACTAATGAGGAAAGATGCTCAGGTAGCTTCAGCTAGATGCGCGGAAGGGCATCCAAGATTCTCTAATTAGCGGTGTAGACCAGATCATTAAACGAGAAACTGATGCCAGAAATTACTCATCTCCTAATGTAGTAGGATGTTACACTTGGGACACCTGGATGTTCTGAATCTTTCTTACAAACCAATAACAAATCAGCGCAAATTAAAGTTAAAGTTCATAATCATAAGTAAAATCAAGCATTAATGAAACAAGTAATAACGATCTATACCATAGGTACTCATGCTTGTTCTCATGGGAAGGATAAAGATTCAGTTGTGAATAGGAGACAAAAACAAGGAAAAAGGGATAAACAAAGTAAGGAAAAAAGGGTAATTTTGGTACCCAACTGTATTCAACTCTCAAGGCTATCGATTTTGGATATTCAGTGCTCTGCAAGACAGGTTCGTTGGTTGATTTCAGTGTAATCTTCTTATTTTTTCCCACTCTATCTTCTTCTAGACCTTTTTTTTGAGGTGATTGATGTTTGATTTGAGGTTTTCACCATTTATTTCATGCATTTTTATTGTAAAGGAAAGTATCCTATGGATAGGGTTTAAGAGGCCATCAACATACTGGGGTTGAAAGAAAGATGCACACTGTTCAGCAAGCATATATAAGCAAGATCAGAGATGAGAAAGGTCCACACCTGACTAACTAAAGGCTGGTCCAAGCTTTCTCTTCAATCCTTTTCTTGCTCCTCTCACTCCAAGAGACCTGCAAAACAAGTTATACCTTCCTCAAACCATTATGACCACATATAAAGAAATGATAATCAAATAAATCTGAAATTAATGATCTGAATAACATCATCATATGATTAGAAACAGAGATTCAATCACACATTGAACAATGATTTGGGAAGAAGAAGAACATCACATCTTTATTAATCTTGAAAACAAGTACAAGTATACCTTCTCTTCAAGTTTGGCACCTCACGAAACCTTGATCTGGTTCTGCTGCTTCTCTTCTCCAAAGAACTCAGCCTCCAAGCTCTGCAACACAAGGGGAAGACCTCTAGGGCAAAGGTGTGGGAAAAGAGAGTCCTGATTCATCCAGCATAACAATGCAGAAATTCAAGTCCCCCCTCATGGACCTCCCTACCTCTATTTATATGGTAAAGGAAGAGTTAGGGGCGAAGACAAAGTGGTTACAACTGAATGAGTCAGTTGTAAAACTACCCAAACTAACCAAAAAGGCATGTTTTTATGTTTAAATGTCGAGAGACCTATTCGTGACTATGGAGAAGGACAACCCGTGAATGATCCACGAGTTTCCATAAGAGCAACCCACGAATACAAGCATCCGTGACTTGTAATACACGAGACTCGCGTATGATTCGCAACTTGCCTATAAGAGAGTCGTGTATACACAAAAAAACGCATTTTTAAGGTATTTCTAGGAATTTTCAGACTTTGGTGTCTTCCGAAAAGTTTTAGCTAACGGAAATTCCTTTTCAACGGTGTAGAGATGAGGTCAAACGGAGTTACAAAAATCAAGATATGGGTCCTCCAATATAGGTGTCTTTTCAGTGACTTTCAATGACTTTCATGAAGTGTCGTCATGGAAATGTCGACATGCGACGGGATCATGGGAAAGTGGTCACAGGAAGAGAAGTGTCATTTTGAGCTATAACAGATGCCCCCTAATGTGTGAGGTTAGAGGGGAAGATAATAGCCTAAATACATTATAAAGGAAACAACTGAGTATGGAGAGAGCAAAGAATCCAAGATCGAAAGGCTCGAGTGAAGGTACCTGTAAGAGAGATAAATTTCAGAAAAAATGATCTCTGGAACATACATGTCCATATACAAAACATTGCCATAAAGAGAAAGGTGGATCCAACATATGTATAACTGATGAAACTATCATGGTCGCGCAATATGCAAAAAGGCGCCATATCCAATCTAAAGGAGCCATGGCCACAAATGAACAAGGTGGATCCATGCTCAACAATCGATCATAGCCACAAAAATACAAGGTGGATCTATGTCTCAACAAAAATGTCATATAAAGTATAACAAGGTCTTGCGCAACTCGGGTAATAGAAAAAATGACAATGCTACTGTCGGCCCAAGGTCTTCAATCCAAACCGCCCAAAAGGTACAAATCCTAACCATGCGAATAAAGAAGCTGAAGTTGAACATGGAGGATACTGTTTGATTACCGGTCAATAATGAGAACCGTTAACAAATGCGAGGGAAACCACCATTAATGAAAATGGTCCCCAAGGTACCTAGTACATTCTAACAAGTGTGATTACAAGGACTTGAAGTCGAACACTTGAAGAATCTATCGAGTAGGAGACATTAAGGTATTCCCACTACCCAATAGCAAGGGAAATTGCCATTGATCACAACAATTCCCAAGGTACTGTCATAAAACTCTAAATCTCATCCCCATAGCAAGATGTGTTGCAGTCAATAGGAAGAGATCCGTTGGAAGGAAGGAATTAAGGCACCCTTCATCATCCAACACGAGGTAAGTCAAAGACTAATTGGATTTGAAATTGGTACTGAATTTCACAAAAAGGACCGCTGAAGACATGATGTAATGAACTGATACCAAGGAATGGCCGACACAAAAGGTCAAGGCAACTGCAGAATGGCCGACAAAGGTTTAATCCTTGAATAGTGAGCACGACACAAAAGTGACTTAGGTAGATTTTGACACAAAAAGGACCAACGAAACAAATCTACAATGTAGGAGACATTGAGAGATTCCCCATATAATTGGAAAAGAGACCAACTGGAGGAGTAAGAAACTCTGAATCAGGATAAGGTCAAAATACTAGGACCCAACTATTGATAGACTCAAAATTGGTGCTTTGTTCAAGGAAACAAGACTTGCTGCCATGATGTAAAAAACATGTGAATAAACTTCCCTTCCCCTCTTTCTTGTAAAGGTTTAACGAGTCCAAGAAAGCAAACTCGGGACCATCTTCATTTTTGGCAAGCTCGAAGAAAAGAAAGAAGAATGCTTGATAAAGCACTGATTCGTGGATTTTACGAGCCCGAACTAGTACATGCTCGACGGTGTTTTCATAGTTTAGAGAGTCTGAAAACTCCAAAGAAGACTCCAGGGGGGTCCTTTTTCGTACAATTTAGTCTCCTAAGGCCGAAAAAGTATAAAAAAAACCAAAGAAGAACTCTCTTAACTTCCGAAGAAGAAAAGGCGCACTTTTTCGTACTTAGTCAGGAAGGTCCGAAAAAGGTTAAATTACTACCTACCCAACACTCCTTTAAAAGAAACATATAGCCTGATTTTTACGAGTGTGAATGAAGGCAAGATCACTCGGAAAGATCCATTTGATTACGAGAAATGGGGCTTACAACAATAAACTCGATGCTTTGTTCTTTAGGGTTTAACAAGCACGACAAAGACATAAAGTACGCTCAGAATCTTTTTCATATTTTGGTCCAGAGCACGAAAAAGAGAAAACTAAGCTCATACCGGGGGTTCCTTTTCTATAAGTTTAGTCCCTCAAGTCCGGAAAAGAGATAAACCTATGCCTGAGAATACTCTTCTCAATTCCGAAGAAAGGAGAGTGATCCTTTCTCTTATTATTCCACATGGTCTGAGAAAGAGATAACCTACCACCAATGTGGATGCCCGTTCACATATTCTTAATGAGCTTGAATGGACAAGTTTACTCGGCAGTCAAGTCTATTTTGAGGAGTCATACTTGGGCCTAAAGAAATTCAATATCTTTCTCGTGAAGTTTTAACGAGTCCAGAAAAGTCAACTCGCGGCCTCCTTACTATTTTTAACGAGCTCGAAGGAGAGCAGAAAGAATGCTCTAAATGTGAGGAGACGAGTGTCATAAGCAAGAGAAACTAGTTCCAAGCACAAGGAACAGACCTATGAATAATGCAAGGAAAGTGAGCAACATAAGGACACTCGGGGAACATCTCCTCAAGGTAAAATGTGTCAAGTTGCAAAGGCAAAATGATACAAGGCTGAGCGGTGATGAGAACAAAGATGAGGGCTTATACAACGAGCTAAAAGCGTGGAAGCCGGCATCAGGCTCATAAGCACGAGTAGGGCACATGCAAATGCAATTACAACTTGAAGCACAAGGCAAGGCCAGTAAACAGTTGTGAATCCAACTACAAATCCTATCTCCAAGAAACAACAACATCAGGATCATATTCAGAAGAAACAATCTGATGCGGGTCACTTTGGTAGAAACACATGTGGCTTTGCTATCTTCTACAAAAGGTAAAGTCAAGGTAGAATCAACCGAAGAAGATTCTATAGAACCAAGGCTTGAAGGTTTATAATCAGTAAGATCAACCTCAGAAGGAGAGCAAAAATCAACAAGGGAGATAGAGTCTGTAGGAACAAACTCAATATCACAGGAGTTGATAAATTCATAAGAAAAATCAAACTCATCAGGATCAGTGACTTGCTATTCGAAGGAAGAGTCAAAAGACTCAACAAGACCAACATGAGAAGAAAGGCCAGGCTTACTAGGCAAATTAGGGTTATACTTAGTCACAACTGAACCAACATCCAAAAGAAGGTCAAACTGTATCAAAGACTCTAGGAAGACTTCATCCAAAGGAAGGAGATCATCCGAGATAGGACACATGTCTAAACTTTCAAATGGATCGACATAGTGGAGAGAGAGCTCTACATTTTGTATAGGATGACTCACCCGGTCAACTGCTAGGACCAAGTCCCGAGAAGGTAAGCATGAAAACAGAGGCTGCTTCTTAGTAGCAATTAAACACAAAGGACAAGAGGCCACATAGTTCACCTGTGGCGGGGTAGTGTCTACAGAAACACTGGGAATCAATAAAGGAAAGAATTGGTCTCTAGTTGGGTCAGGAGACGGATCAAGAAAATCCAACTGATCGATAGTGACAATTTCTTCACCATGATTAAAGTACATCACACGAAAGAATGTTGACACCACTGCTTGCATGGCATAGACATAATCACGTCCAAGGAGCATATTGAAGTCCAAGGGGTCTTCTATCACCATGAAGTCAACTAAGACGGTCTTCCCACCCAAAGTAACAGGTGTTTGAGCAAGAATTCCCAAGGCTACACAAGTTCTTCTATCAAATGCCAGTAACTGACTAGCAGTCGACACAAGGCTGGGAGATTCCATACTTCGCCAAGCACGAGCAATCAAAATACTAACTGAGGCGCCTTCATCAACAATACAACGAGCAATCGTATAGGGGTCAACTTTGACCTTTATCTGGAAAGGTGTATTAGAAGGAAGGCGCGGCTCAACTAGGCTATCCCAATCAAAGGAAGCAATCCAAGAGCTTGGTGGGGGTTGATCCGAAGAGAGTTCAGTGCCCCCTTGTTCAATAAGTTCTGAACTGGCAGTGAAGAAAATGTGACTAGTAAACACTTCACTCTCCAAAGGAAGAGTGGGATTGATCGATAATGGAATCCATTCAACCACTTCATGAAAGTCACTCTCCGAAGGGAGAGTGGCATTGACCAAAGATGACATTGGTTTAATCACATTAGGATCACTCTCCGAAAGAAGAGTGGGATCGACCAAATCTGAGATTTGTTTGACCACTTGATCAACCAAAGGTTGAGTAGGTTGTTGAGAAACTATAGGTTGTTCAGGAGAAGGAAAATCTTGAGTCTTGGACCACACTCTTTGCACCTCTGCGATAGCGGGGCATAGGTGAGCAAGATGATCTCACTCGCATAGCATACAAGGGAACTTAAGTTTGCACTTTGAACGACCAGTTTTCTCAACGGTGTCAACATGAATAGCAGTGGATGACTGTTTTCTCTCAGCATGACCTACAGAGGCTAAGAGTTTTCCCCCAGCATGAACAACAGAGGCTGGGTGACTGGGTCCAACCTGACTAAGAGAGGCTGGTTGTTGAGAGACTTCAGAATGTTCAAAAATGGGATGACCATGAACCCAAACTCTTCGTACCTCTGCAATATAAGGGCATTTATAAGTAAGGTGGTGTCCCTCACAAATCTTACAAGGAAACTTGGGCTTGTGCTTTGAACAGGTAGTCTTTTCAACAGTGTCAACATGACTTGCAGTGGCTGACGAATTGTCTTTAGCATGAAGTACAGAGGCTGAGAGACTGGATCCAACATGGCTTGCAGAGGTTGGATGGGCACCACCAACATGAACAACAGAGATTGAATGGTTAGGATCAACATGCTTTTCAGTAGTTGAGTGTGTGCCCCCAGCATGAACAACAGAGGCTGGGTGGATGGATCCAACATGAACAACCGAGGTTGGATGGGGAGGTTCAACTTGAACACCAGAGGTTGAATGAGTGCCTTCAGCATGAAAAACAGAGGCTGAGTGACTGGATCCGACATGACCTGGAAAGGTTGGAAGGATCCCACTAGCATGATTAACAGAGGCTGGATGGTGAAGATCAACTTGACTTGCAAAGGTTGAGTGCTTAGATCCAACATGACCTACAAAGGTTGGATGGGTGCCCCCAGCATGAACTGCAGAGGCTAGGTGGTGAAGTTCAACTTGACTTGCAGAGGTTGAACGGGTGCCCCCTTGCTTATGTTCCTTCTTCCTATTCCTCCTTCTTTTACTCCTTTTAGACTGTTGGTTACTAGTATCAGTACTTTCACCGCATGAGGTAGAAGGAGGAGGAGAATCAACTACAGGTGAAGGGGAAACAATGTTTTGATGCCCTTGATATAAGGAGCTTACTTGAGAAGCATCAGGAGCATTTAGGACAGTTGGAGTGGAAAACAACCACACCGGTAGCCCTAGGGTGAATCCAGGAAGATTCAGGGTGGCCATCAAGGGAACACCAACATTCCCCGTGAGAGGAATAGTACAAGGAGTTCCTAGCATGGGGATCTCTTTGTTGGTGTTTGAAGGGGTGCTAGCCATAGTTTCAAACCAGAAGACAAAGTCTGAGGTTGATAGGAAACCAAAATTACAAAGCACACACCTAAAGGAACACTAAGTATAGACAAACCACACAACACTCACTAAAAATTCCTAAATCCAAACAGACAAACAGGTATAAGATATACTTTCCAAAAGAAAGCTGATAGATAGTTACTTGGTGTCCCTGTAGATGTTCTTAGGCACAAGTGGAGGAATCACCCACCGCCCTCCCACACTTTCTACCGGGGTTACCTTCCAAGCCCATCCAAGGTCAACCAGAAATAACCTTCCGGTGTACATGTGTATGAACCCTAGATGTCAAAGAGACTAAAGGCTACCTTAACTATATTGACAGTCTGGGGGGACAGGCGTCACCCGAACTCGTACGCATGGGCAGGGTAGCTGAGACTGAAACTCTGTCTAGGACAGAATCCCCAGATGCGTAAAAGTCCTGAGTTACGTTTTGACAAGGATTCGGAGGGTTATCTCCTCTGTCCAAGCCTCCACGTGGCCTAGTGCTTAACTCCCGTTTGAGAGGAGCTTCCCAGATACAATCAAAGTAGAAAAGGATTTACCTAGTGATTGGCCAACTACGTCTGAAATTTAACACTTATGGGGAGTTTAAACTCCCTATCCCACAAGTCTAGCCTGAGCTAGTTGGTGTATGACCCTATAAAATAAAACTTACTAATAATTTTAAATTATATCGTTTATTTTAAGGGTTGTTATTAGTCAGAGGGTAAATGGCATGAAACTTATGCGGTGTTTTGACTCAAAGTTGAAACAAAATGACTAAGCAAAGAGATATGAAATGCAAAAAGCAAAAACTATTCTCTTTATATTTTCAAATATAAAACTTGAAAGCCATAAAAGAACAAATTATTTTTAATTTTATTTTTTCAAAACCAATGATATGCCATGCAATCTAGACTAAAAACCTAATCTACATGCATATAAAGCAAACATATGTTTTTGTCTTTTTCTTTTATAAATGCAAAAGAAAAACCAGCCTATCAACTAATGCAAGTAAGTACTGTAAGCAAAGAAAATAGACAACTACTCTACACCCCACAAACAAACCCTAGGTTTCCCTAAAGTTAGATATCAACCTCTCTTGAAAAGAAGGCTCACAAAGGTAAACAAGCCAACAACTTTGGAATGAAAAGACTGAGCAATAAGACTGACATAAACAAAGGTCAGGAAGTCCCAAGTATCAATCTAAACCTACAAACAAAGGCTGCTTAGTACCTAGTCCAACAAGGTCAAGCCAAAGAAGGAGGTGGGGGGAAAGCAGCAAAAAAAAGTATAGGTTATTTTTAATTTTCTTTTATAAATGCAAAGAAACACACCTACAAACAAAATTATGCAGATAAAAAGAACAAAGCAAAAGGGACTTTGCTATACAACCACCAAACAAACTCTAGAAATTCCCTAAAGTCAGTATAAACCCTACTTGGAAGGAAGGCTTGCATAAGAGACAAGTCAACTACTTTGGCATGGTGAAGTTAACCAACAAAAGAAGAAGGAAATCAACACAGACAAGATTTTGAAATCAAACAAAGATCACTAACAGAGGCTGACCAAAAACATAAGCCAAACATCAAACCAAGCAAAGGAGGTGGGGAAAAGAGCAAAGAGCAAACCCTAATGCTATAAAATGGATTACCACATAGATAAAGAACAACCAAAAGGGATGACTAAGTGGCAAGAAGGACCTGAAACAATGCAAAAGACTGAAAGAAATCAAGAGAAACCCCAAACAGACAAGGCTCTCCCCAGTAGAGTCACCAGTTCTGTTGTAAAGGAAAGTATCCTATGGCTAGGGTTTAAGAGGCCATCAACGTACTGGGGTTGAAAGAAAGATGCACAATGTTCAGCAAGCATATATAAGCAAGATCAGAGATGAGAAAGATCCACACCTGACTAACTGAAGGCTGGTCCAAGATTTCTCTTCAATTCTCTTCTTTCTCCTCTCGCTCCAAGAGACCTGCAAAACAAGTTATACCTTCCTCAAACCATTATGACCACATATAAAGAAATGATAATCAAATAAATCTAAAACTAATGATCTGAATAACATCATCATATGATCAGAAACAGAGATTCAATCACACATTGAACAATGATTTGGGAAGAAGAAGAACATCACATCTTTATTAATCTTGAAAACAAGTACAAGTATACCTTCTCTTCAAGTTTGGCACCTCACGAAACCTTGATCTGGTTCTGCTGCTTCTCTTCTCCAAAGAACTCAGCCTCCAAGCTCTGCAACACAAGGGGAAGACCTCCAGGGCAAAGGTGTGGGCAAAGAGAGTCCTGATTCCTCCAGCATAACAATGCAGAAATTCAAGTCCCCCCTCATGGACCTCTCTACCTCTATTTATATGGTAAAGGAAGAGTTAGGGGTGAAGACAAAGTGGTTACAACTGAATGAGTCAGTTGTAAAACTACCCAAACTAACCAAAAAGGCATGTTTTTATGTTTAAATGTCGAGAGACCTATTCGCAACTATGGAGAAGGACAACCTGTGAATGATCCGCGAGTTTCCATAAGAGCAACCTGCAAATACAACCATCCGCGACTTGTAATACACGAGACTCGCGTATGATTCACGACTTGCCTATAAGGAGAGTCGCGTATACACAAAAAATGCATTTTTAAGGTATTTTTGGGAATTTTCAGACTTTGGTGTCTTCTGGAAAGTTTTAGCTAACGGAAATACCTTTCCAACGGTGCAAATATGAGGTCAAACGGAGTTACAAAACGCAATATATGGGTCCTCCAAGATAGGTGTCTTTTCAGTGACTTTCAATGACTTTCATGAAGTGTCATCATGGAAATGTCGACATGCGACGGGATCATGGGAAAGTGGTCACAGGCAGAGAAGTGTCATTTTGAGCTATAACAATTTTGGAAGAAAACTATTTCCTTGCTTGAAGAAATCCAAGATTTTCCTACAAACCTATCATATGTTCTGGATCTTCGTAGCTTCCTTCCCTTAGATGTTCGTGATGTTCCTAATCGAAAATTGGATAAAAGAGAATACATACGAGACATTACAAGGTTTTATGGTGTAAAAACTCCTGAAATTATTGAATCCTCTGATATTTTGAGGAAAAAATATCTAATTCTTTTTTGGATTTTATGATTTTGATGATACATGATTATGGATTTATTGGAATATATGATATCATAAATGTCTTTTTAAGGAGACTTAGAAGGGTAGGTTTTTGTTAAGAATTTTTTTGTTTTTCGCTATATGAAATTTTGAGAAGTTTTTATTTTTTCTTGGCAGGTCCGTTCGAGGACTTGGGATATGGGAACAATTTTGTAATTTTGGGAAAAGATGGAATTCTTATTATCAAGAGGAAGAAATGGCGATGGTGCACCATTGGAAAGGATAATTTATTAGGGCATGTAGATGTGTCCTTCCATGAGGAACATCGACGAGGTGACTAATTTTTGCATCGCTGCTTCGACAAGGTTTCTGATACCAGTAAGGATTCCTATTGTTGTTCCAGAATTGGGTTGGATTTGTCACAGTTGTGATCCTTATGATTTTGATTTCTTTAGATTCATGCTACTAGCATATATCAGAGATTCTTAAATGCATGGGGTATTGGAATCATCAACGAGGAACTTGGGCTTCAATCACATTTATTAGTTCAAGATAGAATTGGAAGACCGTTTTCAATCTATTTCTTTTTATAATCAAAACCTTTGGGAATCTTCTATTGTTAGCCTCGAAGTGCTCATCAAAATTATAAATGTAATATATATTCTCATTCTCATTTCTATAATTTTGTTTGTAAATGTCGAATGGAAACTTACAATTAACCTACAAGGTCTATAAATCTACAATCAAACTTGTTCATGAGATAAACCATGTTCCCCTTAATAGAATTTGGGCGTGTCCCCAGTGACATGGATGCCTCCTATTTTTATAGATATGTTGACCCCTTCATAGCAGGTATTAAGTTTAAAGTTGATTACATTGAACCAAGATGTGATATGATGGTGTGTGTAACTTTGTTAAGCTTTTGACATTTTCGTATAATTGTAACTTGAAAGCCACTAACACCTAAAACCAAACTAACTTCCTAAATTAATACATGGAACTAGCTAAGACTAAGTTGTAGGGATCAACAGTCATGAAACCAGTTATTCAACTTCTGTATCAACCTAAGAGAAACTACTCACCTTGTTTTTTCTACTAGAGGATTAACTAGATGGTGCCTTTCATGGTTATTTAATTGTTAGCATCTATTTCTTCTCTTTCTACATCTAGGAGTGTTCAAAGGTATGCATTGTTGCTTCTTTCATCACATATTCCCTCATCTTTACCTTAAGGATCCTTCAGGGATTCCCTCATGCTCTACCTTGTAATATTTTAAATCATTAGAAGCCTCAACCTTTTCATGATCTACTTCAGGATTTCTGAGTCTCTTCTTGAAAAATAATTGTTACATTAATTTCGAAGTAGTTCATTATGTCTTGTCCATTTGCAACCTTTCCAGTTTACTCAATTTTTTCAAAACACAACCACAAATCAGTGTGTGAATACCATGCAATTCATCTTTGCATTTATGCTCAAGTAAAAAAAGATTTATCCCAGTTTTTTTCTATCATCAAGCATAAATTCCTCAATTGATTTTTTTTGGAAACTAGGAATTCGTATGAAATTTCCTTAAACATCCTAGTGGAAAATAAAACTATGTTGAGATACACCATCTACCTTCCATTTCTTTAGGGGTAATGGAATCAATCCTAAGTCAAATGGAGCTTTGAAATTTGTTGCACGTCTAAGTCTCAACAACTTTCCTTTTAAATTGAACCATAACACTAAATAAGTTTCTTAATGGTTTGATTTGAGAAATATATAGGTGTGAGTGATTAAGAGATCGAGGATCTAAAACAATTAATGTATCTACCTCTATGTTGAAACTGTTTTACATGCTGATGTAGGAACTGATACCAAAATGCATGAGAATGAGGAAGAAGGCGTAAAACTATGGACTTCGCCTTCAAAGAGTGCCTTGCAATCAAACTAGTAAGGAGTGGTAAGAAAATCAAAAAAATCCAACGTGTTAAATCCTGGTTGATAGTGTCAATTAAATACTTATATGGTATATTTAATATAATACTTACTTATAGTTGTCTCTTAATCTTTTCATCTTGACACATTTGATATTTTATGGTTATCTCTATACCTTTCCCCATTTGTGATCCTAGTTGCATGCCATTGAGTGTTGTTTATAGTTGACATGATTCTATGACATTCATGTAAGAAATGAAGTCTTGCAAAGGATGACTCATCAAATCTTCCATTTGAATCTAACTTTGACGAAAAAAAGATGGACATTGGTAGCTAGGTTCACATAGGTAGTAGGCACAAAGTTTTGGGCTCATTTTGGGCCTAGTAGTGGTTCTCTATTGTTACAACCGTAGTCACTGACACATTGTCCCACCTTAGATCGCAGGCCTAAGTGACTCTAGAGTTAGAGTCACATCTCGATGACTAGTTCCTCGTAGTTGCTAGTCATCACTCAACATCTTGCACGATTGAGAAATGAGTACGAAGTGAGTGAGTGAGTGCTTATAGTTTATGATATTTCCAATATTTTGATTAACGAGTTGAACTTTATAGCATAGGAATTTCAACAAACTGAGAAATTTATATGCATGGGTAATTTTAAATGTTATTCTTTTGAAATGTTGATATAAATGATATCCTTCTCAATTGGAAGAGTAAAATTCAGTTTTTTATTTTTTTTGAAAGAAAATTTTAACTTTATACTTCTAAATATCTGTTACTCTCCAATAGCATAAGTTACTCCACTGACAGGGCCAAGCAACTCTTCATCAACATGGACTGAAATAGAAAACCTTCTTTGTTGTCATCACCTTTGAATTTGTACCCATACCTTCATATCTATTGCCTCCATCTTTCCTATTCTACGAAAAATTCTTAAACCCATACCCATACATAGTTATTTATATAGTTATTGATCTACATAATCCATCTCTAAGCCTCTAAGCCCCCATATGGCATTTTTCTTTATAAAAACTAGCCAATCACAAACTCCTAATAGTTAAACAAGCTTCACTGTAGGAGATTCATCATGGAGAAACCCCTTTCCATATGATATGAATGATGGATATACTTTTTGATGAATAGAATTTATCATATCTATAGAAAAAGGGCGATGGTGTCATTGGCTAGTCAAGAAACTTACCACTTTCATCAATATATTTAGCCTTAGAGTTCAATCGTTAGTCGAAATGTAGTGGCTTCTCCAAACCAGGTATTCGATCGATAAAGCAATATTGTTTGTTGAAAACATAGCTCAATTAATATGCTAGTAAGTAAACAATCATGGCTCAATGACTTAAGGTGTGAACGATGGGGCCTACCTTCTATCTCAGGTATGGATTGAACTTCTATAGAGCTAGAGGGTCGAGGGTAGAGGTACCGATATCTATCTGTGGGCCATCAATATCATCAATCAATCTCTATATCTCCATCTTAACCTAGAAATTACTAATCTCGTATGACCTGCTAGCTACAATCAACCGAGTATTCTAAATGAAAAACTAGCTACTGGTGGCTCTCGGAAATAACTCCCGGCGAGTAATCTTGGCTTCGACAATGTCAAGAGATGTTCATCACAACAAATCCTATGCATGAAATGCTGGAATGGCATGCTGGAATGATTATAACTTCTACATCTTGGAGTATAGCTCGAGGAAGGAGGGGGATATAGTGCGCCCCTTAAGCAGCACCTACTGTCCTCACCCCTACACTGAAGCCAGTGTGACCCCAACAAAGCCCATCAATTTAGAGTATTCTGAATCATATTCCAGGATTAAGAAGGCGACGACTTCACGAATGAATCAGACTTTTGCAACCACCAAAATACACTCAGTTTTCCTAGGGTTTTCTGCCAGGAAGGGTGTGTCATTGAAGAATTTAAGGGTTATACATGATGTTAAGGCAAAGGCCAGAGATATTCGTCGGCATCTTGTTGATCGTCAAGTTGTGCAGTCAATCCTTCAGAATGTGAATGAGCGTCTCATGATCAACGAGGAGATAATATCTATGCAATTTACATGACGCAATTTATGTATGTATTTGCATGTCTTGTTTTAGACTAAAATCGATTTTTAAATTGTCTCCAAACTCTCTTTTAACCTCTGCTTGAAACCTTGCTTAAATTTTGTGGTTGTTCAAAATGATTTTGAATATATATTTGGTTCAAATCCTGGTTTAATTTTGTGTGAAATCTCTGTTTGAAATTTGAATTTTGGCTGGAATCCTGATCTGTCTTAAAACTCTCTTTGATCGTTTGGATTGGCCCACTAAGATATTTGATTTTTTTTCTGGTACATACTTCTATTTGTATATTTGGCTCAAAACCTTGTTTGAATTTTTCTTTGTATCAAAAAACTATTGGAATCTCTGTTTGTTGAAAATTATTTTCGGATTTCTGTTTGGGTCAAAACTCTGTTTGATTTTTTTGTTCAAAACCCTCTTTAATATATGGATCAAAAGATTTATCGAGTTTCTATTTAAAAACACGGTTTGCATTTCATTACGAAGTTGATCATCATATTGTTTCAAGGAAGAAAACTGCTTGTCACAAATCGTTTGTAGCAATTCCTACTCAGTGTTTCAAAACAAGCAATGTTTCTTCATAAACAAGAGCATCTATGGAAGAATATAAAAGGAAATTCTACAATATTGTTAACAAAAATTTGCAGGAAACAAAATGACTGAGAAGAGCACACAAGTGTGAGAGCTCCCACAAAAATTAAGTTTACCTTTCAGAAAAATATTACCCTCCAGATGATTTTTTTACAAACCAATTCAATCCAACAACAAAAATACCCTCTGAATGAAAATAAAATTGAAACACAAAAGAAACAAATATGTTGTAGAACAAACAGTCACATATAATCAACAAGATGTACATATGAAAATGTGCCCAATTTTTTTCAAAAAATCACTTAAAATGTGTTAAAAATGAGTGAAGATGGGATGAAAATCAAGCTCTGTATTGAGGTTGAAGGTCGGCTCAGGTGCAAAAAATACCCAGAAGGAGAGGTCTTCTCAAGTTAAAGACATGTTGTAATAAGTCCAAGACTACAAGGAGCCATGCTGAAATAGGTGGCACACCATAGACAACAAGGTGTTCGCAATACAGGGTTTGTGCAGTTCACAAGATAAACCACAATGTTTGAACGTGCAAACCATGGGATGGTGATATAGGAAGGGGGGAGGCCAATATATGATTCAACTTACTATTAGAGAGATGGTATGGAAAAAAAATACCCAATGCCACTACTCCGCCCAGAAAAACTATGTAACATGCCAAAGGAGGCTCAAAGTGTATGAACTATTGTACCACTTCATGCATAAACCGTAGATGATTCATAGGAGGGCACAAAATTCATGCTCCAGAGGTGGTCTTGTTGAGACCACAAGTTCTTAAAATCCATGTTTGGGCTCTGAAATATACACAAAAAACCACATTCAATAGGTTTTTGGCACTAATCTTGGTTTTGGAGAGCTGTGCAAAAAAACAACTCATAGCTGCTAGCTATTTTTTGTTGTTGTTGTTGTAGCAGATCGCTAAGGAAAGCTACATTGGTAAAGCTATAACATGTACTTGAAAACCTCAATCCTTACTTCAACATATTCCCAACATTAGATACAGTATGTAACATATTTTATTAATGATATGAATTACTTGTCCATTGAATTTTCCTATGAACAGAAAGGTTTGATTAGCCACCTTTTAATAATTTTGCATCAGTTGGTAGGGTGTTTTTATTTCAATTCGTATTTGTGGGAAAATAGTTCTTCCTTTAAAACAATTAAATATTTATCCTAACTAGCAAAAAGGCATGTGTAAGCATGGTATGGTTACAGGTAAAGGTTGAAGCATGGCAATAAGCATGGATAGCTTACATAAATGTGATTTTTAAACCCAATGCACGTTTCCTATGACTATTAGACTTGATATTGTGGAGTGATAACTTCAACATACAACACATATTGACAAATTTTGTTGATGTATTTGTAACTTCGGAATGTATTCACTTGTATATTTTATATTGTATTTCATTGTACCCCGACAGAGATGTTCGTTCCTCCGATTGGGAGAGTCATTAATATAATAAAGTCCTATAAAGTCATTGAGGTTAACCCTCCATTGTAATTCGAAGCAATAATCCCCACAGTTGAGGGGTAATAGGGTTATTAGACTCTCCTAGTGAGGTTGGACCTGTGAGAGTAAAAGTCAAGTGGAAAACAAGTATAAATAGAAAGTGAGACTCTCTATTTGAAACACACACTCACTCAACTGTAGCACATGAGTGAGAGAGGAGGAGATTGCACAAGTGAGAGAGAGAACAACTATTGGAGATCATCTTTGTGTTTTTGTGTTTCACTTTTTCTATTGGTGCTCATTCTATCTCTGAGGAAGCTGCCGGGTTGTTTCCTTTATGGTTTCCCCGAGGAAAATTCTTTGTGTCTTTTGTCTCTTGTGATTATTGTTGTGCATGTTATTCTCTCAGATAAGATCCTAGATCATATTGATTAAATGATAAAATCTAACATGGTATCAGAGCTAACCAGACAAGAAGACACTCTGCAACTGCAAAAATTATAGGAACTTTCAACTCAAAATGGGCCTCCTAAGGAAAATAATAGTTATAATAATAAAATAATATTTATTAATTTTGGAGGAAGAAAATAAAAAAACTATTTTTTTGTTTGTAGTTTTGACATATATCCGTGTGTTTTTACTCAAATTTTGATCAGGAGAGCTCGTTGGATGTAGAATTAAATTTTTCATCCAACAAGTACCCACATTGCATACTTTTTATGGACCTTGCTACCCCAAAACAAGAAATACATGAAAAAACATGATGGTGACATCATCATCACAATTTTTTAGGTATTTCTTGTTTTGGGGTAGTGGGGTCCATCAAAAGTATGTAGTGTGGGTACTCGTTGGATGCAAAATTTAATTCTGCATCCAGGGAGCTCTCCCGCTTGAAATTTGAGTAAAACCACAAGGAGATATGTTGAAAATACGAACAAAAAAGTAGATTTTTTATGATAACTATCCCCAAATTTATATTAAAAAAATGTTTAAGACCTATACGATATTTCAAATTTAAAATGATTTCATTGGCTAACATGATGCCATGGAATTTAAATTAGGGTTGAAAGGCCCATTTTGAGTTGAAATTTCCTCTAATGAGATAGGGATTCTTACTATTTGGGTATGTCTCCATAGATCATCAACAAAAGGAGGATAGGTTAACTCTCCATTGAAGGGTGCATATTTTTGTCGAAGCAGAATCTGATTTCGAGCATTTCCATTTTTTGACCTGTCACTACTACAAAAAATTAGTGCTTTTCACAGAAGAGGAATTTTTGAGTGAGCCCAGCATAGGATTGCTCTCCTCCTCAAAATCGAAATTTAGAGACCAAGATTGAAGTTTTTGGTTAGGTAGAACTCCAAGAAATTGAAACCCTAATTTGACCCTGGACCAGAAAATCAACACTACAAAAGATCAGCTCTATATCCAGTTTTGGCATCTCAAATTGGGAATATCTAAATATTTGGTATTTCCATTTGAGGTTCTCATTAAATATGTCTCGGGACACCAAGATTGATGAAAATCTTGAAGGAGCTGAAAACTTTCGAGCATGGAAGTATAAGATCTCACTGGTTCTTGAAGAAAATGATTTGGACACCTACATAAGTGGAGAGGTTCCAGTTCTAGAGGGAGATGAGGCTAAATCCTTACACAAGAAGAACTTGGTAAAGGCCAAAAGGATTATTACTGATTCCATCAAGAATCACCTTATACCACAAGTGTCTTCCCTAAAGAAACTTAAAGAGATGTTTGATTCCTTGACCAAGCTATTTGAAGGGAAGAATATAAATCAGAAGATGACTTTGAGAAATCAGTTGAAGAATGTGAAGATCCAGAATGTTGAGACCATATAATCATACTTTACAAGGGTGTCTCAAATCAAATAACAACTTGAAGCAGTGGAAGAAGAAATAAAGAATGGAGAAATTGTGATGACCACCTTGAATGGTCTCCTTAGGTCATGCGACTCCTTCATTCAAGGGATTTTTGCTAGAAGAAATCTAATCACTTTCAATAGATTGTGGGAGGGATTCTCACAAGAAGAAGCTTGAATAGTAGATAGAGAAGGAAAGACAGGAAATGAATATCAATCTCTCACAACACACACCAAGAAAATCATAAGGGACTACCATCATCCCAAAGGTAAGCATTCACACCAGAAAGATAACCCTAGAAGATCTAGCAGAGATCTATCTAAACTCAGATGCTATACATGTGATGGGAAAGGAAACTTTTCCAGATATTGTCCTAGAAATAAAGGTATCTCTCACAAGAAGGAGGACAACAAAAGAAGACATCATGCTCACACTGCAGAGCATGATGAGCCTCCCAGAAAGAGAGCCAAAGAAGAAAGTTAAGATTCTTCAAGTGATGAAGAG
This sequence comes from Pseudotsuga menziesii, assembly GCA_001517045.1. Taxonomy (NCBI): domain Eukaryota; kingdom Viridiplantae; phylum Streptophyta; class Pinopsida; order Pinales; family Pinaceae; genus Pseudotsuga; species Pseudotsuga menziesii. Next base: position 124,294 of record LPNX011219345.1, read on the forward strand.
TATGTTTTGATTTTTTCCCTCACGGGAACTATTACACATCAAAGCATGGATTGGCTCATAGTTAGTGGGGCTTCCAAGCATATGAAGGGATTCAAAGAATCCTTTATGAAACTATCCAAACATGATTCACCCCACAAAGTGAAACTTGGGGATGATTACCAATATCCCATAAAAGGTAGTGGTGAATCCTCCTATAAGCTAGACTCCAGAAAGCCTATGAAGATGAAGGATGTCTTGTTTGTACCAAGACTAAAAAAGAATCTCCTCTCCATATTTGCATTAGATGCAAAATCCATGAGGGTTGTATTTGTAGATGGCCAAGTCCTTATGTTCCCAGAGAGAAAGACTATAGATGATGCAGTAGTGATTAGAGAGAAAGAGGGAGGTTTATACAAATTAAAGGGCCAACCAGAACAAGCTTTGGTCCATGACTCGGTAGAGCCAAGTGAACTTTGGCATAGAAGGCTTGCACATGTGCACTGTAGGGCACTACCACTTGCAAGAAAAGTTGTTGAAGGTATTCTAGAAATACAAGAAAAGCATGAAGATGTTTGCAAAGGATGTGTAAAAGGAAAGAACACAAAGAAGACATTTCCACGTAGCAAGAGAAAAGCAAAAGGAATCTTGGAAATCATCCACTTTGATGTATGCGGTCCGATGTCATCCAGTTCATTGAGTGGGTATGTATATTATGTTTCTTTCATTGATGAATTTTTAGGAATACATGGATATATTTCTTAAAAATAAAGGATGAAGTATTCAGTAAGTTAAAGGAATTGAAACCCTTGATTGAGAACCACAGAGAGAAGAAAATCAAGACCTTTTGTTCAGACAATGGCGGAGAATTCACATCAGATGAATTCAAGGAACTATGAAGAGAATCAGGGATTAAGAGGGAGTTGACCACTCCATATAATTGACAATAGAATGGAGTTGTAGAAAGGAAGAATATAACGATTATGGAAGCAGCAATGGTAATGCATCATGATCAAGATGTCCCTATGCATCTATGGGAAGAAGCTGCTAGGAAATATTTATATGTACAGAACCATACTTCACATAGGGTACTTGAGAACAAGACACCAGAAGAAGTCTTCTCGAGCAATAAACCAGAAGTCACTCATCTCAGAATATTTGTTGGTCCAATGTACATACACATTCCGAAAGAAAAGAGGATGAAGTTATATCCTTAAGGAAATAAGGGTATATTTGTGGGATATAGTGAAAGCTCTAAGGATTGCTAAATATAGTTCCCAAGATTCAAGAAGATCGACATCAACAGGGATGTGACATTTGACTAAGACTCAACTTACAGCAAATCCATAAAAAGACCTATTGCAGAACTTTAAGAAACATAAGTACCCAGGATCTGAGATACAACTATGAATGAAGCAAATCCAGAAGAAGATCAAGAAATGGAAGAACCTCAAGAACTTGTAGATCCACCCCAAGAGAAGAATCCTTACAAGAGGAAACCAACATGGGTACGAGAGGCTATCTAATGTGCAAAGAGATATGGGGCTCCAGAAGAAGTATACAGAGAAAGGAAGAGAAATAGGTCCTACTCTAGTTATGTAGCCCTATTGTATGACATCATTGATAAAGAACCTTCCAACTATGAAGAAGTGGAAGAAAATAAAGAATGAAAGGATCCTATGATCGAGGAGTACCAATCGATCATGAAGAACAATATCTGGGATGTTGTCCCAAGACCAGAAGGAAAGTATGGTGTGACTTCCAAGTGGATCTACAAGATCAAGAAAGCTGCAGATGGAATCATAGAGAAATATAAAGCAAGATTTGTGGAACGTGGCTTCTCTCAGAAGGAAGTGATAGATTATGAAGAAACTATTGCACCTGTAGCCAGATACACTTCCATCATATCAATATTTGCTCTAGCTACAATTATGAATTGGAAGATACACCAGAGGGATGTCAAGACCACGTTCTTGAATGGTGTAGCAGAAGAGGAAGTGTATGTGAAGCACCCACTTGGATTCAAGACACATGATAGGGATACTCATGTGTGCAAATTTAATAAGCCCTTGTACGATTTGAAATAGAACCCAATATGTTGTATGACAGGATTGACAGATTATTGACTAGCTTGGGTTTTACCAAGAGTAAAGCAGATTCCAACCTTTACTATAATGTTGAGGAAGGGAACCCAGTGATAATCCTACTATATGTGGATGACCAGTTTGTGACAAGTGAGGATGGTTTGATTTCTGACACAAAGGGGAAGCTTGCTGCCGAGTTCGATATGAAAGACTTAGGTATGATGCACTACTTTATAGGAATGGAGGTGTGGCAGAATGCAGATGGAATCTCCCTAGGACAAGGGAAGTATGCAGTGGAGATCCCGAAGAGGTTCAGGATGGTGGACTGTAAGGCCATGACCACACCTATGGCATCAAACCTGAAGCTATTGAGTGATTCTCCATCAGAGTGGGTTGATGCTATGATGTATCATCATATGATTAGGTCATTGATGTACCTGATGAATACGAGATCAGATATTTGCTTTGCTGTGAACACATTGAGCCAGTTTCTGATGGATCCGAGACATGTTCACCTGATATTTGAAAGCATATTCTGAGGTACCTGAAGGGTACAATTGATTATGGGCTCAAGTATGAGGTGAATTAGAATATTCACTTGGAGGTTTATGTGGATTCAGATGGGGTACGAAGTGCCATTGATACGAAGAAAAATTCAAGGTGTTGCTTTAGTATGGGATCAGTTGTGATCTCTTGGTTTAGAAAGAATCAGTCTTGCGTGACACTGAGTATAGCCGAAGCAGAGTATGTCACATCTTGTTTGGCTAAGTTGTGAGGGAGTTTGGTTGAGGAAGCTAGTATATGATTTTTTTGATCTCCAGTTGGATCCTACTTGTATATATTGCAACAACTAGAGTTGTGTGAAGTTGTCGAAGAACCCAGTGTTCCATGACAAGTCGAAGCATATCAAGATCAAATATCACTATATTAGGTATATGGTGCATAGAGGAGCAATGAAGCTCCAGCATGTTGCGATGGGCGAGTAGATAGCTGATGTGTTGACCAAGTCGTTAGCCAGAGTGAATTTTGAGTACTTCAGGGAGAAGCTTGGTGTTCTCCAGATCGAGGTTCCTTCCAAGGGGAAGTGAAGATTTCGTGAGCCTTTCTGACATGGTGGTAGGCTGAGCCTCCCATGGTCAGATGTAAGTGCAGATCCTTTCTGACATCGTGGTAGGAGGGGCCTTCCATGGTCAGATGTAAGCACAGATCCTTTCCCTGAAATGTAGATGGTATGTCCTACCATGCTGATGGATGTAATTGCAGATCCTTTCCACCAATGGTAGATGGTATGTCCTACCATGCCGGTGGATGTAAGTGCAGATCCTTTCCTTGGATGGTATATGGTGTTTCCTACCATGCCGGTGGATGTAAGTGCAGAGCCTTTCCTTAGAAGGTAGATGGTGTTTCCTACCATGCCGGTGGATGTAAGTGCCGAGCATTTCCTTGGATGGTAGATGGTGTGTCCTACCATGTCGATGGATGTAAGTGTTGGGACTTTCCTTGGTTGGTAGATCGTGTATCCTACCATGCCCGTAGATGTAAGAGTTGGGCCTTTCTAACATGGTGGCAGGTTGTACCTCCCATGGTTAGATGTAAGCACTGAGCCTTTCTGACATGGTGGAAGGCTATGCCTCCTATGGTTGGATATAAGTGTTGAGACCTACATCCATCATGAAAAAGGGTTGGCTCTGTAGAATGGAACAACCAAATCCGGGAAGCTCATTGTAATAATGAAATATGAATAATAATAATATATTGGATGATGAGATAATTACAAGCGAAGCTCGCCTTTATAGGATTTGAGCATGTAAATTGAATGGTTACACCCTTTCATAAGATAATTAACTAATTTAAATAATATTTTATTTATATTTTTTACTTTGCCACTCCCTTTAAGGAAGCTTTGTCCTCAAAGCTTAAGTATTTTCCTAGTGTCATTCTTCATTCTGACTCAGTGTCGGTATTAGAATCAGATGAGGTCTCTTATGCAGAGACTTGGACTTCCTTTCCATTGATTATTTTGCAATGTATTGTCTCATTGTTCCTACATTTATGAATAGGGGCCCAATCATCATCACATCGATGACATATGTTTTTCTTCTTTTTTCTATTATCAGCGTAACTGTTAGATGACTTCGATCTATTTTCCATTTCATAGGCATATGATTGATTTTTGTGGCATGGATGACCAGGTGACCACGTATCTACACAATACCTACATTGTGTCTCTTTTTCTTTCCAATAATGGTTATCTCCTCTTGTTTTAATTCCTTCCAATTTGCGTTCTGTGGCTTTTGCTTTATGTCTTGCTACTTCTATGTTAGGTATGTCATGCAAGTTTAACTCTTTTTGGAGGTATGCTTTAAGACCTCCTAAATAGGTTTTGAGTATTTACTTCTCAGACAACCCAAATACTCGTGTTGATAAGGATTCCCATTGATGAGTGAATTCCTCAACATTTCCAACTTGCTGTAGTCTAGTAAGTTTACTAAAAAATTCATCTTCTTTGATTCCTTGAAACCTATTAAAAAAATCATTTTTGAACAAGTTCCAGGTGTAGGTAAAATTATCTCTCTTCCACCATAAGTACCAATTATAGGCACACCCTTCCATATGCATTGACGCATATTTCACCTTCTCCTTGTCAGATTGAATGTTGTAAATGTCGAAGTATTCTTTTGCTTTGTTTAGCCAAGAAACGCATTGGTCTTCACTCCCATTGTATTTCGACTACTCTATTTTTGCCTTAGGTGGGTACACTTTGTAAGGACAACGTTGATTTCCTTTTGCCTTATGATTTGGTGGTGGCTCGGAACTACTGGATGATGAAAGTGACATATCTGAATTGCTTCATTGTTGGCGGTGATTTTTAGTTTTTATTTTCTCTACTATTTTACTTATAGCGTCTATTTTGTTGTTTAAACATGCCTCCATATCTTGTAGTACTTGTGTTTCTATCTCTTGCTTAAGCATTGCATTGTTACTTTGTATTTCTATTTACAATTCTTCTTGATTCTTTGTGAGTGTTTCCTGGGTGGCAACATGAAATGAGGCATCTCGCATGTCTGGACTACTGACTTGGCCCGGACTGGGTATGAGCCTTTGTAACATCTCAATTAATGTATTATGGTTCTGTGTCATGGTGTTCATGTTCTGTGTTAAGGTGTTTTTTTTTTGCGTCATGGTACTCATTTTGTCATCCAAGTCTTTTTGTTTTTCATTCAGGATGTCAATTTTTTCATCGAGCCTTCTTTCTAGTACCAAAACAAGCTCATCTTTGAGTAATGTATTGTTATTTTGCATCTTTTCCTTCAAGCATTTTAGGTTAGCGACAAGGGACCTGATGTCCTTCTCCATTTTTTCGATTTTCTCTTTTAGCTCCGCCATGTTCTTGGACCTTGTATGCAGAGGTGTGTATTTCAACGCTATTTTGGCTAATAATATATTAATTAATTAATATATATATATATATATATATATATATTTATTTATTTATAAACTATATTATATTTTGTATGTAGTTTTTTTTAAAACTAAAGATTATTATAATATAATAATAATATATTATTAATATATATAATATCTAAAAAATATGTTTTTTTTTGTTTTGCAGGGTCGCAGGTTACTATGCACATGGATGATGGTTGATGGAAGCGCATGCGAAGGTTGAAGTTGGAGAGGGCGGTGACGGGAGATGGAGGTGGATATGTTTAGTTAGAGCTATGATGGTAGATCAGAGGTGGAGACTGGAGCACGGATTGGAAGGTTGCAGGTAGGTGGAAAGGTGAAGTGCAGTGACATTTTTCAGGGAGGTTGGAAGGGGTTGCACGGGCCAGCAGGTGTGAATGCTTGCGTCAATGGAATACAAATGGAAGGAGTCAGGAGGGAGGATGGTTGGGAGTTGGAGAGGGTAGAAGGGTGAGGTAGGTCATAGGGCGTGTGTGGTACAATAGAATCGGAGGTCGAAGGTTGAGGGAATGGAGGAGAAATCACAGCACAGGGTGTGTGTGTGTGATGGAGCTGAATGGAAAAAGAGCATGGGGATGAGCGCAGGGTGAGAGTTGAACTATGGAGTTGAGAAGTGCAACGATGGAGTGAACGGAGGGTGATGTAGGTGCGTGATGGACTGCAAGAAGGAATTGATGGTGTCGGGGTGCAGACGATGGGAGAAAATGAAAAGTAGTGGGAGTGTGAATGCAGAGTGCTGGGAAGAGGAGAAAATTTGTAGGTGGGAGCATGGGTGGTAAAGTGAATGGAGAAGGGATATGGCAGCTATGGAGAAGCACGAGCGGGGGAGTGTTTGGAGGGAAAGGAGTATGGAAGTGGAGGACAGCAAGCAGAGAGATATATGGGTGAAATGGAGCAGAAGAAGAAATCCAGAATTGATGAGCTGAGTCCGAGCTGAGAGTGCAGGAGCGAATCCACTCTGAAACGAAATAGAACAACCGAATCCGGTTGTCCATTAGTCGAATCCGATTATCATTGTAATAATGAAATATGAATAATAATAATATATTGGATGATGAGATAATTAAAAGGGAATATCGCCTTTATAGGCTTTGAGTGTGTAAACTAAAGGGTTACACCCTTTCATAAGATAATTAACTAATTTAAATAATATTTTATTTATATTTGTTACATAGAACTTCCTATGACGAGTAGAATTGAGAGAGATCACCATTTGATTGAGATAGTGGGATCAGTGATGATGATGATGATTCATCTTTGATGATAATCTAGTAATGAAGACTTGTGATGATGAACTGTGTCAAGAGAATACCTTCCTAGTTAAGAGGGAGTGTTTATGTATTTGTAACTTCGGAATGTATTCACTTCTATATTTTATATTGTATTTCATTGTACCCCAACGGATATGTTTGTTCCTTTGATCAGGAGAGTCATTAATGTAATAAATCCATGTAAATTCATTGAGGTTAACCCTCCGTTGTAATTCAGGGAAATACTCCCCATAGTTGAGGGGTATTAGGGTTATTAGACTCTCCTAATGAGTTCGGCCCTGTGAGAGTAAAATTCAAGTGGAAAACAAGTATAAATAGAGAGTGAAACTATCTATTTGAAACACACACTCACTCAACTGTAGCGCATGAGTGAGAGAGGAGGAGCTCACACAAGTGAGAGAGAGAATAGCTGTCGGAGATCATCTTCATGTTTTTGGGTTTTACTTTTGCTATTGGTGCTCATTGTATCTCTAAGGACGTTGCAGGGTTTTCTCCTTTATGGTTTCCCTGAGGAAAATTGTTTCTATCTCTTGTCTCTTGTGATTATTGATGTGCATGTTATTCTCTAAGATAAGATCCTAGATCATATTGATTAAATGATAAATTCTAAAAAAATTTAGTATAAGTGTCATTGTAATCTCGGAAGTGGTGTTTGGTCGATCACACTAGAACATTCCTTAATATATGTAGAATCCTTTGATCGCCCAAACTTTGATTTAATATTGTTTTTCTTATCGAGACCACTTTAATTCTGGTGGGTTTCTGATGTTATATGATTAACTAATAAAGTACAATTGGTTTTAGATTTACTAAGCCATTTTGTTTTCCCGTGGGTTTTTAATTGTCAGTTTTCTGTTAAATCATTTTTGTTTTCCAAATTATTATTATACTTAGCTGGTTGGTTGCTTGACATCAAGTTAATTTGTTACAGGGAAATATGAGTTGGATAGTTTATGAAAAGAATTCAACAAGATCAAAAAATAGGTTGACGCAATTAAAATTGTGAGTACATTTTTGTTGCCTTCAGTTTTATAAATGAATAAATTCAAAGTATCTTTGATGATTGGAAACACTCGAAAAATAGTATTACATGGTTTCCAAATTCACACAGTTGGAACCTGATACTGTCCAAAATTTAGTTGGTAATATTGACTATACAGAAACATGTTTTTGATGGTTCATTATTTTAAAAATGGTTTGACTTTTATCATTTTTGTTTACTTTTAAGGGAATGTCTTGAGGGAAGTTCAAACTAATAAAACAATGGTTATGGTTTTCCCTAAAATATGTGGACACCTTACTTCTTACTATATGGATACAAGAGAGCAAGAGTAGATCATGAATTTAGTTGGTCTATTTGTGGAGACATTGCCAAAACTTATCTCCTTTATGCTATGTAGTCTTTTAATTGGAGATTTTCAAAGGAAAATCAGATAGGTCTCCATAAATTTGTATATTGAATTTTCATTTTGTCATCTAAGGGATTTATGGATCGATTTTTAAGCACTACTATCTAAATAAATTAAAATGTTTTACACCATCAAATCTAATGTCTTATTTGGCTTCCAATCTTTCCATAATTTTTGCAAGAATTCTTTCACAATATCAGGATGTGTACAAGTCAACATTTCTAAAGCATTATGAGGAAATATTGTTCTGAAATATTCCCAATTAGTAGAAGAGACATTGAATTATGTTGAAGTTCAGTTATCACAACTGTGAATATTTTTTGTGTTGCTTAGTGGCAATCATTAATGTGGAAAAGTTTGATTGTTTTTATTTTTTTATTTTTCCAAGTAAAAAGAGGAACCATGTATTGAAGTAAAAAATATTACATCCAAAATGTGCATGAAGTGTGAAAACTAAACAATCTGATATATATAGCTCATTAGAGAAATATATATCTCCTATCATCTCCTTATTTGTCATATATATGTCTTGAACTATCTCAAAAAAGGCTCAAAAGGCTACATAGAAAAGGTAGTGTATACTAAAGCACAAAAAGTTGTAATTGCATAGATAGACATACCCAAAAAAAGGTCTTGAAGCTGCCTTTGAAGATCATCAAACTGCCTTGAAACAAATGTATTCAAACACAATTCAAAAAAGGTAGTGGATCTTGAAGTATAAAAGGTTGTAAAATCATATATATATATTTCAGAAAAGGTCACAACATACCACAAAAAAACGTCTTCAAACAGAAACATAATTTCAGCCGAATCCATCCACAGAGGAAATATGAGAACCAGAGTCATGATATAGCAAGAGACAGAATGAGAGGGGGAGGTATCCAGCCAAATGCTTTCCCTCCCTTGGTTGGCCACTGACATGACACTTTGATAGTTCATCAGCAATAGAATTATGTTCCATATAAATGTGCTGAAAGTTAATATGTTGGAATTGTGAAGTTGTTTGTTTGATCTGATCAATAAGTGGGATTAATGCAAAATTGTTCATTCTAAAATTTTCCTTCTCCCATTTGTAGAAATTCTGACCAGCAATAGATTAATTTCACTCACAACAAATTACAATTGATCATGCAAAATTGTCAACAATGGAGATTGAAAATGGAGCTGTAACACAAAATTATATTAACTCAGTGTACAATAGCCAACCCTTTAATAACATAGGTTGCTGAATATATAGAATACATCAATAGGTCAAATGCATAAGGAGGCATCCAAAGCTAGCATAAAGCAGGCTTACCCAAAATAGGCAAATCCCCCATAGGTGTAAAAAGCTGATCCCAAATCTGTCATGAGGCTCACGAATTGGCAAGGGCGCATGGGCAAGCTAATGTAGATGAGAGTGCAATGGCACTCTGTTTCTTGCTTGACCAGCTGATTGGCCCTTCTACAAGCATGAACACATAACCTGAAGTGGAATTCCTATCTGTGCTATCACTTGCCCAATCACTGTCAGTAAAACCAATTAACTCAAGGTCAGAGATGGCTTTATAGAAAATCCCATGTGTCCTTGTTCCCTGAACAAAGCTAAGGATCCTCTTGGCTGCTTTCCAATGGATCTCATGGGGCTGATCCATGAATCTAGAAGCAACACTGACTGCATAACAAATATCAGGTCAAGTATGTGTCAAATACAATAAACATCCAATCAACTGTCTATACAAAGTGTTGTTTACCATCGGTGGAGAATCATCTTCCTCCAGCTTTACTCCTGAAAGGAAAGTAGTTTTGCTTGCTTTGCAATATTGCATTCTTAATTTGATCAGCAAATCCAAGGCATATTTGGACTGGTGCACCTTGATTCCAGCTTTGGTTTGAGCAATCTCAAGCCCCAGAAATTGACTTAAGAGCCCCAAATCTGTCATGGAGAAGGCTTGGTTCATAGCTCCTTTTAGGGAAGCAATCTCAGCCTGTGAGCTTCCTGTAATGAGGAGGTCATCAACATATAACACAATGATCATTAATGAACCATTAATTACCTTCAGATAGACATTCGAATCTGATTTGCACCGAACAAAATTCAGAGATAGCAAGAAGCTATCTATCTTGGCATACCAAGCCCTGGGGGCTTGCTTTAGCCCATACAATGACTTTCTCAACCTGCACACAAGAGAATGGTCAGTAGAAAAACCTTGGGGCTGCTGCATATATATCTCCTCAGTGAGATCACCATTTATAAAGGAGCATTTTACATCCATGTGATGTACCTCCCATTGCCTTGATGCTGCAATGGCTAGAGCTAGCCTGATTGAATCCATCTTTGCCACTGGGGCAAAAGTCGCATTGTAATCAATGCCATGAACTTGTGAGTATCCTTTAGCTACCAATATAGCCTTGTACTTCAGTGGTGAACCATCAGCAGAAAATTTGGTCTTATAGACCCACTTACACTATACTAGTTTTCTCCCTGGAGGAAGATCCACTAGCTCCCATGTGTTGCTCTTCTGTAGTGAGTTCAACTCCTCATTCATGGAAGCTTGGCATCTTGTATCTCCTGCTGATTCTTCATATGTTTGAGGATCAGACTCCACCATCAAATAACATCTTTCAGCAAACTCAGGATCCTTCATGCACAGACCACTCTCAAATTGAGA
>LPNX011219345.1:136162-199816 GCA_001517045.1 Pseudotsuga menziesii
ATCTTTCTAGAAGGGAGATTCCATTATTTTCCAGGAGATTGGTCAGCATATCAATCTGCTTTTTCATACAAGAGCTTTCAGTGTGATTTCCCTTCAAACAGTATGAGCACTTGTTCATATCACCTTTGTTTTTCTTCTTCTGGGTATTTTTCTTGGGACCTTGTTGATCCTCCGGAGACTGCTTCTTGTCTCTTCTTTGCTCAGGTGGCTTTTTAGCTTTATTTTTAATTTTAGAATCCACCCTCAAATCTCCAGCAACTAGAGCTTGGTCTTTGGAAGGTTTGATGGTGCCCATCATCACCAGCTTGTCTTGTTCTTGTGTGAGAGATTCCATGAAATCTGCAAGGCTGGGCATCTTCCAGGTTCGAGCTGTGAGTTTTGTGGCATAGAAGGTCGAAACAAAGATTGAGTAGTCAGGTCCTAGCTTCGAGAGGATGGCCAATATGAGCTGCTCATCTTTCTTTTCGATACCACACTGCTTCAGCTGCAAAACTAGTGCTTTGAACTTGGAGAAATACAGCTGCAGGGATTCAAAGCTGTTGGGACTCAGAGAAATCAGCTCATTTTCGATCTGATGTCCCCTCATCTCATCTGTCTTTCCAAAAAGCTCAGACAGCTTCTCCCATACTTGATCTGGTGAAGTTAATCCATCGAGATGGAAAAGGAGGTCTCAGGAAATACTGAGACATAGGAGGTCATAAGCCTCATCTCTCCGATTGTGCCATTTGATATTCTCTGCAGCTGCATTGGGATCTGCTTCTGTTTCCATAGTCATCCTGTAGAGGCCTTTCACTCTCAACAAGATCTCCATCTCTGCTTTCCATTCAAAATAGTTGAAGGGAGTCAAGATAGTTTTCTGTGAATCCATAGCTTTAGAAAATCTGTCCCGGCTGTCAATAGAAGGCTCCCAGTCTTGATGTCGAACCTGCAAAACAATTTTTGAAGGAGATTAATAACCTACAATGGCTCTGATACCATGTAGAAATTCTGACCAGCAATAGATTAATTTCACTCACAACAAATTACAATTGATCATGCAAAATTGTCAACAATGGAGACTGAAAATGGAGCTGTAACACAAAATTATATTAACTCAGTGTACAATAGCCAACCCTGTAATAACATAGGTTGCTGAATATATAGAATACATCAATAGGTCAAATGCATAAGGAGGCATCCAAATCTAGCATAAAGCAGGCTTACCCAAAATAGGCAAATCCCCCATAGGTGTAAAAAGCTCATCCCAAATCTATCATGAGGCTCACGAATTGGCAAGGGCGCATGGGTAAGCTAATGAGTGGTGGAATGGTAGCTCATACATGCTTTTTCATGGAGGAAAGAGTGGAGGAGGAAGAGGCAACAAAGCTGATTCACCTCACCTATTCTTGTTTTCCTATGTGCCTTAAAACACTGAAAAAGCAGGCAATAAAGCAGAAAAAGAAGAAGGGCGCCTAGGAGGCCAGGAATAAAGCAGATTTGATTCCTAAGGCTTTCCCAAGCACTACATGAGTCAAAGATGGAAAGTTTGACCTCTATGGATAGGCAATTAACAACTTGCACATGGTGGGACTCATGAACTAGGCAAATAAGACAAAAATAAATGAATTAATGTCTAAGTGGGTAAATACTATGGGTTGATTATTCTAACACCATTCTATAATCATTTTTTAGGTCTCCAAAAAATTGTAACAAATTATTTCAATGATAAATTTCAACATAGTTTTGAGGCCATAAAATTCTTCCCAGCTATGGATTCATCTCCCCAAACCATCTTGAATTTGAATCTAATCCTATAATCAATAAATACAACCCCTCCAGGCATCACAAGGCCCATGATTTCTCTGTTTAAAATAGTTTTCAATTTTTTCAAAAGAGTTCAACAATGACAAAGAAATAACCAGTAAACATGATGACGGGGAAAACTTAGTGTAAGGCAAAGTAATTGCAAATTCAGATGGTAGATCGATGATAGGGTCGATGACAAGGGAAATATACGCAAAGTATATATGCGTGGAAAATAAAATTCCTGAACGCTATATTGAAGTGAATAATTGGACGACCGAGATCGGTCGATAGACAAAGATCATTGGTCTGTAATAGTCTCCGTAATATGAAAGTGCAAGATCTTTAAGCTGTGGAAAGACTATTACAGAAGAGAAATTGCAGAAGCAGTTTTGAGAAGATTGATGGTGGTGAATGTTTACTGGACAAGAAAAGTGAATATATTCAATTCAAATTTTTGATCATAGATTGATGGTACAAAGTGAACCTGTAAGAAAATCAATGATCCAGAAAAATTGTAGAAACAAAGTTGCGGAAGAAAATTGCGGAGGTACAAAATGGGAAAGCGTGGTTCTGCATTCCACAGTCCGCAATCCAAAGATGGATGGTCAGGAAAGGCTTTGCGAGAGATCGATGGCATGGAGAAAAAATTGCAGAAGTATTTTGAACAAAATTGAAAAACCCACAATCTGCAAGATCGACGACACAAAAGAAAAATTGCAGAAAGGGAATGCAGAAGTAGTTTGAACAAAATTGGAAAACCTGCAATCCATCATTCACAAGATCGACGATCAGGAAATAATCTGCAATAGATCGATGGTGCAGAAGAAAATTGACAGAAATGTAATTGAAGAATTCATTTTTTGATATTTTATGAACCCACAATATGCATCTCCTCTAAGATTGACAATCAGAAAAGATTCCCCAACAAATCAATGGTGCAGAAAGTACCTTGTGGAAAGGTAGTTGTAGAAAGGAAATTGTGGAAGGAATTTTTTTAGAAAGTCAAAATGCGTGTGCTGTTGATGGAATTGTCATTGATGCCAACATGGACTTGCAATGGCCCCACAGGATGTCATTGATGCAACCAAGTCCCACCTGTAGTGCCTAGACCCCTAAGAGTGGGTTTGTGCCTTGAAGCACCCTATACCCAGTTGACAAGGTCCCTCTACCCACAAGACTGGATTTTGATGCCACCACTTTGCTGAAGATGTTGAAGTCCCTGCTGATGATGCTGAAGACCCTAGAGATGGTCCTAAATCCTTGATGGACATTGGAGAAACCCTAGATGGGTTAGAGAAGCATTAATGACCCATTCTGTGGTCATTCATGCTATGATGTTGTTATGATAGGGTCATGGTACCCTAGGAGAAGGTTTGGAAACCCCACAAGTTGTTTGCATGGTTATTGATGACTTGATGGAGTCATGGAACCCTTGGAGATGATCCTAGTGCATGAGAATGTCTGGCACCCACATACATTGTAACATGATGGCACTTGGACACTTGGACACACTTGGTTGCTTGTTGATGATGATTGATGGTGGGCTTGAGTACCTAAATCTCTTGTATATGGCACCTTGGGTCTTGAACCAACATACTTATAGTTTCTTGATGTCTTCACCCACATGAACCATACACTTGGTGTGATGTCTTGATGAAACTTGATGGCATGCCTCTTGCATTTGAAGAAGTCCTTGCACCTAAACACATAGAAAATGTTTGCAAGAATACATAATTCAATAAGTCATCCCAGAGATTTTTTAATATATATATATAAACATATATATAGTAGGTCAGCCCCAAAATATAGTGAAAAAGTAATATAAATAAGAGAAAAACGACCTCATTTTTGTGGTGTGAAATTTGTATAGCTTTGAGGTAAATTCGGAGGTCTGTGGCAGTCGCAGTAGGGAAGAGTTCATTGAGGAAAACGCAGGAGCAGTATTTTGGAGTTCTTTTTCTCTCTGATTTTTGAATGGTTAACTGAGGCAGCATGCACTGTGTTTTTCAGATGGTTGACTGAGGCAGCATTCACTGATATTTTTCAATGGTTGACTGAGGTAGCAACAGGAGCAGTCAACGAATTATTTTTGTAGCAGTCAAATTTAATTGGAGCATTCTGAAATTTTTCCATATACAGACTCGAGCTTGTAGTAGCATTGTGAAGTTTTTACAGTGGATTGTGATAGCCATAAGTCAGAATTCAGTCAACTTTTTAAAGAGTTTATCTCTCTCTCTAATTTTGGGTGACCTTAGTGCCAAAAGGTCTGATCCATGTGAAGGAAGCCAAAGATACTGGGAGGAAGTTTGAACCAAGCGTATACTCTTTCATATTTGCTAAAATTTCATGGTTTAATCTCAGTCACGTCTCACAGGTCTAAATATTTCTAATACATAGAGATCTTGAAGAATGAAAGACACCGTTGATGGAGGTAATTGTAGGCCATAATAGAACATAACTTCAAACTTCTACAAGTCTCTCTACAATCTTCTTCTAGACATAGGTAGCTACAGTATGACTATGGACTGACTGACTTTGAAGGAATCTGAAGGTGTAACATCTCTGAGTTCTTAAAGAAATAAGAACAACCTTAGAGATATATCTCAGTATACGAGCATCAAGTTGAAAGTGTGTTTTAGCACTGAAGTATGCCCTAACTCACGAACTATTCCATGCATGAACAACCCTCATATATAGTGAATGCAGCAGCTTGGACTGCGTTTTTTTTCTTTTTCGGTGGTGACTTATATTTTAAGACTGATTTTTATTTCTCCTTTGCTGGGTTCTGGACTAAGATTTCACTGGTCTGTGGAAGAAGATTCGTGGGCAGCAGTTGGAGTAAATTGTAGACCCATTTTTTTTACAGAGTACAAATACTTACGCAGAGACTTGAGATGACTTGAACAACATTCTACTGCTAACTTAACATGTGCATAAGCTAACCTATGATGAACAGACAAATAGTAGTGGCAAATATTTGTGATTAAGTAGACCCTTGATCTTGACATGATATCTCTGAACAAATCCATATTGCCATCACAAGACTTCCTTGATGAATTAGCATGAAAGCTTATGAGAGAATTGAGCACAATAATTAAGGACTACATTTGGCATGAATAGTTTGTAGTATATTTGATAGCTCTGTATGATTGGGTGAAACTTGTTAAGATCTTGGAGAAAAGGTATGGAAAAAGTCTTATTGATATGTATGATTGTTTTGTATATCATTATTGCTTGAAGTTTTGGAACATTTCAGTTGCTAGGTTGAGTTGGAAGGTCACTTAGGAATACTAGAAAGGCTATGATAGAATTCTCAAATTAGAACAAAGATGATTGACAAGAGACTGGATAGTTTTAGACCCACTCATAAACATTAGTTTCTTGAGTACTGGGTTGTTGAAGAATTGTTTTTGAAAAGAAGTTGGATGGAAGGCAATTGATTAAGGATGAGATTGATGTACTTGATGGATAGTTTGAAGAAATATGTGGATAAACATAATGCTAATGAACATGGATAGAATTTTGATGTGACAGAGATTGATGGTGTATGATGATAGTCCTTTGAAGCATGTGCACAGCCCTAGTTCTATGTTGTTGCTCTCTCTCAGACTGAATCTTTGATGCTTGAACAAGTGATAGAGTTTTGATGGTAGTAATGCCCTTGGAGTCTACTGCAGCATAAACAAGTCTACAGTATTGAAAAGCACAATTTTGAGTAAGGTATGATGATGTACTCTTCTTGCAAACCCATTTAGATTGAAGTCATCTACAGAAGATGTAATACTCAGCCAAGTGAACCATGAATACTGAAGTGAGTCCTATGGTGATGATGATGCTCTATATGATGATCAAGTTGCATACCTTGAAGTGATGTTGAAATTTTTTTATAGTATGCATAGTTGATGTCTAATTACGATGATATAGGCCCTATGATGATGTACTCTTATTTGATGCTTATCTATTAATGATGATGAGCTTGATGCTTAAACAACATAAAAGAAGACTAGATGATGGGCAGATCTTTGTGCTTGACATGAACCTTGAGCAGTACAACTGATGATCAGTGAAGAAGAAGATGAGAGTGATGAGCAGAACAGGATGAGCAGCAGCAGAACAGATTGAAGAAACGGATGATGTTGATTTGACAGTGAGATTTAATTGTAAAAGCAAGCTTGTCTTGCTTTTGAGGTTAGGATACCTCAAACCTTGTATGATGATCAAGTTGCATACCTTGAAGTGATGTTGAAATTTTTTTATAGTATGCATAGTTGAAGTCTGATTACGATGATATAGGCCCTATGATGATGTACACTTATTTGATGCTTATCTATTAATGATGATGAGCTTGATGCTTGAACAACATAAAAGAAGACTAGATGATGGGCAGATCTTTGTGCTTGACATGAACCTTGAGCAGTACAACTGATGATCAGTGAAGAAGAAGATGAGAGTGATGAGCAGAACAGGATGAGCAGCAGCAGAACAGATTGAAGAAACAGATGATGTTGATTTGACAGTGAGATTTAATTGTAAAAGCAAGCTTGTCTTGCTTTTGAGGTTAGGATACCTCAAACCCTTCTTAGCAGGGTCTAAGAAAACCAGGCAGGGTCCTGGATGAAGAGTAGGTGCTCTTTGTATCGATAGGTGCTGATTTTACCTCACGGTTGTAGTTGGACCAAAACTAATGCAAAAAGATTACAAAATTATATGGTGTTGTGTTCTTTTGTGTTATGGTTCTTGATGATTTAAATGCTTATGCTATGTGAGTGATGAATTGAAATATGTTTATGAAATGATTATGATATTGGTAGAATGATGAATTGGTAGTCAATTGTGACAAGCTAAGATAAGTTTTAAAATTTCTTTACATTGATTCACCCCCCCTCTCAGTGTCTAACAATTGGTATCAGAGCTAGCCTTCGTCACAAGCCTAGCAAGCTTAAAGGAGATCCTTAGAAACAATGGAGGAAAATAAAGAGTCATCAAGCAATGATGCGCCTATACTTGATATTACAGATTATTTCAGTTGGAGGAGAAAAATGAAGGTTTGTCTGAAGAAGTTCGGTATTTGGGAAATTGTTATCAATCCACCCACTCCATCAAACAAGAAAGGAAAAATAGCTACACAAAAGGAAGCAAAGAAGGACAACAATACATCCTTGAAGTTCCTCTTGGATGGAAATCCCAACTCAGTGAAGGAAAGTGTAGGAGAGAACACTTCATCAAAAGACCTATGGTTCAAGTTGGAAAGTGAGTATCAGAAGGTGAGACCAGAACCTGAAAATATAGATCAAGAATCAGAAGACAAGCCCCCAGAAGAGATCAAACAAGAAGAGGACTCTAGTAAAGGTATGCACTCTTGTGATTATGATAACTTGTGTGATTAAATTGAGAAGGTTCTTACAGATGATGATGAAGCAATGTTGAAAGCTAAACAAAGAATTATAAACTATGTATGCAACATAGATCTCAAAGCTGATTGGTTCTTGAACAAAGTTGATCTTAATCAATCTCATTACAAGATGTTTAGGATGACAACCTTTGATTATATGGATAATCTCCAAAAGAAGAATGTTGAACTAAAGGAGTTGCTTAAGACACTTAAGCATGAAGGAGTAGGTTGGCTAAAATTGCTGAAGGAAAAGGAAGAAGAAAAATAAAAGCTAAAGATTGATTTGATCAATATAACCCTAGAACAAAAGAACCATGTTAAATATTCAAAAATACTTGAAGAATCAAGAGAGGCAAATCTTGATCTGAAAACTCAGCTAGAAGAAGCCAAGAGAATATAAGAAGCATTAAGAGATCAATTGGAAGAAAAAGAAGTGACAAATCAGAAGCAAGAGTTTGAGATTGTTTATCTCAGAAAGAAGATTGAAAAATAAAAGCATCATGAGAAGTTCAACAGCAACTCTGTCAAGTTCTAGGACAGTTCAATTGTCCTAGATAAGATCATAGATTGCCAAAGATCTCCACTCGACAAAACTGGTCTTGGTTACAAGAAGAGCAAACGAAAATCTGAAAATGACTCTTGGTCTCTGAAGACTCTAGAAGTATGTCCATCAACATCCAAGCTGCTCCCCATGCACCTGCACATGACAACAAAGACTTTGGAAGTTCAAAGATGAAACAAGGAATTAGGTATATTCCTCGAAGCAACTTCATAAAAGAAACAACTCGAAGACCCAGGTATGAAAGTGGCTTCAATGGTTATTGTTATTTTTGTTCTAACTTTGGTCATAAAGCTATGGATTGTAGACTATACGGAAGAAGGAGTGGTGGAAGCCCCAATGACTCAATCAGATGTTGGACATGTAATCAAGTCATACATGTTGCTACCACATGTCACACATTGAGATGCTACACCTGCAGTGGGTTTGGCCACAAATCCCAAGAATGTGCAAGTCAAAGAAGTCAACCAAGAAGGAGTACTTCATATACATTAGCAAGAAGATTTGAAGATCAGAAATCAAATGCCTACAGTCAGGGACACTCTCAAGCATGGAGAAATGAAGTTGATAAAAGAAGTGTTGGAAGTTCCAACAGCTCAGTCAGATGTTGGTCACATTGTTGCACATTGTTGTACGATGAGGTGTTATAGTTGTAGTGGCCTTGGGCACAAAGCTCAAGATTGTTGGAGTACACAAAAACAATCCTTGAGAAGTTACCTAGACAACTCAATAAGGAAAGCCAGTAGAAATGAAGGAACAAATGTTCAAAGGACAGATGCTAAGAAGCAAGTATGGATGAGGAAGACCGAGCAAGTTGATCAGAGCAGGGAGGATGGATGCCATATGGAAAGCTTAGTGTAAGGTCTCTCAAAGACCTTAGCACACCTTGAGTTCATAAGGCTGGAGGATGAACTCAAAGGAGAATGGATTGTTACTCTAGATATACAGATAGTTCCTAGGATCGTGCATATTGACAGGGGGAGCAGTGAGTAGTGATCAGAGATTTCAGACACAGGTATGTGGACACCCTTTTCCATTGATGCCAAAGGGGGAGAGATGAAGACAAAAGGGGATCATGCTCATAGGGGGAGCATGAGTTCTTGTCATCAATGACAAAGGGGGAGATTGTTGATGAAATTGTCATTGATGCCAACATGGCCTTGCAGTGGCCCCACAGGATGTCATTGATGCCACCAAGTCCCATCTACAGTGCCTAGACCCCTCACAGAGTGGGTTTGTGCCTTGAATCACCCTATACCCAGTTGACAAGGTCCCTGTACCCACAAGACCTTATTTTGATGCCACCACTTTGCTGACGATGTTGAAGACCCTATTGATGATGCTGAAGACCCTATAGATGGTCTTGAAGCCTTGATGGACGTTGGAGAAACCCTAGATGGGTTAGAGAAGCATTAATGACCCATTCCGTGGTCATTCATGATATGATGTTGTTATGATAGGGTCATGGTACCCTTGGAGAAGGCTTGGAAACCCCACAAGTTGTTTGCATGGTTATTGATGACTTGATGGAGTCATGGAACCCTTGGAGATGATCCTAGTGCATGAGAATGTCTAGCACCCACATACATGGATATATGATGGCACTTGGACACTTGGACACACTTGGTTGCTCATTGATGATGATTGATGGTGGGATTGAGTCCCTAAAGCTCTTGTATATGGCACCTTGGGTCTTGAACCCACATACTTATAGTTTGTTGATGTCTTGACCCATATGACCCATACACTTGGTATGATGTCTTGATGAAACTTGATGGCATGCCTCTTGCATTTGAAGAAGTCCTTGCACCTAAACAAATAGAAAATGTTTGCAAGAGTACATACTTCAACAAGTCGGCCCATACAATTTTTAATATATATATAAACATATATGTATTAGGTTGGCCCCAAAATATAGTGAAAAATCAATAGAAATAAGAGACAAACAACCTCATTTTTGTGGTGTGAAATTTGTATAGCTCTGAGGTAAATTTGGAGGTCTATGGTAGCCGCAGTAGGGAGCAGTCCACTAAGGAAAATGCAAGAGCAGTCTTTTGGAGTTCTTTTTCTCTCTGATTTTTGGATGGTTGACTAAGGCAGCATGCACTGTGTTTTTCAGATGGTTGACTAAGGCAACATGCACTAAGATTTTTGGATGGTTGACTGAGGTAGCAGTAGGAGTAGTCAACAAATTATTTTTGCAGCAGTCAAATTTAATTGGAGCAATCCGAAATTTTTCCATATACATACCCAAGATTGCAATAGCATTGTGAAGTTTTTACAGTGGATTGTGACAGCCATAAGTCAGACTTTAGTCAGGTTTTAAAGAGTTTCTCTCTCTCTCTGATTTTGGGTAACCTCAGTTCCAAAAGGTCTGATCCATGTGAAGGAAGCCAAATATACTGGGAGGAAGTTTGAACCAAGTGTATCCTCTTTCATATTTGCTCAAATTTGATGGTTTAATCTCAATCACATCTCACATGTCTAAATATTTCTAATACATGCAAGCTCTTGAAGAATAAAAGCCACAGTTGATGGAGGTAATCGCAGGCCACAATAGAACATAACTTCAAATTTCTACAAGTCTCTCTACAATCTTCTTCTGGACATAGGTAGCTACAGTATGACTATGGACTGACTGACTTTGAAGGAATATGAAGGTGTAATGTTGGAGCAGGGCCCCGCAGCTACAGGAAAAGATACTATTTTTGGTAGAAGATGGACAATTTTTGGAGGAAAGACAGTTTTGGCGATGCGATAAAGGTACGACGCCATAGCGCATTCCCCGCCATGGATCGCGGGCTAGAAATCACGGCGGTCGAAATAAGGAATTCAAAGGAAAGAGTACTTGAAGCAGCTAAGAGGAGAGCTCAACCACTGCATTTAAGGCAGCGGCGATGACAGGAGGGATCAACTACCCTCATAAATGGAGAAGGAGCAACGGGCCGAGTTATTAAAGACAAACGACAGAAGGGGAGCAACCGAGGAAGCGGCTCCCATACCCGCGATCAGCGCTAGAAATTGCGGAAGACTGCAGGAAGCTGCGATGTGACCAGTAAGCGGCAGTTCAAAGTACAGATAGGCCGACTATCACAGTTAGGGTTTTGGGTTACTGTTGGGATAGGCCAAAAGTGTTGTATCACGATGAGACCTTCGGGCCACCTATTTAAGCATGTATTTTGTATTATGAAGGGTTGGTTGGTTGGGTTGTTTCTAGTTGTCATCAGTATTGTGAGACATTGAGGAAGAGTCGAGCTCTAGTTTTGTCATTAAGTCTATAGTTATCTTACTGTAACCAGTGGCCAGCTCCTTGAGCAAGAATGTAACAATCCGTAGGGATTGAGAGAGAGAGAAAGGGTATATTGTAAGAACAAAGCATTATAGGAAGAGAAGAGATCTAAGAGAAGGGCTCCCAGCTGTGTGCGTGGAGTTTCCTAGAAGACCTCGAGCTGCATAAGAGGTTGCAGCGAAACTGTGTTTACTCTCTCAAGATATAATAAAAACACAGTTCCTGGGACGTAGCTTCCCTCCTGGAAGTGAACCACGTACATCTGTGTGTTGTGCGACTGTTTCATGTGATTGTGCTCTACTTATTTGTTATCTGTTATCCGTTGCATGAAATTTGCTTATCAGTTAATGAATGTATGTATGCTATCCTTCAGTTTACAGTAACATAGAAGGTTAAATGTGAGTTGAATGTGTTGAGTATTATGTATATGAGTTTATCAGTGCTTGATTCATGACAGCTAACAGTTACAGTGTTAAGCGACTTCTGTATATTTAGTTCAGCGAGTCGAGCGTAATTGATGTTAAGCATGTTAGACTATAGGAGCTTAAGAGAAGTTGTTTGACATCCTAATGAAGTTTAACTGAGCTACTATACCTAGGGAGAAAGATTTTGGACCTTGAGAATTGATGAGCATACGGAGTCTTACTGTAGGAAATATCATAGCGTAGAAAGGCGATATCACACTGTCGGAGGAGCTATGGTGTGAGATATAGCAGGTTAAGAGTTGAGCAGAAGAGAAGGTTTGCGCATCGTACTAGAAGCTGTGATGCGATAAGAGTCAGTCCCATAGAAGAGTCAGCTAGGAAGAGAGAAACAACCCTTGCTGAGAGATTTAGCTGGTTAATTAGAGTCAAGAGGACCTAGGATGTTACAGAACCTGGTTGAGGAAACCTGATTCTTCAGCCACCCCATCTAGGATCACTTCGGGTGAGACTTCAGGCCATTCTGCGGTATGTCACTGAAAGGGATAGTGAGCTAGGGGTTTTGTTGGTACAATACAGTAAACCCGGGTCTTCCTAGAGAAGACCAACAAATGGTTCCATTGCCGGTTTTGAACAAATTGAAGATTTGATGTTCTGTTGGCATCCTACTAAAGAAGAACTTAACCAGTGGTTTGAGTCTAAGGAAAGAGAATTTGCTGAGAAAGAAAACAAGAGTCCTAGGTTGAGTACAGAGGACTGGCTACAGAAACATATCTTCACAGAGCTGCATGAGATATTTTTTGTGACCTATGCAAATGAGTTGTACGATTGGTTGTCAAAGTTGAATGATAAGCATGTATTCAAGAAGAAAAGGAACATTGTCTGGACACCAGAGCTGATTCACACTGTGAAGAGCGTAGATAATCCCATTTCGCAGGCAGTAGACTTCTGGCTTGCGAGTTTGCTGGAAGGTTTCATTATAGAGTTTGCAGTTGATCAAAGAAAGAGTTTCAGCGAAGCAGAGAGGTACTTTTTCAAGGGATATCGCGGTAAGTACTTGAACTCTTTAAATTTGTCCCTTAAGATGTTATTGTATGAAAAAAGAGTACTGGATATATTCTCAGATGGATAAGTTAAGTAAGTGTAATGTCACAAGAGTTTGAAAGTGATTCTGAAGAAATTGGATGTACACGTAGCGGTAAGATATATAAAGTAGATTTCAGATCTTCCTTCTTTGAAGACAGTTCAGACAGTACTAGAGAACAAAGTCAAAGTAATAGAGAAAGAACAGTAGGGGGTATCCCTTACCACCCTTATACCCCACAGAAACCAACTCGGACTCAAAATAATCCCATAGGAACTCCATCTAGTAGTTCACACACAGTACATACTACCTTTATACCACCTACATTTACACCGCCAAGTGGTAGTAATACAGCAAATCAGAATCCACCTCGTAGAAACAGAATGGGGGATGACATGAAATTACCTACCTTTAGGGGTACAGAGGCAGAAGACCCAAAACAAAATTGGTTCCTATGTGAAGCTATATGGACCATTAAACAGATCCAGGATGACAATAATAAGCTTGTCCAGTTGGCCACTACACTTAGAGAAAGAGCTTTAACATGGTATATTAAGTATACATCAGCGCAGAACAGAACACTCGTAGAGGTTAGGACCGCAATGATTAAGGAATTTAAGAAACCCAAGTCTGAATCACAATGTATCACGGAACTTAAAGACATTAAATAGTTACCCACAGAGTCAGTATGGGATTTCGATCAGAAATTTAAAGCTCTTATAGACCAAGTTATTTTTGGTTTTGTGCCGGAGCAGCATAAGGAATGGTTCATCGCAGCACTGCTCCCTCATATCAGACTTCCACTAATGCAGTAGAAACTCCATACATAGGATGAAGCATTGGAGATGGAAATGAAACTAAAGGCTTAACCTTTAGCTTAGACTAGTGCAGGTATGACAAACTTACAGAATCAAGTAGCCAATCTCACTTTACAGCTACATGAGATTAAGAAAGGAAAAGAGGTTGAACAAGAATTATGGTGTACAAAGTGTAAAGGACATGGCCATACCAAAGATAACTGTCCAGTATTTGTTGAGTATATAGCAAGCGGGGCTCCTAACCCCTTAGTACAGAATCAAGGGCCATGGTGTGAAATCTGTAGAACAAGAGGACATAGACCACAGGAATGCCCTTTACTTCAGAAGTATGTACAAACTCCTAAGAATTTATACTGTAACTTCTGTAAGTCAGTAGGACATGATGAAAATAATTGCAGAGCTTATGATCTCATGATAGAGAGAAAACATGACTTCTACAGAGTCCAGTCAGAGACATCCGGACCAGCAGTAGGTCCACAGCATGAACCGGCTCATTATGGCCTTGGTGGAGGATTCAGAGGAAGAGGCTGTGGTGGAGGCTTTGGCCGTGGCTGTGGACCGATTGTTTGTTACAACTGTGGAGCCATAGGACATTATGCTAGGGATTGTCAGAACCCTACTACGACATGTAAGTATTGCAAGTCCTATGATCATACTATAGAAGAATGTCCTATCTTGATAGCCAAGATTAAGGATCCTAAGCCAGCAGTAAACCAGAATATTCAGCTTATTGCTGCTGAGCAGAAAGAACCAGACCCAAGAGTCAAAGTTGTGACTCGCAGTGGTGCTTCTACTAGTAGGACATCGCAAGATGCCGAAAATAATACAAGTCCGAAGTGGGTGCGCAAAGCCAATGATAAATCTACACCACTTGACCTGCAGAAGAACAAAGGAACATTTCAGTAAGCTAAAACTTTCTTTACTGACCCTACACCATCAGGATCTCAGATATTGCCTCGTACGGGCGTACCGCAGCAAAAACCTTATGGCGTTAGTCCTGTACAGATATCACAGGCTACCACATATAGAAGTTGTGAAGAGGATGAGTTGACAGGAGAGCTTCAACACATTGAAGAAATATGTGGATAAACATAATGCTAATGAACATGGACAGAAATATTGATGTGACAGAGATTGATGGTGTATGATGACAGTCCTTTGAAGCATGTACACAGCCCTAGTTCTATGTTGCTTCCCTCTCTCAGGCTGAATATTTGATGCTTGAACAAGTGATAGAGTTTTGATGGTAGTAATGCCCTTGGAGTCTATTGTAGCATAAACAAGTCTATAGTATTGACAAGCATAGTTTTGAGTAAGGTATGATGATGTACTCTCCTTGCAAACCCATTTAGATTGAAGTCATCTACAGAATATGTAATACTCAGCCAAGTGAACCATGAATACTGAAGTAAGTCCTATGGTGATGATGATATGTTGATATCATGATTATGGTGCTATGTATGATGATGAGGTTGCATACCTTGAAGTGATGTTGAAATTCTGTTATAGTATGCATAGTTGAAGTCCGATTAAGATGATATAGGCCCTATGATGATGTACACTTATTTGATGCTTATCTATTGATGATGATGAGCTTGATGCTTGAACAACATAAGAGTATACTAGATGATGGGTAGGTCTTTGTGCTTGACATGAACCTTGAGTAGTACAACTGATGATCAGTGAAGAGGAAGATGAGAGTGATGAGCAAAACAGGATGAGTAGTAGCAGAACATATTGAAGAAATAGATGATGTTGATTTGAAAGTAAGCTTTATTTGTAAAAGTAATCTTGTCTTGCTTTTGAGGTTAGGATACCTCAAACCATTCTTAGCAGAGTCTAAGAAAACCATGCAAGGTCCTGGATGAAGAGTAGGTGCTCTTTGTATCAGTAGGTGCTGATTTTACCTCATGGTTATAGCTGGACCAAAACTAATACAAAAAGATTACAAAATTATATGTTGTTGTGTTCTTTTGTGTTATGGTTCTTGATGATTTAAATTATTATGCTATTTGAATGATGAAGTGAAATATGTTTATGAAATGATTATGAGATTGGTAGAATGATGAATTGGTAGTCAATTGTGACAAGCTAAGATAAGTTTTAAAATTTCTTTACACTGATCCACCCCACCTCTTAGTGTCTAACATGTCTGCAATATGAAACTCACAAATTGTGGAAAGATCGTTGCAGAAAGGAAATTGCGGAAGGATTTCTGTTGTGGAAATATCATTGTAGAAAAAAAGGAAAATTCAAAAGGAATTTTGGTGCAGAATTATCATTACAAAGAGTCAATTTTGGAAATATTTTGGTTGCGGAAATTCATGAATGATAAACCTAAATAGAGTTAAATAATTATTAAAATAAAGAATTGTGTTTTCATGAAGAGGTATGATCTAAGAATGAAAAGTCACAACTACGAGGAAATGCATTTGTATAAAATTTTTAGAGGGTATTCGTAGACAGAGTGTCGAGTGAAAGAAACTGTCTCTTCATTCTAGATCGTAGCAACAAATAGTAGAAGCAGAGACCATTATTTGTGTCTGAGATTGAAATAAAATGAGATCTGGAAGATTGACAAGAATATATTAGGGTGGCAGGGTGCTGTAAGTGCATGAAAGGGGGTCGTATCCTCCTTCTAGTAGTTGCTGGTAAATAGGGTGTAGTATCATCCTTTCAGTAGCAGTTAATAAAACTAGGGGTTTGTAGCCTCCTTCCAATAGTTGCTGGTAAATAGGGTGTAGTACCATCCTTGTTTGTAGAAGTGGGCATAAACTATTTGTAAATACAATTTTGTAGTAATAGGAAATATTGGTGGTTTACCCAATTGGGCTTCCACGATAAATTTGTGTTCTTGTTGATCATGTGTGTTAATGAATATTTTAAAAATTTTCTAAATTGTTAAAATTTATCAATATTGATTCACCCTCCCTCTCAGTATTGTCCAATTTTCTAACAATTAATATCGGAGCAAGTTCCCTCACCACAGTTTAATCATTAGAAGGAATATCCTACTTAAAATCCACTATGGGTCAACAAGAAGGGTTAGCCACCAATAGATCACCATTATTTACAGGAGAAAAGTATGCAGACTAGAGTGTGAGAATGAAGTGCCAACTGATGTCTCTTGGATGGAAGGTTCAGGAAGCAATTGAAAAGGACTATAAAATAGCAAAAAACCTACCTATAAACATATTCGAACTAGACCAATATCAGGGTAATGAAAAATCCCTAAATTCCATCTTGAGTGGATTGACAAACTCTGTGTTTGTAAAAGTTGTGTGATGCAAGAATTCCAAAAAAGATTGGGATAAGTTAAATATTGTCTATGAAGGGGCATTCAAAGTCAAATAATCCAAGCTTCAGACATATAAAGGATAATTTGGAAGCCTACAAATTAAAGAAGAAGAAAATATTGGAGAATACTTTCTAAGAGTATATGAAGTTGTAGACGCTATTATAGGCCTTGGAGGAGAATTAAAAGAAAAATAAGTAGTTGAAAAGGTACTAAGAACATTGCCAATGAAGTATGACTCAAAGGTGTTCACTCTAGAAGAATGAGATTACCTTTATGCCTTAAAAGTAGATGAACTACATGGGATCTTCACTGCATATGAGATGAGAAAGGGGAAGAATGATTCTTCAAGAAAAGATGCATCATTCAAAGCCATAAATGAATCAAAGAAGTCTGAAGGCCCACCCAAAAACCATTCAAATATTTCAGATGATGAAGAAGCCCTCTTTACTAAAAAACTTGAGAGAGGTACTGGAAAATACAAAGGAAATCTAGCCCTAAATTTTTTTAGATGTGGAAGAATTGGACACTTTGCTTCAAAATGTCCTGAATCAAAACAAAATGATAGTGATGAGAAATAAGCCTCAGGGAAGTTCAAAAAGGGTAAAATGGGAAACAAAAAAAGGTACTTTGAGAAAAATAAAATTATTTACACTATGGAAGATAGTGAAGATGAAGATACAAGTGGAGATGAAAAAACATAAATTCTATTTATGGGAGTAGATACTCAAGCTCAGAATAGTGAATCAGATGAGAAAGGTAAAGTAGAATTAAAATATGAACTCCTTAGTTCTCTTGAAGAACTTGAAAAATGCAGAAGAAATAACAAAAAGTCAAACCATGTCATTATTGAGTTGGAAACTCAACTTCTAGAGGCTAAAAGGATTAAAGAGGACCTAAATTTGCATCTCAAAAGAAGAATACAAGAAACTAAAAGGCTTGAAGAAGAGATCATGAAGTTTAGGAAAATGATTGATGAAGAAGCCATGAAATCAAAGTTTGAGGGTAGCTCAAAGATCTTAGATGATATAATAAATAGGAAAATACCTTCAAATGATAAATTTGGACTAGGATATAGGCCAAAATATTCTTCCTTCACAAACCAAGGTGGAAATAAAAAAAGCTATGTTGCTACACTAAAGAGTCCAGTTAAGAAGGAAGAAAGCAAGAAATAAATTCCAATCTCTCATGAAAAAAAAATGATTAATGTGATGCCTAAGAAAACAATGCAAAATAGATATCAACAGATATTCTTTGGTCATTGTTACTCTTGTAATAACTTTGGTAAAAAATCCCTAAATTGCAGAGCCTATGAAAAGTTTCGTGAAAAAAAGAATAATTCACCTAGTGAAAAAACAAAATGAAGAAATCATAATTGTTTTACACTTCTTCAAATATATGACCTAGAGTGTTACAAATGTAAGAACCATGGAGATATGGAAAGGGATTGTAAACCAATGACTCCTACATAGAATAATATTGCAAATGAGTTTTAAGAAAAAACACAAAAGAAGGATTCAAAGAAACGGGAAGAAAAGGAGAGATCCATGATTTCCCTATGCGCAATAGAGAAACAAAATATATGGAATATGGATAGTCAGTGTTCAAAACATAGGACATGTGATCAAAACAAATTCATAAAACTATGAAAATATAATAAGGGTAAAGTAACATTTGGAGATAATATGTATTCCTAAATAACAGGCAAATGTACAATTGTTGTGAATAGTAAGATCAAAGAAGCAAATGTGTTGCTGGTAGAAAACCTTAAGCCTAATATCCTTAGTGTAAGTCAAACATGTGACCAAAGGAACATCTGTATTTTTGACTCTGGGAAATGTGAAAATAGAAAAAGGGACTCAGGAAGAATGGTTGGCACTGTTGTAAGGAATTCAAGCAATGTATACATCCTAGAAAATGAAAATCAATGTTACTTGAGTATGTTTGATGAAAGTTGGTTATGGAACAAAAGGTTGGGGCACCTAAAATTTGATAAACTTGTCAAGGTATGTAAGAGAATATGTAAGAGACTTGCCTAAAATTGTGAAACCTCTAAACTCAGTTTGTAGACATTATCAACGTGGGAAGCAAACTACAACTAGTTTCAAAATAGAAGAACATATGACCTCACATCCTCTAGAAACAGTTCACACCGATATTTTTGGACCAACAAGGACTAAAATTTCACAAGGAGAATACTATATTATGCTACTCCTTGATGACAACATGAGGATGACCTAGTTAAATTTTCTCAAAGAAAAATCAGAAGCTTTTGAAAATTTAAAATTCTTCAAAGCAATGGTTGAAAATGAGACAAATCAAAAAATTCAGTGTCTTAGATCAGACAATGGGGAATAAATTACCTCAAATGAGTTCAATGATTTTTGTGAGATACATGTGATTAAAAGACAATTTCCACCTACAAATATTCCTTAGTAGAATGGTGTTGTTGTAAAGAAAAATAGAACAGGTCAAGAAGCTTCCAGAACAATGTTTAACGAAGAAAAGTTGTCAAACTCATATTGGAGAGAAGAAGTATACACAGCTGTCTATATACTTAATAGAGGACACTTCAGAGTGAATAAGGACAAGACCCCTTATGAACTATGGTATGGAAGACCAGCCTTAGTCAAGTATTTCAGAGTATTTGGCATCAATTGTTACATTAAAAGGAACGAGGCTGATCTTGCCAAGTTTGATTCTAGGATTGATGAAGGAATATTTTTAGGATATTCATCCATGAAGAAGACACATAGATGTTACAATAAAATATTACAAAAGATCATAGAGAGTGGATATGTAAGAACAAATGACATAAAACCAAGAAGAAGAATAATGCATGATGGTGATGTAAGTAAAAATGATGAAGAAAAGGAAGACCTGCAAAAGGATGAAAGTATTCATGATGAAGAAGAATAATTAGAGGAGGAAGATACACATTAAATTCAAGAAGATTCTCCAAGATATGATACAAAAACTCCATCTAGAAGAGTACAAAAGGATCATCCTGAGACACAGATCATCGACAACAAAGATCCTTGAGTTAGTATAAGGATAAAACTACTATTTAATGAACACGCCCTACTCTCAGTAATGGAACCTAAGAATTTTACAAAAGCAAGCAGGAATGATGAATGTGTCAAAGTCATGAATCAAGAACTGGATCAGATTGAGAAGAACAAAACCTAGGAACTTGTCCCGAGACCCAAAGATACAAATACTATAGGTACCAAATGGGTTTTCAAGAACAAATTCAATCAAGATGGTCGAGTGATAAGAAACAAGGAAATATTAGTATGTAAAGGGTATGCTAAAGTGGAAGGGATTTATTTTGAAGAAACGTATGCCCCTGTAGGAAGACTTGAAGAAATCATAATGTTTTTAGCACTTTCATGCCATAAAAAATTTAAAGTATATCAAAAGGATTCCAAGTCTGCTTTTCTGAATGGAAAACTAGAAGAAGAGGTTTATATTTAATAAAGGTTTTCTCTTATCTAAAAATAGAGACTATGTTTGTAAATTGAAAAAGGATCTCGATGTCCTCAAACAAGATCCAAGGCCGTGGTTTTAAAGGCTAGAAAACTAATTAAAGAAGCAAGAATTTAAGAGAGGGGCCACTGAAAGTAATCTCTACTGAAAAATCATAGATGAAAATATGATCATTGTTGTTGTTTATGTAGATGACATCATATTTGGAAGTAATTTAGAAATACTAAGTGTAAAATTTTCTTCTGAAATGAAGAAGGAATTTGAAATGCCAATGCTGGGTGAACTAACATTCTTTTTGGGATTACAATTTTACCAAAGAGACAAAGGAATCTTTATACCTCAAACAAATTACATCAAATACATACTTAAAATATTTAATATGGAAGACTAAAAAATTGTTAGTAATCCTATAATCACAGATTGTAAATTAAGTTAGGACGACGAGTCTTTGGAAGTGGACCATACCATGTATAGATACATGATAGGCAGGATGTTATATATGACAAGTACAGGACCGGATGTG
Organism: Pseudotsuga menziesii; assembly: GCA_001517045.1. Classification (NCBI taxonomy): domain Eukaryota; kingdom Viridiplantae; phylum Streptophyta; class Pinopsida; order Pinales; family Pinaceae; genus Pseudotsuga; species Pseudotsuga menziesii. The sequence continues at coordinate 156,819 of LPNX011219345.1, forward strand.
ATGCAAGATTTAGGTTTGGTTGCTAGGTTCCTATCAAGACCCAAAGAAACACATGTAGAAACAGTACAAAGAATCTTCAAATACTTGGAAGGTAGTATGGAGTATGAGTTATGGTACCCAAAAATTCAAGACTTCATCTTGAAAGCATTTACCGATGTGGATTGGGAAGGAAGTGTTGATGATCGAAAAAGAACTAGTGGAGAAGTATTATTCTTGGGAAATTGTCTGGTATCTTGGTCAAGCAATAAGTAATCCTCCTTTTCACTCTCCACAATAGAAGCTGAATACATTGTTGCTGCTTCATGTTGCACTCAATTCATCTGGATGAAGAAAATATTAATCTTGCACATTGATCTAGGAACAAAGAATCAATATCATCAAAGAATAATCAACAAATACTCATGAAATGGTGTTAATTGGAACCAGAATTGGTTTCCTCTCTATATATTCAATAAACAATGATTGGTTACAATACCAGTGTCAAGCAATAGCTTGAATCCATGAGGAATTCGAATACCTAAGGAGGAAATTCAAATTCAATGAGTAAGTCTAGCTTAATTGACTCTTAGCCATTTAATCACACTTAGTTAACCACTTGATCAAAACCCTAATTGACTCACCAAACCCTAACTGAAGTCAAAGTGCAATAAATGACTGAATCTCAACTGAAAGGAGATCAAACACATGTCATAGCAAGCCAACCATCAAGTGCTAGTGATCCATGACTTTAATGAACCCCGATGAGGTTAATTGAAGTTGAACTGATCATCAGAAGTTGGTGGAGGCGCCCCTGTTGACTCCAGATCATTAAATAATAATAAATAATCATTAAATAATCATTAAATAATATATTTAATGAGAGGAGGCACCTTAACCGACTGGTTGAACTGATTGTAACCACCAGTTAGCAATTAGGTGCATTAATATCACTGAGATCACCCCCGGAGTGCTCTAGTTAGCCTCCTTGACTGTAGGAAGGTGTGGGTGTGACTGGATGATGGAAATTAATGCTCCACTGATGTCAATTAATGTCAATTATACTTAGGATAGTGGTTTAACTAGGCCAATTTGAACAAAAAGAGCGTGTATGATGGTAAATGTCTCCAACACCCCCCCTTAATCTATACTTAGGAAGAGTTAGAAAACATAGATGCATAAAAATGCTAGGTCCCCAGAAACAAAGGCCATAGGTCACCCTGTACAATAAAGTAACTACTTAATATAACCAAGGAAATGGGGAAAACCTCATGGGAAAAATACCCCCCTCAAACTAAGCAATAAATCAAGAATTGGTTCTTCTATGCGGCAGCATCTTGAGACTCTGCATGTGAACCTCTGAATCTAAACTAAATGAATATGTTTGGAGGAACCTTCCACTTTGGAAGAAGAACAATGCACTCAACTAAACTAGAAATATAAACAGCTGCACGGTGAAAACTGGACCCATGTAGAGTAGCTGAAATCATCTGAAGAGAGAGAAAAGGTTCTTGAGGATTTGAACCATGTGTGGAACACTCAAGAAACTGATATGTTGCAGCCTTGAACAGAAAAACATGAGTGGTAAAATCATCCCCAAATCTTAGGAGCAAGTGTCCAAGCGGATGCAGAATGTCTTCCTCTTTACTAGTTCTGTGAGGAGATGAGCATGTGACCAAAGGTAGAGAAGCCTTGGGACTCTGGAGAGAGAATTATTGAGCTCCATAATCTGATATAGCTTTATAAATATCTAATGATTCACAAAATAAAATATCAGCAACCTCATAGGAGGAAACTAACACCAAATCCCCAGCAGTGAAATTGAAGAAGAACTGCGGTACTTGATTTTTCACATTGGAATTGGTGAGAGCAGCTACAAGCATGACTGAAAGCTCTTGGATTTTAAAATATGGACAATATAATATCAGATCAGAATGTAAATCAGATCTAAATAAGTTCACAACATATCCAAAACTGTGAAATGAAATCAAATCCCCCGCAGCAGTTTTGTAGGAGACTTGTGGTACTTATTTCTTCACACCGTTGAAGAGAACAGCTACAAGCAGTACTGTAGAAGGAGCAAGTCGACATAAGTCGAATTGAACGAATACCAACTTAGTCATCTGACTAAGTCGATGGACCGACTAAGTCGGTCGGCTGACTAGACTAGTTAATTAAGTCGGCTAACTAACAGTCGCGTCGGTTCACCGAACCGACAGGTAGTTATTTTGTAACTGTTTCTAAGTTGTATATATTAGGCTATTGAGCCACACAAGAAGTCAGTTCAGTTCTGTGCTTTGTATGAACTCATTATAATAAGATATACTGTTCTATCCTATCTGTTCTTGTCTTCTGTCTCTATTTATATTTATGTATGTTTTAGTATGTATTATTGGTAACCTTATGTGATCTGTGAGATTACAACATTGGTTCCGTTGCCGGTAATACATGTCTAGAATATATGCTCACATATGATACTAGAGCATGAGATCAAGGATTGGTGGGAGCATAAAATTGCCAATTACTTACAAAATTACGCACGTAGGAACAGACTAACAGTTGCAGAAGCCAAAGCCAGATTTTTCACCGAGACACACGAGAAGTTTGTTGAATCCATGCCACAACTACTGAAGCAAATCCTGGATGAAAAATACCGACGCAACTAAAGAAGAACAGTTGCTAGAGAAGCTTATTCGAGGAGGTAGAACTAATCTGTCAGAGCGGTGTGAGAAGATCACCGACGACTTCTGTGAGGAGCAAGCAATCGAAGACAGAACCTCAGTGGAAACTGTAAAAGCCAAATTCTACACAGATTTCACTGACCAATTTCTGTGCTCCTTACCGACCCTGCTGTTCAAGTTCTTGATAGAGAAAGGAGCAGGCCATATCGTCGAACCTCGACCACCACTGTGCGAACCGCCATCAAACACTAACTAGGCAGAGAAGCAAAAGAAGTGGGAGAAATTCATCGCTGAAAGGGAGTGGGAATACTTCCTGAGCAAATAGACAGCATTATCCGAGCTTTCTAAAAAGCGTCGGGTAGGCTATGGGGGGGTAGCTGGTCGTATGTCGGAGAGGGAGCATAGTGGATACCAGTCGACCAAGCCAGTAATGAACATTCAACCGAAGAGGACCCGAAGGAATAGTATTGTATGAAAGTATGTCGGAAATTAAGAGAATCGAGAGGGACAAACGCCAGCAGTGAAGGGAATCCAGACGAGAACGAGCCGAAGAGCTGCGAAAAGAACAAAACCCTAGGGAGACCGATCGAGATGAGAATCCGCTAGAGTCGGGTCATGACCGACCAGCAGAAGGCGAAGAGGAAGAGATGGCCCTTAAGGATGAAGAAGTGTGGATAGAGCAGCAAGAAGCTCTCCAAATAACGGTTCCCGATGAAGTAACCCTGTCCCCAGCCAATCCACATACCGTAATACAGACTATTATTGAAGACGACCTTCGACTGAGAGCTGGTGACATCACAATCTAGAGTCGACTAGGTGATGAACCCTACCCGGGATGACACCTTGTCATACGCTGACCGATCGAAGGGAACTGGGTGACCTTTCAAATGGCACCTTCCTTTCAGAGTATCCACTTTCTCCTACCGACACATGAAGGAGCACCCCCCCTGCCACATACAACTGTAGAAGACATCCAAGAGTCAGACCTGAGCATGCAAAGTGACAGTGGGCCATTGAGAAGACAAATTATCAACAATCCACTGTACGGCAAGAAAGAATCCACCACCGACGGAAGCATAAGTTTCGTCGACCAAAACCCCATCTTCACCCCCATAGGTTCGACTGTATCAACAGCCCCACCTCTTTCACCACCACCCACACCTCCCACCCCGCCAACTTCTGAGAGTAGTGATAGTGATTCAAGCATGGGTCACGGCACTGCTCACATTCCTCTCTACGAGGGGGATGAAGACCCCAGACGACATTGGTTCGTCTGTGAGTCGACCTAGGAAGCAAACCAGGTCATGGATGAAGAACGACAGATGGCCCAGTTCGCAGGGGCCCTATGCAAATGAGCCTTGACATGGTTCATGACATTCATAGAAAGGACCCCCAAGGCGACCAAAGCTGAGATAAAGGTGCAATTCTTGTCCTTTTTCAAAACACCAGACGCTAAGCACCTGGCAGCCAAAAAGCTGAAAACAACCCAACAGAAGCCAGGAGAAACTGTCCACAACTATGACAAACACTGGAAGGACCTATTGAGCCAACTAGATTATGTTATTGACGAACAATTACTAATTCAATGGTTCCTTGCAGGTCTATCGCAGAAATTTCGCCGACATATCATTCTGGAAACTTTCAAGACATATGAAGATGCGCTAACAAAAGCTCTGCAGGTCGAGATGGATGAAGATATCCCTGCATATCCAACAGACCACCGCCTGGAGGAACAGCTAGAAAATGTCCAGAAGTCTTTAAAATAGTTGACCCTGAAGAATCAAGAGATCTGGTGTACATACTGTTCGACGGCTGGTCATTCAAAAGATACTTGTCGACAGTAGTACAGTCGACAAGACGTTCGTTTTGTGCAGACTAAAGCATTTTGCGACATCTTCCAGGAACGTGGAGACCATTCTACAGCTGACTGTCCATACAACATGAAGAATGGAAAGGCCTCCTGGTGTGCCATCTGCAAGATAAAAAGCCACAACATGGCCGACTGTCAACTGAACCTGAAAAATAGACAGAACTACCAGGCCGTCTACCAAACAAATGCAGTAGCATAGACTAATGAACAAAGCAATTCAAACAATCAGAACGGGCAACAAGCTAACGGCCGACGATATGAACGTTGGTATGATAATCGACGACAAGGGTTTGGAGGAAGAGGTTGATTCGTTGGGAATCGAGACATATGAACTCATCGACCTAGCTAGTGCTTCATTTGCTATAAAGAGGGGCACAGATGCGTAGACTGTCCGTACAAGGACAGAACTGACCTGAAATTATGTACGCATTGTGGAGTAGGCGATCACTCCTTGGAGGATTGTCCTACTATGTTGGAAAAAATTAATATGAAAAATAATGTTAATGTCTTGTCCTGTGTACAAAAGCATGATGTATTACATACTAAAAATCTGCATATTGTCACTCGTCAAGGCACAAAAGCAGGGCCTGATAACCCCCAAATTAGCAAAATACAAGACACAAATAATTATCCAGACCCTATAAAGCAAAAACACACCTATCAAGAGGCATCACACATATTTCAAAGCATTGCACAGCAAGAAGACATTATTCACAGTCGACTTAGCACGACACAGCAGTTAACCCATCTCATTCAAACAGATGAGTCGATAGCCCACTTCATTGATTTATTGCATCAAATCAAAAGTACTAACCCTGAAAAACAAACTAAGAACATTTGCAACCTAAATCAAAAAGACAAAAATGATGTCGACCCTCTAGTCGACCTGGAAATCGAAGGTTTTCATGTCCGACAAGTGGTGCTTGATTTCAGGTCTCAGGTAAATATTATGACCCGAGACACATGGGAAAATATGGGCAGACCTCGACTCTATGAGTCAGGAATTTATTTAAAACTAGCTGACCAAGGTCTCATTGAACCCATTGGGGTTTGGAAAAATGTAGACACGACCATCAAAGGGATATCAACCAAGGTTGATTTCGAAATTATTGACCCAAAGGAAGGATATAGATCCTTCCCAGCCCTTGTAGGTCGACCTTAGGGTCGAAAGATGAAAGCTTCTATCTCTTTAGACAAAGAACGTATTAAACTCAAAGGAAATGGCCAAAAGGTCATAGTACCTATCAATCCATCTGAAGGACAACCTTGGATTGAACCGATTGATGAGGAAGTCGATATCCAACAACTTTATCAGATCCAGAACAATACTGACTACACAGAACCAAACGCCCAAGGGGAGCTTTACTTAGGTAACCCAGACTCAGTCGGGTATAATTCAGATGCTGAACTCTATGACTGGGATATAGAAAACTATGAAACACAAGCAAGAGGGTGCTGGACTATTCAAACAGTACAGAAAAAACCCACCCGACAGTGCTTCATCGTATCAATTATACCAATTTTTTTTGAAAAGAAACAAAGGGAACGCCCTACCTTACAACCCACGAACTTAAACACTAATCAACTACCTAGGTATAAGGAGAGGGAATCCCCAGTTATGCATATCGAACAAGTATCTAAAAACATTGGAGAACATGGTCGACTGCAAAGCTTAGTAGAAACATTTATAGGTCAAGCAGCTATATGGTGGGATACCCATCAATCAAAACTACAAACCTGGACAACTACTTCAACCTTCTTTGTCGAACGGTTTGGAGGGAATAAGTTAACACAGAAAGCCCAAATCCCTATCTTCACTCAAGGCCAGAACCCAGAAGACCACATTAGGACTTGTGAAAAGGAGTGGAGAAGACTTGGTTACAAAGACGAGAGAGCCTGGCCCCATTTGTTTCCTTCAACCTTAGACGACTTACCTAACAAATGGTATAAAATGGAGGAAGCTAGGGGAGAAACCTTCTTTTGGCAGGAATTGAGAGAAAACTTTATCAAAGACTTCCAGTTTACACCTCAAAATGAAAAATTGGATGAGACAGCACAACAAATCAAACAATTCCTCCAACCGACTGTCAATCAACCCTACCACCATCGACAGGTTAAGGAGTGTAATACTATACAAACTACATCCAGACCACAGTCGACCCGCTTGCACTTAGAAAATGAACACACCACAGGTAAGAGCTTCAGATGGAACCCTGACCACAGTGAAACTAACAAACCTATCTATTCCGTCTTGAAAGTCGAGACCACAGATAAACCCGACATTGACAGAATGACTGCAGCCGACTTTCCTGCTACATTCTCACAGTTCAAAGAGGGAAGTCGACCGATCAATGAAGCTCAAGCACCAGAGTGGCTGGATGAAAAAGTGAAAACCAAGGAGGTCGACATTTCAAATGACGACCGTCCAAAAATAGCTAAGATTGGTGACTATTGGAACGAACATTAAACCACTGAAATCGTAAACCTACTTAGAGAGTTCCAGGATGTCTTTGCCAGGGATTACAAAGACTTAAAAGGGTTAGTACAGGAAATGGGAGAGATGAAAATAGATACTAAACCTGATGTCCGACCTGTTAAGAAACGACCTTATAAATTAGCTCATAAATATAAGGAGATAGTTAAGAAGGAAATAGACAACATGTTAGCAGCAGGAATCATTTACCCCATCGACTAGTCGGAATGGGCAAGTCCCATGGTCGTACAACCTAAGAAACATGACCCGACTAGGTTAAGAATTTGTGTCAACTTTAGAGAGCTTAATAAAGTCACACTAACAGATCCATTCCCAACCCCTTATGCTGATGAAATCTTGAATGAAGTGGTAGGACATGAATGCTACTCATTCACAGATGGATTTTCAGGATATAACCAAGTACCTATAGCAAAGGAAGACCAGAAGAAAACAACATTTGTCTGTGAATTTGATTCTTTTGCTTATAGGGTTATGCCTTTTGGACTAAAGAATGCACCTACAGTCTTTTCCAGAATTGTTGTAAAATTTTTCCAGGAATACATCTATAAAACTATGGTAGTCTACTATGGTAGTCTACTTCGACGACTGGACTATATATTCCACCCTAAAAGATCACTGCACATGGCTCCGACTTATGCTGGAGATATGTCAACAGATCCAACTCTCCTTAAACATTAAGAAGTCTATCTTTATGACCCCCATAGGGATACTACTAGGACATGTTGTGTGCGAAGATGGTATTAAGGTTGATTTTGCCAAAATTAAAATCATCCTCAACTTGAAGCCGCCAATAAACCCTAAACAGGTTCGGGTGTTATTGGGACATACAGGGTATTATAGGAAGTTTATCAGACATTACTCAGACATGACCTACCCTCTGGAAGAGCTGCTAAAAGAAGATCAAGAATTTAAGTGGACAGAGGAATGCCAAATATCCTTCGACAAACTGAAGAGAAAACTGGTCGAAGCCCCCATACTTAAATTTTCAGATTGGTCGACCAAATTTCATGTGCATATTGATGCATCAGGGATAGCTATTGGTGCAATCTTGACTCAACCAGGAGATGATGGAATGGATTACCCTATAGTCTACAACAGTCGAAAACTAAATAAGGCTGAAAAGAACTATTCGACCACCGAGAGGGAAGCCCTAGGTATGGTTTTTTCCCTTCAAAAATATTGACATTACCTGTTAGCTAACCCCTTCATATTTTACACCGAACATCAAGCGTTGAAATACCTTTTTAATAAACCCCTTCATCATGGAATAATTTGTCGATGGCTACTTCTTTTTCAAGAGTTTGAGTTTGAAGTAGTGGTCCGACCGAGAAAGCTCAATGTCGGGCCCGACCACCTATCCCGTATCGACACAGGAGAGGAACCGACCGGAGTCGATGACAACTTACCGAACGCCCACCTATTTCGTATAGAAGTGGTACCAGAAGAACTGGAGGAGATTTCTCAGTTCTTGGAGACAGGTCAGGCACCAGAAGCCCTGAACACTAAGAAGAAGCAAATCCTAGCTATGAAGGCTGCCCCTTACAGCCTCATCAATGGATTTCTATATAAAATGGGGTTAGACGATGTCCTTAGAATATGTGTACTCGACCATGAATGAGACCAAATCATGCACGAAGCCCATTATGGCCCTGCAGGAGGACATTTTCAAGCCGACACAACTGCCAAGAAAATCCAACAGTCTGGATTATGGTTGCTGACACTTCACAGGGATTGTAAAAACTTTGTTAGTCGACGTGACAGATGCCAATGACTTGGTCGACCACTGCCGAGCACAGAAATGACCCTGATCTCTGTAAACCCTAGTCTCACATTTGAAATTTGGGCTATAGACTTCATAGGACCATTCCCTGTCCCATCCCAACGATCAGGTGCAAGATATATTATCACTGCAGTGGAATATGTCACTAAATGGGCAGAAGATGAACCTATCGAGACATGTTCAAGTGAGGTAGCTGCTAAATTCATCTATGAAAACATTATTACTCGATTTGGATGTCCACTCACATTGATCAGCGACCAAGGATCTCACTTCATTAACAAAACCATCACAAATCTGACCGACCAGTTTCACATCGACCACCGTCGAAGTACAACATACCATCCTCAGTCGAATGGTGCGATTGAAGCCTTCAACAAAACATTGACAAAAGGGTTAACTAAAATATGCAATACTGACAAGGACGACTGGGATGAGAAAATCCCTGCAGTCTTATGGGCATACAGGACTGCGTATAAACGGTCGACCGACCAAACTCCCTTTCGACTGGTATATGGACAAGAAGCAGTCGTCCCCCTACATTTCTGACAGCAGACACCTATTGTAGCTCAACTACTACATGTCGATGTTGAGCATGCAAGAAAGGATCTACTGTTCCAACTCAGTAAGATGGAAGAACATAGAATTATGGCTATTCAACACCAGGAAATCCAAAAACAACAGCAGAAAGCCTGGCACGACCGTAACATCAAGAACAAAAACTTGTCGGCCGGTGACCTTGCCTTACTCTATAACAGTCGAGTAAAAGGAAAACCAAAGAAACTGCACACAGAATGGATGGGACCCTATCTTGTCAAAGAAATACACCCCAATGGTTCAGTCCGACTAAAAACATTGCAAGGCCTAGTATTTCGAAAGCTCGTCAATGGAGCCTGACTTAAACAGTACAGAAACTGAAAAAAATAAATAAAAAAAATCGAATAATGACCGTAACTGTCAACCAAAACCTATAAAAAGTTAGAAAAATTCCAAAAATAACACAATACACTAAAAAATAGCTAGCATGATAGAAACTCACCCCTTCGACAACCGACATCATTTTCATCGACCATCCTCATCGACCAGTCATGCCGACCATTTTCATCACCGACACCGACCGTTGACCTCGAGAGTCCCATCACACATTAATGGCCTCGAGCACCAAAACAGATCCACCAAATCGCACTCGAGTATTGCAGCTGGACTGTCAAGTCTGCCATTAATACAACCAGTTCGACACTCCACCATTCCCATGCCTATAAATAATAGACCGTCGAAGGTTCATTCACCACACCCATTACATACACAGAGCACTCACATCCTCCGTCAACCAGCACCCACGAACCCTGTTCAAATTTCGACCAGTCCGACATCATGGCACCCAAACTCACCGGCGCCGCGGCTAAAGCAAAGGAGTTGCAGGCCGAGGACACACCCTTGGTCCAAAGACTGAAGAATTTCAAAAATGCCAAAGTCCAGGAGGGTCCATTTCAGAAACTATGGGTAGAAATCCAAGAGTGGGCATATGAAGACAATAAAATGACCCACGCCGCTGAAAAAATCAGGAAGAGCACCATTCTCCAATACCCTAACGCTCCACTGATGGCAAGCTTCGGTGGGACAAAAGAGGCAGCGGTTAAATTCATCATCAGTCGCTACCACAACGACCGGTTTTATTTCGACCAGCTGATTGACATCACCGGGGATGTTATCTCCAAACTTATAGGTCTGTCGAACCAAGGCAGCCCGATACCTGTCGGCATCAAAGAAGGTTTGGTCCAGGAACTTACGGGCACACCCATTAGAAAAAACTCGAAGGGACTGATGATCGGCTAGATTGTGACAAGAACCCCACAAATTGTGGAAAAAATCATCGCAGTCACCCTTACACTGGAAGGTCGAAGCAGCGACCTCAAACTGGAGATGCTGGAGGTGGTCGACATAATTGCCACCAACAGAAGAGTCTACCGATGGGGAGACTATGTCGCGGACATGGTCAAAACCATCTGTGAGCGCTGCCAAGAGGTCGGAGGTATAATCAAGTTTCCATCGCTTATTCTCTGGATTATTATGTACCACTTCCGTTCGGAAGGTAGTCCAGTCTTTCGGGAGCTGACTAGATTTGACATGCACAGGTTCAAACCCTTTTCACAAAAAGGCACCCTGCATGAGTTGGCACAAGGGAAAGTCTTCTTGGAGACTTGGTTCCAGCAGTTGAAGGTTCGGACGACGAGGTGGAGGGTGCCCCAGAACATCCGACGAAACCTCCCTGCTGAGTCACATATCCAGTTAGCACTTGACCATACATCCGTATGGAACATGCGAGGTCAAGACCCCAAAGCACAGGACCTTGACTACTACCCGACAGTTGAACATATTTTCAGTGAGTTGACCTGACAAGCAGGAACACAGGTACCAATTCCGGAGGCTGCCAAACAGGTCGACTTCTCTACCATCGAACCGCTGACAGACCAGGAGAAGGAGGAGGACTACGAGCTTAATCTGTATATTAGTACATTTGTGTCGGAGGATACCCCGACCGTGACCACTAGTCGGGTACACATTACTGTCAAACCTCCGACTGCACAGGTCGTCAACCCCCAGCCGACAGAACAACAACAACCAACAATACAAACGCAGCCAACAGTGCAACAGACAACTCCTCTGGCTCTAGCAATCGTCAAACCCACTCAAGAACCGACAGGTGAAGTCGAAGATGACGACCCTGAGTATGCCCTATCCAAAAGCACCATCAAGAAGCTGGTTAAGGAGATAGCGGTTGCCAGGAAAAGACTCAAGACTCAAAAACAACAAACAAGCAGGGGTAAGCACAAGCTTATTCTTGACTCGTCCGACGATGAGGAGGAACTAACAGCCACGGTTGTTGACATTGTCGAAGATGCCCGCGCCAATAAAGTGTCGGTTGAAACCCAGTTTCAATGATATCTCGAGGCAGGCGCTCCAGAAGGTCGGCCCAAGAAAGCGAAAACACAATAGACGCCTGGAAACGTCATCGACCTTGTGTCGACCCCCCCTCCTCCATCTCCGACGCTCGTAGTCAAAGAACACGGTCCAGCAGAACAGTTGGGCGGCCCCATGGAAGAATATCAAAGAGCAATTCTGGAGGCACTAAGAGCTAGGGCCAATAAGGATGCTGAGCTTAAAGCCTTCTTCACGACGCTTCCTGCACTGTTCCAATCGGCACAGAAAATACGGACAACAACTCCTCTCAAAGCAAACAAACAGATCTACGCCCAAAAAACAACGACATTTACCAGGATCGACGGTAGAGGTGACGTGATTGGAGACATCCATTCTGTCACAGAGCAAATCGACGTCGACGCCCAGAACGAACCACCCACGTCACCGTCGCAAGTAGGTATCTCTTTTGACCAAAGTCCACCACACAGTCCCGTCACCCTTTTGACCCCTGACCATTCCCCCACTCCGTCTCCACCTCCACCACCATCATCTCCACCACCTCCTGATTCACAGCCAAAACCACCATCAGCTTCATAGCCGAAAGTGGTCATACTACCTCCTCAAACAGAAAAACCACCGTCCCCCATACCCCCTCCTCAAAAAGAAAAACCCCCGATTTCTATACCACCTCACCAAGCAGAGAAACCTTCGGCCTCCGTTCCACCAACCACAGATCCAACTTCAACTACTGCAGGTACCCAAGAGCCACAGACAGACACCCAGAAGAAAAATAAAGAGCACCATAGAACATCCGGCCTGAAGATTAGCCTAAGAGACGCAAGTTCGCTAACCGACATAGAGGTCGTCCAACTACTCAAAACCTTGGCCAAAGAGTCAAAGAAGAGGACGGTCACCAAAAGTAAAGAGCTCAAAGACAAGGAGGTAGAACAGGTTGAGTTTCTCGGCAAATGCAGGTCTCTTGCACAATATGTCGTTCTAGGCCCGGTCGAAGATGCTACAGATCGACCTCTGGAAAGGGCGTATCAGCTTTTTGAAGGCTTGGTGTCGACCATCCAGACACATCTCCAAGAGACTAAGGCAGAGCAAAAGGAAGAGACTTCCTGACTACTCCTGACCCAGTACACTGCATTTTCGAAAGCCTACAAAGTCTTACAGGACCATATGGAGGAATCCATTGTTACTGAGGAAGTACTAATAGACTGGCCTACTCATTATGGGCAAGTCTATCACCAGACCAGGAAGACAAGACAAGGTATTCAGGCCTTGGAGGGACATAACTTGACAGAGGCAGACCATTGAAGAGCAGATTGTGATGAAAAACAGCAAACTACAGAAGCTAGAACGAGAAGCTCATCAGTGGGTTCAGCAAGCCCTTCCAAACTTAGAAAAGGTCGACAACATCTTCCCACAGATGAAAATACTCCTTGATACTGTAGAAGAACAGAACCAAATGTTGGGTCCCAACATGGAGAACATTGCAGAAATTCCCATGGCAGAAAAGATGTCGGTACTTTCAAATCTTACTACTCTGACGATCGACATCCAGAAATCCTTGCAGACATGGATAGACTTCCAGCATCAGCTTACCGTCACTGCACCAGCCATAGTAGAAGTATGCGTCCAGTGAAGACCAACTATCCATCTGCACAGTCCACCTCAGTAGCAGTTTTGCAGGGTCCGACCAACACTAACAATTTTTGTACCTCCCTGTTTCTTCGAGATGAAGAAACATTTTGTTCGTGGGGGAGATGTAGAAGGAGCAAGTCGACATAATTCGACTTGAACGAATACCGACTTAGTCAACCGACTAAGTCGATGGACCGACTAAGTCGGTCGGCCGACTAAACTAGTTAATTAAGTCGGCTAACTAACAGTCACGTCGGTTCACCGAACCGACAGGTAGTTATTTTGTAACTGTTTTTTAGTTGTATATATTAGGCTGTTGAGCCACACAAGAAGTTAGTTCAGTTCTGTGCTTTGTATGAACTCATTATAATAAGATATACTGTTCTATGCTATCTGTTCTTGTCTTCTGTCTCTGTTTATATTTATGTATGTTTTAGTATGTATTATTGGTAACCTTATGTGATCTGTGAGATTACAACAAGTACTAAAGTTTTATAAACCTGAAATTTTGAACCAAGAAATATCAGATAATATCCAAATAATATCATATCAGATCCAATAAGGTTCATATCAGATACAAAATTATGGTCAACCGAGACGGTGGATGCACAGCTGTCTTTTTCTTCAAAATTCTGAATTTTGGTGCATGCAATCCTCTAGGATTTTACTGGAAGATCTAGATCATCAGGAGCTAATGTGTCACTCTTATAATCTGATATTTCTTCAAAAATATCCAATTTTTTACATATTTTCACACCAACAGCAACATTAGAGGGAGAAAAATCAAATTTCTCTTCAATTTTGGAAGCAATTACTGGTAATTTTTGCACAGAATTCAAAGGAAAATCACCGATGAATGTTTGCATGGAAGTGCAGCAGTGTTTTTCTTCAATATCAGAGATTTGAATGTCTTCTTCTATTTTAGAAATATGAGGATATGAGATATCATAGATCTCATAAACTTCCGGAGCATCAGCAGAAGGAGTCACTACATGGAGACTTTCTTCAATTCAAATTGAATGTGTAGAAGATTCTGCTTCATCTTCATCTTGAACAACTTCATCAGAGAGAGTAGAGGCTAAGAATTTTGAGTAAAGAACTCTTGTGGTGCTGGATGTGATCTCCAAAGTTCTATTATGATCCTCATTTTGCTTGCCAAAGGTTCTCTCTAGTTTTGTCTAGAGATCCTTTGGGTATTCAGCAGAACCAATAAGGTAGTACAAGTTAGGAGAAAGGGCCAGACCTATTGCTCCAAAATATCTATCATCGTAATTTATCCAATAATTATCATTCTCATAAGACTCTTTTCCAAGTCCAATAGACACCTCATAGAGACCTCATCTCTTCAGAGATGCAATCATGTTCAACTTCCATTCCGAATAGCTTGTGAATGGGGTGAGAAGAGGGATTGATGAGTCCATTCAAAGTTGCACCTATTAAAACCTACAAATCAAAACAAAAGGGGCACCATAAGTTCAGATAGCCTGCACATTTTAGGCTTTCATCACACCCAGCATAGTCAATCAAGCAAGATTGATCAACAAGTTCTTTACTTGGGGTATTAAGTGGTAAGCATTGGCTTCTGGTGCAGTGCTGGATTTTTGAGCTATTGCTCAAATTTCATGCAAAAATATGTCAAAAATATTGTTTTTGAGAGATAGAGCTTCGTCCCACCGTAAGGTCTAATCCCATATTAATCATGCACATTGATATAGGAACAAAGAATCAATCTCATCAAAGAATAATCAACAAATACTCATGAAATGGTGTTAATCGGAACCAGAATTGGTTTCCTCTCTGTATATTCAATAAAAAATGAATGGTTACAATACCAATGTCAAGAAATATCTTGAATCCATGAGGAATTCAAATACCTAAGGAGGCAATTCGAATTCAATGAGTGAGTCTAGCTTAACTGACTCTTAGGCATTCAATCACACTCAATTAACCACTTGACCAAAACCCTAATTGACTCACCAAACCCTAACTGAAGTCGAAGTGCAATAAATGACTGAATCTCAACTGAAGGGAGATCAAACACATGTCATACCAAGCCAACCATCAAGTGCTAGTGCTCCATGACTTCAATAAACCCCGATGAAGTTAACTGAAGCTGAACTGATCATCAGAAGTTGGTGGAGGTACCCCTGTTGACTCCAGATCATTAAATAATAATAAATAATCATTAAATAATATATTTAATGAGAGGAGGTGCCTTAACTGTCTTGTTTAACTGATTGTAACCACCAGTTAGCAGTTAGGTGCATTAATATCACTCAGATCACCCCTAGAGTGCTCCAGTTAGCCTCCTTGACTGTAGGAGAAGGCTAAGTTAGCCTCCTTGACTGTAGGAAGACATGGGTGTGACTGGATGATGGCAATTAATGCTCCACTGATGTCAATTAATGTCAATTATACTTAGGATAGTGGTTTAACTAGGCCAATTTGACCAAAAAGAGTGTGTATGATGGTAAATGTCTCCAACAAAAAACACTAGAAAACTTACTTCTGAAATATGAGCACCTAAGAGTAATAAATTGTGATAATACCAGTGCCATAAATATGTCAACAAATATTGTCATGCGATCCAAGACAAAGAACATACCAATAAACTATCACTTCCTAAGAGAACAAGTATCTCACAAGGTTGTCAAGCTAGAGTATGCTGACACAAAAGAACAGATTGCTGATATCTTTACCAAGCCACTACCCAAGGAAGATTTTGAGCATCTTAGATGGAATTTGGGAGTAATTTTCTTACAATAGTTGTAGAAGTAGAAGCATAATCTTAGGGGGAGCTGTCAGAAGGAATCCTTTTTCATTGTTTTCAAAGGGGGAGAAAATTGACCAAGAAAAAATGTTGCCATCAATCCCAAAGGGGGAGAATGTTGAAAATAGTTGTCAATTGATGTCAAAAGAGTTCATAAATGACAAATAAATAACTAGTAAACATGATTAAAGGGAAAACCTAGTGTAATACAAAGGAATTACAAATTCATATGGTAGATCGACGATAGGGGAAAGATCCACAACATAGAAATGTATGGAAAATAACATTCCCGAATGCTAGAGTGAAGTGAAGAATTGGAGGCCAAAATTAGCTGAGAGACAAAGGTCATTGGTCTATAATAGTCTCTGTAATAGGAATGTGCAATATCTTTAAGCTATGGAAAGGCTATTGTGTAAGAGAAATTGTGGAAGTGGTTTTGAGA
This sequence comes from Pseudotsuga menziesii, assembly GCA_001517045.1. Classification (NCBI taxonomy): domain Eukaryota; kingdom Viridiplantae; phylum Streptophyta; class Pinopsida; order Pinales; family Pinaceae; genus Pseudotsuga; species Pseudotsuga menziesii. Next base: position 173,398 of record LPNX011219345.1, read on the forward strand.
AGATCGACGATGGTGAATATTTTCCACACAAGAAAAGTGAATATCCGCAATCTGAATTTGATCATACATCGACAGTCAGGAGTGAAACCACAAGAAAATCAATGATCCAGAAAAATTACGAAAACAAAGTTGCGGAGGTCCAAAATGGGAAAGTGTGGTTCCGCATTTTGTAATATGCAATCTAAAGATCGATGGCCAGGAAAGACTCTGCAAGAGGTTGACATTGTGGAAGAAAAATTGATGAAAAGGAATTGCGGAATTAGTTTGAACAAAATTGGAAAACCCACAATCGCCAAGATGAATAATTAGGAAATACCCCACAAGAGATCGATGAAGGGAAAGAAAAATTGTGAAAAAGGAATTGCGGAAGTAGTTATAACAAAATTGGAAACCCTGCAATCCACAATTCGCAATATCGATGGTTAAGGAAGAATCCACACGAGATAAACGGTGCGAAAGAAAATTTATGGAAATGGAATTGTTGGGGTCACTTTTTGAGATTTGATGAACTTGCAATTTGCAATTCGCAATCCGCATCTGATCTAAGATCGACTATCAGAAAATAGTTCACCAGCTTAGATCCAGCTTTACCCAGCTCTATCATGAGCCGAGAGGGATCAATTATTTCGAGGTGCAAACCCTGCTTTGGTTAAATATCCCCACCTGTGTCCGACGTTGCCACAAGTGTCTTGGTCGTTTGGAAAGTAGTTATTCAATTAGATATTTAGCTGGAACGATGAACATAGTTATGCTTATAAAGTTAATGGTGTGATTTTATTTATAATGAAATAGAATCACACAAGTACGTACGTAGAACCCAAGGGCCCTTATAAAGAAATCGTGGGAAATTATAACGATATTGAAGATCCATAATTTTAAGTCCATTTAAAGGTAAGGATCCCATGTGCATTTCTGACGTTCATATAAAAGTAAGATTCCGATGTGTTTCGTTGAACGGGATTTACTCGAGAATCTAGAGATAGATGCAAACTCCACATAACAGACAGTATTTTCGTATTTTCCGAGATGTAGAAATTGTTCTCTGACACACACTCTTGAACGGGTTAATGGAAAATTGATACCTTTGCCATGAAACAAACCTTTCAACAATATTTAAAGCGGAGAGAGATGGCAAACATGAGCCATGCCTGCCGCCTGTAATCTTCTTAAAATCATTCAGATCCCCTTCCCATGCCAGGCTGTTGCTTCTTTCACCAAATCCTCTCATTCTCTTCATGTTTAAGACTTTCCATGCCTTTTCTTAGCCATATATATTTAGCCAATCTTGGTTTCCACTGCTCTCGAAATCACTTTGATATCGATCTCTTCACCACCTCCGTGTTCCGTGTTCGAGTCTTCTCGGCATCTTTCAAACATGTCTGAGACGCTCAGAAAACGCGGTCATGAGGCCGAGGCTCTGCAGGACTCCATTGACGTCAGGGAGCACAAACGATTCCACCACGAAGAAACAGAGCGGTTTCTTCAGTTACTGCAATTAGACAAAATGTTATCAGTCGAAGACGAAGAAGAATACGCTCCCAGTGAGGAGCTCGTAAACGGAATCATGAGCCGGGTTGCAACATTGGAAGTGTGTATAGGTGTTTTGATTTACTTACAAATATATATATATATATATATATATACACCTAATATTATTAATTATTAATCCGACTTGTATATATATATAGATATATAAGCCGACTTTTTTATGTGACACGTGTCATCTCCACGTTGAGCACGGAATTACACTTCTACCTCATACCGAGCTGTAGAATGAGCCTCTCGGCGCAACCAGAAATAAATGGTGTAGAACGTACCTTGCAGAAAAAAAAATTTGTGGAAGGACATTTTGAAAAAATAAAAAATGTGCGTTCACAATCCACAACCCGAAAATTTTGGAAAGATTGGTGTGAAAGGATTTTTGTTGTGGAAATATATATGCAGAAAAAGGAAAATTTGGAAGGAATTTTAGTGCAGAATTATCATTATAGAGAGGTAATTTTGGAAATATTTTTGTTGTGTAAAGTCATGAATGATAAACCTAAATAGAGTTAAAGAATTATTAAAATGAAGAATTGTGTTTTCATGAAGAGGAACGATCTAAGAATGGAAAGGAGTAACTATTAGGAAATGCATTTGTAGAAAATGTGTTACAAGGTATTTATAGACAGAGTGCTAAGTGAAAGAAATCGTCTCTACAATCCAGATCATAGAAGAAACTAGCAGAAGTAGAGACCATTGTTTGTGACAAATATTGAAGAAAAAGGATATCTAGAAGTTTGACAAGAAAATATTATGGTGGCAGGGTGGTGCACGAGCAAGCTACATTCTTGCAAGGGGGTCGTAGCCTCCTTCCAGTAGTAGCTGGTAAATAGGGTGTAGTGTCATCCTTTTAGTAGCAACTGATAAAAACAGGGGGTCGTAGCCTCCTTCAAGTAGTTGCTGGTAAATAGGGTGCAATACCATCCTTGTATGTAGAAGAAAACATAAACTATTTGTAAATAGAATTTTGCAATAATAGGAAGTATTGGTGGTTTAGCGAATTGGGTTTCCACAATAAATTTGTGTTCTTATTCATCATGTGTGTTAATGAATAATTTAAAATTTGTTTAAATTGTTAAAATTTATCAATACTGATTCACCCCCCTCTCATTATTGTCCAATTTTTCAATTTCAACATAGTTTTGAGGCCATAAAATTCTTCCCAGTTATGGATTCATATCCCAAAACCATCTTGAATTTGAATCTAATTATATAATCAATTAATAACAACCCACCCTAGGCATCACAATGCCTGTGATTTCTCTTATTTGAACCACCTAAAAATCCCTAAACAAAAGATTTATAAAGCACCAGTTCTCCTACTTGTCTTAGAATTTTCTGTTTTGGATTTTGTTTTATTTCCTTATAGATAAATATGATCTTGTGAGAAAATTACAAGGAAGATAAAGATAAGACCTGGGGGAGGGACTTTTTTCTTGTGAGCCACACTCTCCAAGAGACCACTAAGGGAAGAAACCAAATGGTTTTCAACAAAATGTTCTTCCATCCAATTTTTGTAGCTAATAAAAAATGATTGGCCCACGCAAGAATATAACCCCCCTGAAATGGTAAGTACCTCTATCCAGACTTCCTTAGAGAATGGAAAATTTATAAGAATATGTTGGATTCTCTCCTAAACAGTGCTACATATATGACATCCCTGATCTTTTCTAGGATCTTTTCTCTAGAGTATCCCAAGTGAGGACCTTATTTCCCAGGGCTAGCAAAAATGATAGTTTTGTTTTATAAGGAAATTTCTGTTACAAGGTGGGTTTCCACCTCAATTCTCCTTCTGAGAATGAATTAGGAACATTTATTGATATCCCAATCTTGTATTATATACAACAAAGGGGTTATGAATCCATACTATTTCATCTTCATCAGTTCTCAAGCTGGTGGAACAGAGTGAGTCTCTGTTGATGTATATGTGACTTCAGAATGTATTTCACTTGTATTTCTTATGTATTATAACCCAATGTCTATTCTGGGATGTACTTGAGTCATGTCATGCTCTGATGTTCCTATCGAGAATATCTATAATGTAAACAAGTCATGTCAAGTCATTGTGGGTAACCCTCCTATTGTCTAAGGGTTAAAGTCCCCAGAGTTCCGGGGCACTAGGGTTATTAAACTCTCCTAGTGAGGTCGGCCCTAGTAGGGTTTTAGTCATGTCAGGATTAGTATAAATAGAGATTTGGAATCTCTATTTAGTACACATCACATACACAGTCAAGTGTAGTGCATATTTGAGGAAGGAGAAGACACTGGGGCTAGATAGAAAGAACGTTATTGTTGTCAGGAGATCACTTACTATTTTGGGTTCTACTTTTGGTGTTGATTCTATCTCTGAGGAAGTTACAGGGTTTTCACCATTTATGGTTTCCCCAAGTATAAACACTATGTTCATTGTCTCTTGTGTTTGATTGATGTGCTTGTTATTCTCTCAGTTAAATATCCTAATGTTATGCTAGCTTAACGATGAAATTCTAACATGGTATCAGAGCTAACCTGAGAAGAAGACATTGTGCAGCTGTGGGAACTAGGGCCTCCTATTTTTTGGACCTTCCTCCATAGATTTTCAGAAAAAGTAAGGTGGAATAACTCTCCTCCTTAGGGCGCATCCTTCTTGTCGAAGCAGAATCCAATTCTGAGGTTTTTCAGTTTTGGACCCAACACTGCTCCCAGAAATTAGGGTTTTTTCACAGAAGAGGAATTTTTCAGTGACCAAAAATTGAATTTAGGGATCAAATTCAAAGCATTTGGGTGGACAGAACTCTGGAAAAGAAAAACCCTAATTTGCTACTGAACTAGCACTGCAGGATCTCAACTCCAAATCCAGATCCAACATCTTGACCTGGTAAGATCTAAATATTTTGTATTTCCATTTGAGGTTCTCAGTTTAAAATGTCTCATCATACCAAGCCTGATGAAAAGCTTGAGGGAGCTGATAACTTCTGAGCCTGGAAGTATAGGATCTCCCTGGTCCTGGAAGAAAATGAGTTGGACTTCTATATAAGTGAGGAGGTTCTAGTTCCAAAGGGAGATGAGGCTAAGGCCTTACATAAGAAGAAGTTGGTTATGGAAAAGAGAATCATTGCTGATTCTATCAAGGATCATCTTATACCACAGGTGTCCTCCCTCAAGACACCTAAAGCTATGTTTGATGCCCTAACCAAATTGTTTGAAGGGAAGAACATAAACCAGAAGATGACTCTGAGAAACCAACTGAAGAATGTAAATATCCAGAATGCTAAGACCATCCAATATTACTTTACAAGGGTATCTAAGATCAAGGTGTTGGAGACATTTACCATTATACACACTCTTTTTTGTCAAATTCGCCTAGTTAAACCACTATCCTAAGTATAATTGACATTAATTGACATCAGTGGAGCATTAATTTCCATCATCCAGTCACACCCACACCTACCTATAGTCAAGGAGGCTAACTGGAGCACTCTGGGGGTGATCTGAGTGATATTAGTGTGCCTAATTGCTAACTGGTGGTTACAATCAGTTCAACCAGTCAGTTAAGGAACCTCCTCTCATTAAATATATTATTTAATGATTATTTAATATTATTTAATGATATGGAGTCAACAAGGGAACCTCCACCAACTTCTGATGATTAGTTCAGCTTCAGTTAACCTCATTGGGATTCATTGAAGTCATGGAGCACTAGCACTTGATGGTTGGCTTGCTATGACATGTCTATGATCTCCTTCAGTTGAGATTCAATCATTTATTGTAGTTCAACTTCAGTTAGGGTTTGGTGAGTCAATTAGGGTTTTGTTTAAGTGGTTAACTAAGTGTGATTGAATGGCTGACAGCTAGTTAAGCCAGACTCACTCATGATTTCAAATTGCCTCCTTAGGTATTCAAATTTCTCATTGATTCAAGCTATTTCTTGACATTGGTATTATAACCATTCATTGTTTGTTAAATATACAGAGAGGAAACCAATTCGTGTTCTGATTAACACCATTTCATGAGTTATTTGTTGATTATTCTTTGATGAGATTGATGCTTTGTTCCTAGATCAATGTGCAAGAATAATACAAGGAACAACTGGAAGCAGTAGATGAAGAAGTGGAAAATGCATAAATTGTGATGACCACCTTGAATGGTCTCCCTAGATCATGGGACTCTTTCATTCAAGGGATTTGTTCCAGAAAGAAGTTATTCAAGTTCAACAGACTATGGGAAGAATTCTCTCAAGAAGAAGCTCGGATAGCAGCTCAAGAAGAAAAGATGGGAAGTGAAGATCAAGCTCTTACAACCCACACCAAGAAAACCAAAAGGGACCATCATCACTCCAAAGGTAAGCCTTATCACTCTAAAAGAGATTGGGCTACTGTTAGATGTTACACATGTGATGAGAAAGGTCACATATCCAAATTCTTTCCTAACAAAGGGAACTCAAAGAAGAAGAAGGGAAACAAGAGAAGACATCAAGCTCATGTTGCAGAGGATGATGAACCTTCCACAAAGAGAATCAGACAAGAAAGTGTTTCTTCAAGTGATGAAGAATATGTACTGATCTCCGCTCTCATGGGAAATGTTTCACATGGAAGAAATGATTGGCTCATAGACAGTGGTGCTTCCAAGCAAATGAAGGGATTCAAAGAATCATATGTGAAGCTATCTGAACATGAGTCACCTCACAAGGTGAAACTTGGGGATGATTACCAGTATCCAATAAAAGGTAGTGGTGAATCCTTTTATATGCTAGACTCTGGAAAGTCTTTGAAGATGAAGAATGTATTATTTGTTCCAAGATTAAAGAAGAACCTACTCTCCATATCTGCATTGGATGCAAAAGGAATGAGGGTTGCTTTCATAGATGGCCAAGTTCTTATGTGGCCTAAGGGAAAGGCTTTTGATTATGCAATAGTGATTGGGGAACAAGAAGGAGGTCTATACAAGTTGAAGGGCCAACCAAAACAAGCTTTGGTTCATGACTCAGTAGAACCAAATGAAATTTGGCATAGAAGGCTTGCACATGTGCATTATAGAGCACTACCACTTGCAAGCAAAGCTGTTGAAGGTCTTCCAGAAATTCAAGCAAAACATGAAGGGGTCTGCAAAGGATGTGTGAAAGGAAAGAACACAAAGAAGACATTTCCAAGTATCAAAAACAAAGAAAAAGGAATCTTGGAAATCATCCACTCTGATGTATGCAGACCAATTTCATCAAGATCACTAAGCGGGTATGTGTACTATGTTTCTTTTATTGATGAATTTTCTAGGAATACATGGATTTACTTCATGAAGAATAAAGATGAAGTATTCAACAAGTTCAAGGAATTCAAAGCCTTGATCAAGAACCACACTAAAAGGAAGATCAAGACTTTTCGATTAGATAATGGAAAAGAATTCACTTCGAATGAGTTCAAGGATCTATGTAAAGACTCATGGATTAAGAGGGAGTTGTCCACTCCTTATAATCCACAACAGAATGGAATTGTAGAAAGGAAGAATAGAACTATCATGGAAGCTGCAAGAGCTATGCTTCATGATCAAGATCTTCCTATGCATCTTTGGGTAGAAGCATATAGAACAACAGTGTATGTACAGAACCATACTCCACACAGAGTACTCGAGAACAAGACTTTGGAAGAAGTCTTCTCCGACAAGAAACCAAAAGTTAGCCATCTCAGAATATTCAGCTGTCCTTTGTACACACACATTCCAAAAGAGAAGAGAACAAAATTAGATCCTTCAGGAAATAAGGGTATATTTGTGGGATACTCTGAAAGCTCGAAGGCTTATAGAATATACTTCCTAGGATTCAATAAGATTGACATTAGCAGGGATGTAACATTTGATGAAGATCTAGCCTACATCAAATCCAGAAATAAACCTACTGAAGAACCTGAAGAAGAAGAAGCTCCCAGAATTGATGATACAATCATGAACGAAGAAACTCAAGAAGAATATTGAGAATTTGAAGAACCACAAAGACTTGTAGATCCACCATAGGAAAAGAATCCTCACAAGAGGAAACTTGCTTGGGTATGAGAGATTATCCAAGGTGTGGAAAGATATGGGGTTCCAGAAGAGAATCTCAGAGAAAGAAAGAGGACCAAATCCTGTTCCAGTTATGTAGCTTTACTATGTGATTTTATTGATAAAGAACCTTCCAAATATGAAGAAGCAACAGAACAAAAAGAATGGAAGGATGCGATGATCGAAGAGTATTAATTGATCATGAAGAATGATGTTTGGGATGTTGTCCCAAGACCAGAAGGGAAGTTTGTTGTAAATTCCAAATGGATCTACAAGATCAAGCATGCTGCAGATGGTAGAATTGAAAAATATAAAGCAAGATTTGTTGCTCATGGTTTCCCCCAGAAAGAAGGAATAAACTATGAAGAAACCTTTACACCTGTAGCCAGATACACTTCCATTAGATTGGTACTTGCTATGGCTGCAGTGATGAAATGGAAGATACACCAAATGGATGTCAAGACTATTTTCTTGAATGGTGTAGTGGAAGAGGAAGTGTATGTGGAGCAACCACTCGGTTTTGAGACACATGACAAGGATTCTCATGTGTGTAAATTGAAGAAAGCCCTATATGGTTTGAAACAGGCACCCAGGACATGGTATGGTAGAATTGACAGCTTTCTATTGAGTTTGGGCTTTACCAAGAGTAAAGTAGATTCCAACCTTTACTACAAGGTTGAAGATGGCAACCCAGTGGTACTCCTACTATATGTAGATGATCTATTTGTGATAGGTATGGATGGGTTGATTACTGATACAAAGAGAAATATTCCTGCCGAGTTCGAAATGAAGGACTTGGGTATGATGCATTATTTTCTAGGTATGGAGGTGTGGTAGAATACGGATGGAATCTTCCTTGGACAAGGGAAGTATGTAGTAGAGATCCTGAAGAGATTTGGGATGATGGACTACAAGGCATTAGCCACACCTATGGCATCGAATCTGAAGCTATTGACTGATGCTTCATCAGAGAAATTTGATGCCACGATGTATCGTCAAATGATTGGGTCCTTAATGTATCTGACAAACGCAAGACCATATATTTGCTTTGTTGTGAACACCTTGAGCCAATACTTGAAAAATCCGAGACATGTTCACTTGACTGCTGCAAAGCATATTCTGAGGTACCTGAAGGGTATGATTGATTATGGGCTCAAGTATAAGACTGATCAAAGGATTAACCTGGAGGGTTGCGTTGATTCATATTAGGTAGGCAATGTCATTATTAGGAAGAGCACTTCAGGGTGTTTCTTTAGTATGAGATCAGGTGTGATCTCATGGTTTAGCAGAAAGCAATCCTGTGTGGCACTGAGTACAGCTGAAGCAGAGTATGTTGTAGCCTGTTCAGCTAGTTGTGAGGCAGTATGGCTGAGGAAGCTACTGTTTGATTTATTTTATATCTAGTTAGATGCTACTTGTATATACTGTGACAACCAGAGTTGTGTAAAGTTGTCATAGAATCTAGTATTCCATGACAAGTTGAAGCATATCGAGATCAAGTATCACTATATCATGTATATGGTGCAGAGAGGAGTAGTGAATCTCCAATATGTTGCGACGGATGAACAGATAGCTGATGTGTTGATTAATCCATTGGCTAGGGTAAAGTTTGAGTACTTCAGGGAGAAGATTGGTATTCTCCAGATAGAGATTCCTCCCAAGAGGAAGTGATGTGTCCATACTAAGTCCTTCTGACATGGTGAGAGGATTGGTTCCTTCCATGGTCAGATGTAAGTGCTGTGACATTCTGACATGGTGAGAGGATTGGTTCCTTCCATGGTTAGATATAAGTGTTGTTCCCTTCCCACATGGTGAGAGGATTGGTTCCTTCCATGTTCGGATGTAAGAGATGTGACATGGTGAGAGGATTAGTTCCTTCCATTGTCAGATATATGAGATGATTCCACATCCAACATGAAAAAGGGATAGCTCTGTGAAGACACATCTAGTATGAAAAAGGACTAGCTCTGTGTGGATGCCACACCTAGTATGAAAAAGGAATGGCTCTATGAAGACTCATCTAGTATGAAAAAGGACTAGCTCTGAGTGGATCCCACACCAGTATGAAAAAGGACTGGATCTGTGAAGACTCGTCTAGTATGAAAAAGGACTAGCTCTGAGTGAATCCCACACCCAGTATGAAAAAGGACTGGCTCTATGAAAACTCATCTAGTATGAAAAAGGACTAGCTCTGTGTGGATGCCACACCCAGTATGAAAAAGGACTGGCTCTGTGAAGACTCATATAGTATGAAAAATGACTATCTCTGAGTGGATCCTACACCCAGTATGAAAAAGGAATGGCTCTATGAATACTCATCTAGTATGAAAAAGGACTAGCTCTGAGAGGATTCGACATCTAGTATGAAAAAGGACTAGCTCTGTGTGATTATACATCCAATATGAAAAAGGGCTAGATATGTATATGTACATCTAGCATGAAAAAGGGATGGCTCTGTATAGATTCCTATGATGAGAAGATTCAAGAGATAGCACCTATGATGATGACCCAGTGATGATCTAGATCGAGTGATGATGATCCAAATCCAGTGATTATAATCCAGCAGTGATGATCCAGATCGAGTGATGATCCAAATCCAGTGATGATCCAAATTCAATGATGAAGATGACTCGAAGATGAAGATGACTTGAAGATGAATAAGACTTGAAGATGACGAAGACTCGATGATGATCCAGAAGATACAAAGAAGAAGACTTGTGCTGAAAATTGTGTCAAAAGAATACCTTCCTAGTTAAGAGGGAGTGTTGGCGTATATGTAACTTCAGAATGTATTTCACTTGTATTTCTTATGTATTGTAACCCGATGTTTATTTATGGATGTACTTGAGTCATGTCATGCCCCGATGTTCCTATCGGGAAGATCTATAATGTAAAAAATTCATGTCAAGTCATTGTGGGTAACCCTCCTATTGTCTAAGGGTTAAAGTCCCCAGAGTTTTGGGGCACTAGGGTTATTAGAATCTCCTAGTGAGTTCGGCCCTAGTAGGGTTTTAGTCATGTTGGGATTAGTATAAATAGAGAGCTAGACTCTCTATTTACCACACATCACATACACACTCAAGTGTAGTGCATAGTTGAGGAAGGAGAAGACATTAGGGCTAGATAGAAAGAAGGTTACTGCTGTCAGGAGATCACTTACTGTTTTGGGTTCTACTTTTGGTGCTGATTCTATCTCTGAGGAAGTTGCATGGTTTTCACCATTTATGGTTTCCCCGAGGATAAACACTGTGCTCATTGTCTCTTCTGTTTGATTTATGTGCTTGGTATTCTCTCAGTTAAATATCCTAATGTTATGCTAGATGAATGATGAAATTCTAATAGTCTTTGTTGGCAAAGGAGTCCCATTGCTCAATTTCTTAACCATCATGATCCAGATCTCTTGTCCTCTTACAATCCTGATTCCAAAATGAACCTATTTTAGATCTAGGGCATCTTGATGTGGAAATATTATTTTTTCTGATAGTACCAACAAGGTCATCAAAAATGTTGTGCTCACCAGTTCTACCAATCCAAGGATAAATTCCTATTCTAACTTTCATCTCATTCCCAACCTTCTTAACAACCATTTTCCTATGAAAGCTAACTCCAAAGATTTTCACATGGTATATGGTTCTCCAGTTGGCTTGATTGTCAAATTCAATCCAGTATTCTATTGAGATAATGACAACTTGGTCTTGATCAACTACTATAAATAAGGACTACATATCCTTAATAAATATAATTGTAGGAAACATTTAAGTCTGAAATCCTCAAAAAAAAGGTACATACCACAAAATTAAAAGATCCCACTAATTAATAAATGACCTAACGGATTCCATTTCGAATTTACATAATTAAATAAAATAAAACCAACAAGAACATTTAATGTCTACATCATTCAATTAGAAATAACTAAATGCACAAAAAACTTGAGTATGCTTGAATTAAACAAACTATATAAAGTAAGCAAAGTGAAGTAAACAGATTAAAAGAACCAAGAATCAACCACCTAAGGAAGACTTGGAACCCTAGCTTGGGTGGATACAATGAAAGGAAATCACTGAAGACACACAAAGGCAAGTGGAACACCAATCACTATATAAAAATATACTGGGATAAAAAGCGTCCGGAACCCTGATCACTGATTCAGACAACCAACACTTAAACCTATAACCCAAATAGGCAAATCCACTTCAAGTTGCAAACATAAAGACAATCCAAATAAAATAACTCAAGGGATTTACAAGAAAGCACAAGATGTGGCCAACAAGGTCATAAAACTCACAGTACAGTGCATATAAGGAAGACCAACCAGCAAACAGAGCTTATAGAGGGACAGGGACAAGCAAACCCTAACCCAAAAATTCCAATGCTAAGGCTTGTACGCGACTGTATATAAGGGAAACCTGCGTACTGTATGCGACTGTCCTAGAGAGAAACCCACATATGTAGGCCTTTATATGTGACTTTATGCAATAGAAATCCGTGTACAAGTAAAAACATTTCTAATAAAAATAGAACTTTTCAAGGTCTTCAAACACTATCCTAAGCATGAACCAAGATAGGATACCACACACAGACTTAAGGAAAAGCATTAGGGGAAATTTGTGGTCTAAAATGGGCCTTATAAGAAAATGTGCCAACAATAAATTTTGTGAGTTGGAATTCAGGAGCCAATAGAATTTCAATAAAATGAGTCAACCATAATGGTTGAATTAACATATTTGTCATAAAAGAAAACAATTTTTTTGTTCGTATTTTTGACATATCTCCTTGTGTTTTTACTCAAATTCCAAGCAGGAGATCTCATTGGATGCGGAATTTAATTCTGCATCCAACGATTACCCACACTGCATACTTTTGATGGACCCCGCTACCCCAAAAATAAGAAATACCTGAAAAAACATGATGATGACATCATCATCACATTTTTTCAAGTATTTATTATTTTTCAGGTAGCGAGGTCCATCAAAGTATGCATTGTGGGTACTCGTTGGATGTAAAATTAAATTTCGCATCCAATGAGCTCTCTCACTCGGAATTTGAGTAAAAACACAGGGAAATATGTCAAAAATACGAACAAAAAGTAATTTTTTTCATTCTTCCTCCAAAATTAATAATTATTATTTTATTATTATAACTATTATTTTATTATTTTAACAATTATTTTATCATTTTCCTTAGGAGGCCCATTTTAGACCTCAAATTTCCTCTAATGACTAGGCAACGGTAAACAAAAATAACCTACAGCAGTCTGGGCTCCCCAACGGAGTCGCCAATTCTATTGTTCAGGAATAGACACCCTTATAACCGAGGGTCTGGGTTACCAACTTACTCTTAAAAATTGCATACAATCAGCTTTAAATTACAGAAAGGAAATAGGAAGATATGATGAACTCACTCGATTACCGATGGTTGATTCAAGCTTTGTCTTCTCCCACTATGCTACTCTCCAAAGCTTTCAAGGATGCACCTCCTTTGCCTGCAAACAACAAATCCTCCAAGTACAATATTATACATGTATATATGACAAGTTAGATAAACAATATATAGAGTGCTTAATCATAAATATTCATCAAACCATGATACATGAAAGAGACTCAACACAAAGTTGGAAGAAGGATTCTCTTTATTAACAATAGTGAATGAGATAAGTGTGCAACCCAACACCTGAAACAAGGACTCCTACGCAACCAAAGGATTACGAGTTCTACTACTCCAAATACTTTTGAAGATATACCACCAACATAACTTTTCTCTCCAAGTATGATTGATTAATGGCCTCCCCAAGGCCTCTATTTATACCTAGGGAAATAGAGCAGTTTCGAAGGTTGAGGAGGTTGAGACAGTTAAGATAGTTAATGATTAGGGCTTAAAAAATCTCTATTAATTGTGTTACATTATTTTTAATGTCAAATGGAGGTGTACGCGAGTATTGATACTGGCGACCCATGTATGACACGTGAGTTTCTATAATGGAAACCCGTGTACAAATCTGTATGCGGGTTGCAATGACGATACTCGCGTACAATATGCGATATGCTATGGAGATAGTCACGTACATACATGAGTTGATGTGGAAAGATTCGTGTACAACAATCAACATATAAAAAGGTAAAATGGAAAGCTAGGTTGATAGTGAATGCATCTCATGTCATGCCCATCTATAGTGTTTAGGCAACCTTCGATCCATAAGTGTCCTTTTGTGTGCCAGCATATGAAGTGTCGGCACTTGGACGGAGAAGTGCCATTTGGGTTGATAATAGAGACAGTGAACCAAACACATTAAGATCCATATGCATTACATCAGATAGCTTGTACATGATGGTACCATTCATCTACTCTTATGTGCATCTTCAGAACATGTAGCAGACATATTCACCAAAGTTTTTTGTGAGAAGACATTGAACAATCTCAAATCATTGTTGGGGATTGTTGATCATGCTATGAAGCATGATTGATGACAAGATTTCCAAATTTTGTTTTCTTGTCCATGTTTAAGGGAGGATTTTCCCACTGGGATTTGGCCTCTTTCCTTGGTTGTATGGACAAGCAGTATGTAAAGGGTGACTAAGCCTTGTTGCTAGGCCCTATAGTTTTCTTATATTTACTCATAAATCCAGGTTTAAGGGGGGGTGTTATAATAATCAACTCATAGTTACCTACCTTATACATTAATTAAATCATTTTTTGTCTTATTACCTAGTCTCCTATATTCCACTCTATCTAGTTTCCTTCTACATGAATTAGAAGTCAACACTTGCTAAAAATGAGTCATAAAGTGCTTGATAAACCTCCTGGAAACCATACTTAGCATGTTTTATTTATTCCAGATCCTCCAAAGCGCATATCTTCTTTTTCTGAAAAGCTGCCTATTTTATTGAGAATTAAGGCGAAAGGAAAAGCTAGACTAGGTGTAGTTGACTTGTTTTTTGGCCACATCATTCTCCCTCCTTTTCTCCCTCTGTCCACCATCTCGACATGGGGCACCGCATGTGCCACCATTGGTTGACCACATTGGAGTTTCGTTTAAGCTCTTTTTTGACTCCTTAAAACAATGAAAAGATTGTTGAGCACAGCTGCTTCCTTTCCCGCTCGCTAAAGTATAGGAAATGGCGTCTACATCGTCTCGTTTATCTCCTTTTGCAGACCATGTAGACCATCTCATGAAAAGGACCTCCTTGGAACACTCAATCCAAGACCATTCCCCTCTACATACTTTTATGCTTTCTCGGGCAGAGGGGCCACACTTTATGAAAATGCTCAACACTGGTTGTCATTAAGCTCTTTTCCAGCCATCTCAACAAGAAAATATTGCCGAGCAAACTTGGTTTCATTCATGCTCATAAAAGTATATGAATGACCATCTAGTCAGTACAGGTTTAACCTTTTCTGGCCTGATTGGACTACCAATGGTAAAGAAGTCTCTCATCTCCTACAGGATGGGTGAGCTGTCCTATATATACTTTTATCCTTTTTTGGGAACAGGAGACTACCAACAAAAAAGGGCCCCCACTGGAGTCTTCTTCATGCTTTCAGACTCTCTAAAAGTGAAAGCACCATCGAGCATTTACCTTCTCGGGCTCGCCAAATATCCACGAGATCGTACCATAACAGTGTCCCTAGACACCACCCCACAGAAAATAGTTTGTCAGCATTCCCACATTGGGTCGCCTTTGTTTAGAGTACTCTGCAATGTGTCTTCCTTGGATCCCATCAGTATCAAAAGTGTCCACCTCCTCCAAGTATTTCCCATCTGCAGCAACATTCTCGATATTACAACTATGATCCCATTCCCATGAGTTAAGTTTCATTTCCTACCTGGTCTTCCCTGATGTCATACTCTGAACAAAGGAAGTTTGAGTCTCCCACTCCCCCCTTGCCCCTATTCAGTTCTTTCCCTTCCCTCCCCTCCCCCCAAATTCAGTGAGTTAGTACGCAGATTGCTTCACATCTTTTGGTTATCTCCCTCGCACTCCTGGTCAAGGAAACACCATTGCCTTGACTAGGGGAAGGTCTCCCTCTGTTGACGCCAACACACATATTCCAGAAGATAGACCCAGAGGTCCCTATACCTTATTTTAATTAACATCATTGATGAGTTCCTTGGACCACTTGAGAGGAGTCCTTAGTGCCTCTTGGGATGGTTGTTTCTCACGTGCTTGACTTCAACTCCATCATCGCACCATTGAGATTCGTACAGGGTTTGTTCCGCACAGTACTTGGTCAAAGACCCCAGATGTCACCTGAGTCTACCACATTGGTGAGTCTACTTGAGGGACCTAAACTAGTTATGTCCCTTGTGATTTTTGGGTTGCATTTGAGACAGTGTTCAAAAGCCCCAACAGTGCTTTGATATACCTTTATGATTGATGCATCATACTTGTACCACACATACTCTGATTCTCAATCAGCGAGTCCACACAACTATGCACCAGATCTAGCAGACTGTCAGTCATGAAGATATAGCATTCCATGAGAATGCCATGGGTCCAATGTACCAGATTAGTATTCTATTCAGCCTCAAATGGAGGCAACCATTATTGTAACATCGGTTGTATAAGATCGGCTCTTGTATTTTAGAGCATAGATCAAATGATTCTCTTAACATTGTCACGAGCATCGGAATTCCCACCTCATCCATATAAATGTTACACATTTGTTGTATCTCACCCATTGATGGGAACCATATTAATACAAAAACCAAAAGCCACCATGCCCTAGCCCCGGAAGCACCACCTTTACATAGCAAATCCTATAATGTCCGTCAGCCATACATTGAGATCCTACCCTCACACATCAGGGGGCAATCTGTTAACCCAAAAATCACCCACATAAATATCAATAGCCTACACCACCGAAGGAAACCATCTCATAGCCCTCATATCACTCCATTAGACCCTCCATTAAACCCCCACACCTTCAAAATAGCCTAAGGATGAAGAAAAAGGGCTAAAAACCCAAAAAAGTAGCCCAAAATAGCATCCTAGGAGCTAAAGCCCTAAAAATGGGGCTAAAACCCTAAAAGGGACTAAATTTAGGGCGAAAGGGGCTAAAGTCCTTACCAAGGGATTAAAACCCTAAAACCCCTTGGAAAAGCTATAAAAGGAGGGTGGGTGGTCACTCTCAAAACACTTCTCCCATTGCCTATTGTTACGCTGCTCGTGGATGCTTTGAGAACTTTGCCTCTCAAACCACCCACACTCACTCTCCTCCATATCCATCCCCATTGAGCCATTGCTCCCCAACCAAGAGAGGTGCTTCCACAAGCTTGGGCATGGTGGCCCATTTCCACCAGAGAAGGTATACCATGTTTTCTTTCTATTTCTTAGTTGTCTAATATGCTTTGCTTTCTAACCCTTGTCCCCATTTGTAGGTTTTGTTTTTTTTTTAACATTTTTTTGCAGGTTTTATCATAGGTTAGGATTTGTTTGCAGGTTTTGAAGGAAGAATCCTAACCCGTGTGTGTAGAGGGATTCATCAACATTGCTTCTATTTCTTACTGTTTCATTTTTCCATTTTTACAGTCTTTATCCACATAGGAACCTACCCTTCTATCTATAGGAAAAAGGGAGCCATTCCTACCCCTATAGCAAGGAGAAATCCCTGCTACAGAACTAGCGCCCATACTAGGTCAATCCCACAGGATCCCTGGTTCAAAATTTTTATTTTCAAGTTTTTAAAATTTTTGCCCCAGTTTTTCAGAAATTTCATTTTAAATCCATCTTAGATTCTATTTATTTCCTATTTTAAGCACTGTCGAAGCCTCTGCTAGGCCAAACCGAGTCACGTTGACCACAGTACCAGTTACTGTTGGCCAGATCTGACTCTGTCTCACAAAAAACCCCCAATCCGTAGCAAGGCGCTCTTATCGGGGAAAAAGGTGAGACTGGGGCGCACTTAATGAGAAAATAGGTGCGCCTAGGGCACACTTAATCTCTTGATAACTGCGACTTCATCCTAGAAACTCATTCCGTGGCTGTTTCTACATTCTGTGCGACCCCCTCACTCATTTCTAAAAAACTCTCGTGGCCCCCTTGCCAGATTTGGTCAGAAATGTGTGGCCTGTCAAACATAACTTTAATTTGAGTTTAATAAACAGTAAATTTTAGTTTCAGAGGACTGCTAGTGCGACCCAGCCACCTCTGTCCACCACACTAGTTTAATTTTAGTTTCTGTTTTTATTCTCAGCAATTTATTTCATGAATAATGTGTAAATGTTAAGTAAAAGTTAAGGGCTTAATGAAATGAACCTAGCCTAACTAACATCAACCTAAATTCAGCCATCTTGCTTCCCCTTCCTCCTCTACCCATTCATCACCCTCCGTGGTATTCTGGGATACGATGAAGGGCAAGCTCGTATAGATCTGGGCACTCCATGATATTGTTCCAAACCATTAAAACCAAGTGACCTGGAAGGTAGAGGGGGTAGAGAAGGAGGGATTCTCATGGTATTAAGCATCCTCCCTGTTGACCAACCTAGCATCCAGGAGGTGACTTGAGGATCTATAGATGGGCTTAGTCCCATTGTGTTGAGAGCCCAGCACCTTCTCTAGGTTGAAGAGGAATATCAGTGGGAGGTATACATCTAGTTAGGCCAGCAAACATTCAGGGTTAATCATTGTACTTATTCACAATTTCTGTTTATTTATGCTTACAGACACAACCACAATGACATGAAATCTACCATGATGAATTCATAAACCATATTGCAGCAACCAAATACTAGAAAAATAAGCAAACAAATACACCACACCAACTAATTAACCCAACTCAGTTCATGACGCTGAGTGAGCCTTAAAATTTACTAATTTACACTAAGTACAAAAAACTCTGCAATCTTTGAGGACATAAGTCCTTGACTGCTCCAACTATGGGAAGTAATTGGGCTCTACCCAGAAACTCATTGTGAGGAGTACCACATGAACCCCAAAGTAGCTGGCTGCTAAGAGGAATTGCCAAGCGAAACGGGAAACAACCCCTTCCGATTGAGTAGAAAAACCTATGAGGAACAAGCCAAGCACTATCTTTCGGCAGTCTTGGTGGTCAAGAGACCACCTTCAGCCAATATGAAGACATTGAAACTAGGGTCCAAATCTCATTCCCACCAGTTTCATTCATCAAATCAAACACAATTGATCCTCCATGCTCTTCCTCACTCCTAAAAGGAGAACCACCACCATTCGGAACACTCGATCGGCACTGTCAAAGCCGCTCTCAGCAATCTCCCACACCATCAAAGGGACACACAGCCTATGATTCTGATTTAGAACCATATCATTCTGAACCATACCTCCACACCGTACCATCAAGCCCCATGGCTAGTGCAAACCCGGATCCATTTTCTGGCTTAACCTTAGCAAGTGGACCCATGTCTACATCACAACGTGTCACCCACAACTTGGAAAATGGCCCAAGCATAATCATGTAGACTGTCATTAGTTAACTGCCACCACCTATAGTGATCATCCAAGCTATCCCACTTACAACACATGAGGGCAGTGGCCCCACCACACACACTGCCCCTCCTGCCACATAGGGGGGCAGTGGACCGTCCACTTACATTTCCCTATGGTCATACATGGGGGCAATGGCCCTGCCACTCATACTATCCCACCCACAACACTTGGGGGCATTGGCCCATTCGTAATGGTGCCACCGTAAGCACCCCGAGCCATGCAGATGCATTATGCACCTGTAAACCCCACCCCCATCATAGCCCCATCCCACATCAACTTGGGGTCGAATCTGCCCTTCATGTCTTGTCTCAACTTTCCTGATTTGGCTAGATTAACAAATTACCCCATCTGCCACCAAGCCTTCTAGCCATCCATGCCAACTAAGATACCATCAGACATCCCCAAGTTTGAAGGAAAAGCAGGGGAATGTCCCTAAAACCATATAATGACATTCCATCTATGGTGCTCATCCAATAGCATTGTAGACAACTCCATCATGCTGAGGATATTTCAACACACCTATTGAGGCCTGGAAATTCGCAGGCGGCAACAGTAAGGGATTCTCCCCAATCAATGTTCCCAACTAGCCCGTTGACTGTTTGGAATAGGGAATACATCTTGCACATGCATTATGAAGAATCACAGATAGCTGATATTTCTTTCAAGACACATGAACACTTACATATATTTAAATAACCAGATAACCGATCATTTTATAACAACAATAATTGCTCACAGTGGAAAATATCAAAAAAGATACCGAAGAACATTCAACAAGAACATAGGTTCAGGAAATTAAACATCCTCACAGCAATTGAAACACCACTAAAAACGAAATAGTTCCTCTTCAACATTATTCATTGAGTTGCATTGATACATTCCATTCTACTCTCTCCAACAGGTAAAAAATTGCAGTTTCCTTTGCAAAACGAAGTAGTTCCTCTTACAAGCAAACATTTAGAAAATTTTCCAGGGGAAAAAGCCCTGTCTCAATCCTACTTTCAGATATTTCAACTACAATTTGAGACCTTTTGGCTTCCTCCTCTCTCCCCCTCTCAGCTTCCCAATGCTTCAAATCCTTCCACGAGCTATTGAGTAACTGACAGCTCTTCAAGCTCTAGCTCTTCGTTGCCTCACGCTGTCTTTTCCTTTTGGACGTTTTGTCCATCATTTTTTGTGAGCGTTTATCTTCTGGTCAATAATGGATAGGTTTTCCTATTCCGTGCCTCTGTCGTTTGCTTATTTTGTCCTTTTCTCCATTTTGTCTTCCTTGTGATTGTGCCGGTTTCGGTTCGAGCAAGCTCAGTCTTCACCCAGGGTCGCCACAACAGTATATCGAATTCCTCCTGCAAACAATTACGGTGCATTATTTGTTGTGAAATGGGGTTTTAAACATTAACATCTTCTGCCATGAATGATAAATTCACAAGAAACTATCCAGGTGCATCCGGACAGAGTCTCGATTAATCTTTGGGCGGGAAAGTCATAAATCGGTAGTCGGCAAGCTTTGGAATCGAACAAGGACAAGACTTCGGGAGCCGCAACGGTGGAGGATTATAGGGACCGGGTGAGCAAAACACGGCGAAAAGGTTTAATTGGACGTTGGTGGGAAAATTCATTAATCGAGCGTCGGAAGGATGATACATTGGGAGCTGAAAGAATCTCCCAGCTGAAACGGCGGATGAGCCAAGGCTGAAGACATAAGCTAACCGCGGGTGGGGAAAGGACCAAATCGGACGTCGGACGATACTCGCATCGGCAGCTCACTAGCTCTCCCCAACTGCAACGGTGGGAGGGTATAAGCTATGGTCTAGCGATTTAAGGCCAAAACGAATCGGGCGTCGGAGGTATCTAGACTTCGGACGAATAAACAATCTTGGAGCCGCAATGACGGAGGGGCTAGAACTTTGCAGCTTCCGATCTAACAACGAAAAGAGGCCCGATCAAAGGAAAAATCAACGATTAAAACATCGTTAAGGGTCAACTGCAGCCCAAGTCATTTTTCCTTCGCGAAGACTACTCTGAAGCACAAGATTTTACTTCTCCACGGCCGGAAATCCACGACTTAACCGAAATTGAACATGGGGGACATAAATCCACGGGCATCCAACTTCAAAGTAAAAAAAAAGAAGACATGCTCTAGAGGTCCAAGAATTCAACGATCAAACTGTGCAAAATAATGAGGAGGGGCCCAGAAATTAAAACATTAATTTGGGGGAGAACAGTTGTGGCAGCAACAACTGGCGATTACCTGGTGAACCTAGATCTCTGGGTGATTTTCTTTGAGTGGCAGACTGTTTCACAACAAACATGCATCAAATGAATTCTTCCAACTATCCAGATGGATTTCCCAATCGACAGAAGTGTGGATCTTAATCATTGATGATGGTCCATTGAAGAAAAGGAAAACCGAAACCCTCAAGTCCAGATAACTATGCTGAGGACGGGGTATGAGTTTCATTATTACCTCTGTTTTCAGGTAGCTAACAGTGTGGACACCACGGGGTTATAGCAGACAGTACACAGCAATATTCATTTGTTCCTCATTCCCATGCCATTTTAACACTTTTGTGCTTTTGGACTTTTGTCCCTTTCATCTGAGTCCTTTCGTACGCCTTTCTTACTGAATTTTAATTCAGGATCCTCTATCCCATAGTGCCCTTTTGTGTGAGTGGTGTACTTTAAGTTTCAGCTCACGGACGGAGAGGATGTTTTGGCAATTTAGTATTTATGACTCAGCACTTGCTTCGATTTATGATGCTTTTATAGAAGTTTTGACTCTTTACTTGCCTTTTGGCATCCATTTCTTGGCATGGGATCATTTATATTTAATACACTGTTCACTTTGCTTCTGCCCATGGGTCCTTTACTGTCGCTCCTTAGAACATTTTAAATGTGACGTGGATGGAGCCCCAACATAGTACTCTAGACTCTTCGAATCCGGTCTAATTCACAGGGGTTAAGCAGGACTTCAATGCACACAACATTTTATTCGAGAAAACCGTTAGGCTGGAAGAAATATTTAGCAACATACAAGCTGACACTCAACGTATTTGCTATTCCCAAAAGACCTTAATATCCTCCAGACAACCGCAAGTTCGTTCCCCTTATTGAAAATCAAAAACTTAAAATTAAATCGAATGAAAGCATGACTCGAAAACAAACCCACAACTTATTTATATACAAGGCAGAAAACATCAAAGAAACTCAAGAAAAGTAAGGTTTGAGAACCAAACCATTAACTGGAAAGTTCTCCTCCCATCCCTGTAAATCTTGCAGCTTATATGTAGCAGGGCCAAGTTTGGCTACAATCTGAAAAGGGCCTACCCATAACTGCTGAAACTTGGTATGCTTTCCTTTCTCATCATGGGGGTGATCCCATTTGAGGACTAAGTCTCCTACCTCAAAGTCTTTTCTCCCAGCTTTATGTTTGTCAAACCATCTCTTAACTGACTCTTGCTGCTGTTTAAAATGTTCTCTAGCCTTGGATCTGGCCTCTTCTGCCTTCAGGAGATTATATATTCTTATTTGAAGAATCTCATCATCCGACCCCCTAGACTCTTGAGCTAGTATGGAAGATGGCAGCATGCTATTGGGAGGCAGGATAGCTTCCTTACCATACACAAGGGTATAGGGTGACACTCCTATTGCAGACTTGGGGGTGACTTTGTCAGCCCACAGGGCGTTGGGTAAGGCTGAGTGCCAACTTCACTGGTTTTCTATGACACTCTTCTTTAGGATTCTAATGAGGTTTTTATTGGAGGATTCAGCCAGGCCATTCCCTTGCGGATAGTAGTTAGCAGAATAATGAAATTTTATCCCTTTATCATGAGCAAATGCAGTCAATTTAATTGATGAAAAGTATTTGGCATTATCAAAAACTACTGAAATTGGAACTCCAAACCTGGTCATGATGTGATCTTGTAGGAAGCTGATGACTTCATCCTCGTTGATCTTGCGCAATGGGATAGCTTCGACCCAGCGAGTGAAATAATCAGTCGCAGTGAGAATGTACTTGTGCAGCAGGGAAGAATTCGGTTTTATTTCGCCAATAATGTCCAGCCCCCATTGTTCAAATGGTTTTGTGATCATAACAGGCTTTAGGGGTGCTGTTGCCTTGGGATGTATTCCACCACACCTTTGACAAATATCACATTTTCTGACATGCGCATGTGCATCCTTGAAGAGTGTAGGCCAATAGTAACCGGCCCTAAGGATTTTGTGGGCTGTAGTGTCGCCTGAATAATGTCCCCCATCCGGTCCGTCATGTAATTCTGCCATTACTTTCTTTGCATCTTCATTTTCTAAACATCTGAGGAGAACCCCGTCATAATTCTTCCTGAATAACACTCCTTCAACAAGTTGATAGGAGGCTGATTTGAGATGCAGAGCTCTTCTTTGTTTGGAATTCCAATGCTCCGGCAATAGCCCTGACTGCAAGTAATGCACAAGGTCCCTATACCAGGACTCAGGAGCTGTAAACAGAGGGAAAACATCCATTACATGCAACTCGGCTTCATCTTCCCATGCTTGTTCTTCGCTGTTTCTACTTCCAGTCATTAATTTGCATAGCCCTTGACCTTTCACTATAGTGGCCGGTTTGAATTCAAGTTCTTACTCTTGAAGGGCTGTTACCCAGTTGCCCCTTCTTTCTCCCAACTCTTTCTGAATGAGAAGAGATCTTACCGCTGGGTAAGGGACTATTACCTTGGTCCGATTTTTTAATATATAAGGCCTGAAAAGCTTCACTGCCTTGAATACTGTGTAAGCCTGCTTATCAATGGCTGGGTATTTTAATTCAGCCCCTTGAAGCCCAGTTCTCATGAAAGAGATTGGGAATTCATCACCCCCATCCTCCTTTTGTGTAAGCACGGCTGCCAATGAATCATCGGATGCAAATGTGTGCATAATGAAGTCTTTATCAAAGTCTGGACTTTTCAGGGAGGGCGCATGGGCAACATCAGTCTTGATTTTGTTGAAAGCAGCCTTTTCAGTTTCAATCCACTTAAACTGTGCATTTTTCTTGACCATCTGCTGCAGTGGCTTGACAGTCTGAGCAAAATCAGGCACAAACCTTTGTACAAAATTTATTGTCCCCATGAAATATTGCATTCTTTTTTTATTATGGGGCATAGGAATTTGTTCAATGGCCTTGATTCTTTCTGGGTCTATAGATATACCTCTCTTTGAAACTATATGCCCCAGTAATTTTCCTTCTGTGACCGCAAATACGCACTTCTTAGGATTGAGGGAAATGCCATACTTCCGACAGCGCTCGAAAATTTGCTTTAGGTGGAACGTGTGCTCCCCTCTTTTCTTCGAAAATATTGTGATATCATCAAGGTAGACCACCACACTTTGTCCAATCAGCCCACGGAAAGCTATGTCCATAGCTCTCTGAAATGTCGTGCCAGCATTAATCAGTCCAAAAGACATTCTTCTATATGCGAAAGTTCCCCATTTAGTTCTGAACGTTGTCTTCATTCTATCTCCCTCGGCCACTAACACTTGGTTGTAGCCAGAGAATCCATCTAACAATGAGAACAATTCAGAACCGGAAACCATCTGTAGCAATTGCTCCATGGGAGGCACCGGATAGTTGTCTTTGTCTGAGGCGCGGTTTAAGTTTATGAAGTCCACGCATAGTCTGATTTCTCCCGACTTTTTCCTGATCGGCACCAAATTTGACACCCACTCTGAGTGCCAGACTTTAAAAATAATCCTAGCGTCCAGCAATTTTTTCACCTCGCTTTGAATCAGTGGCTCCAACTTGGGGTGCATCTTCCTTAATGGCTGCTGATATGGCTTGACACCTGCTTTAATAGGGATGATATGCTTGATAATGCTGGTGTCGTAGGTATTCAAATTTGTGTAAGTCCAGGAAAAGACATCTTTGTACTACTTGAACAAACTGACAAACCTATCCCTTTCGGCAGGTGAACAGCATTTGCTGAGGTTCACAAACTTAGGATCCATCTCAGTCCCAAATTTTATCAGTTCGAACTGCAGGGTTGAGCTTTGCGTCTTTACATTAGCGGGTCTTCAGAATTTTTCATTCAAGTCAAACATCTTCTCTAATGTTCTGACTCCTTTAGGGACGAAATTGTCAAATTTCATCTCGGCTTGGTTTTTTTCATCGTCGATGATCGCTCCTTTGAATACTTCCTCATTGGTCAAACATTCTATGATTTGCTGGTCATCATCGAACACTCTCAGATTGGTGATCATATCTGGTATGGAAGGCCTGAAAAGTAATTCAATAGAACATCTGTTATTAGTGGGTACCAGCCTGGCAGCTGATGTGGCCAAAAGATCAGCGGCCGCATTTTTCATTCTTGGGATTGAAACAATATTGAATGCATGAAAACATTTAAGCAAATCCCATACCTCTCTTTGGTAAGCTTTCAAATGGGGGGAAAAACAATGTATTTGATTTCTTATTTGCTTTACAACTATTTCTGAATCCCCAAAAACTTTTAAATTACTAACCTTTAGCTCAATCACTTTCTTGAGTCCCTGCAGCAGTGCTTCATACTCAGCCGTATTGTTAGTACACTCAAATTCTAATCTACAAGGCAGGAAGTGTTTATTTTTTTGTGGATCAATGAGGATGCATCCGGCCCCTAACCCTTCTAATGTTTTAGATCCATCAAAAAATAAAGTCCAAAAAACATTATCTACTGAAAAACAATCTACTTCTACTGCTAAATCTACTATTTTACAATCAAACTCATCAGCCTGCGAGACACGAAGGAGTTCAGGCTGGGTGTCAGATATGTCACTGGCCTTCTGTTGCTGCCGCAACCTGTTTCCCCGATTTTAGTTTTTTACTTAAACTCTGGGACCCCTCCTTATCATAATTTGCTTGAATCAACTATTGAGAGCTTGGCGTCTTGGAGCTTATCTTTGCGTTTGAAGTTGATTGCTCGCCTTTTTGATTGCTTCGTCCAACTTAGCTTGAGTCGTGTCGTTTTTTTGGTACCCTTCGAGTATGAAAATTTTGCATGAACAAGAAAAAGACGGTTTTTGGGCTGCAAGTTAATCCTAGCTCTGTTGTTTTTCTCTTTGGATCGGGCCTCTTTCGGAAGTTTGTTAGTCCTAACTTACCCGACGTTGCGGCTCCCGGAGAAAACGGCCCCCCGTTTGAAGTTTCATCCGATGCCCGATTCGACGGCCCAAATCGCTTGGTCCTGAGTTCCTACCTATCCGCCGTTGCGGCCGGGAGGATGAAGTCAGTGGCCGACGTGAGTTTCATTTGACGCCCGAACTTTGCCTTGTTTAGCCTCCGTCGCATGTTTGTGGCAAGTTTCCCTTCCGTCGTTGCGGGTGGCAGAGTTTTCTGTCTTCTGACCCACTTCTCTCCGCCGCCCGATTGCCTACAATGCCCGTGTTTCCATTCACCCTCTTCT
>LPNX011219345.1:208299-355517 GCA_001517045.1 Pseudotsuga menziesii
GGATGATAGAGGCGCCGATGAGGCGTTTTCAGCAGTTACTGTCAGAGGGTAAAACGTCTATTGAAATGATTGAAGAAAACGCAACGACCAGAAGGAAAACTGAATCGTCAAGGGCACTGAAAGGTCACGCGCTGAGGGAACCCAGAGGACATTAATTGTAGTTTAAATAATGGGAAGGAAGACTGAAAAGGGGCTTTTTCCTGGAGAGAATCTTGTAATGGTTGGCTTGTAAGAGGAACTATTTCGTTTTGCCAAGCGAACTGCAATTTGGTCTGCTGAAAAGAGTAAAGAAGTGGAATGTACCAAAGAAATTCGATGGATAATGTTGAAGATAAACTATTTTGTTTTCAGCTGTATTTCATTTGCTGTAAGAATAGTTGATGTTTTGAACCTACGTTCTTGTTAATTATTCTTCAGTAGTTTCTGGGATGCATTTTCACTAAGAGCAATAAATGTTGTTATCGAATGATCGGCTATCTGGTTATTTGAATATTTGTAAGCTTTCATGTGCTGTGAGAGGAGCATCAGCTATCTGTGATTTTTCTTACCGTATGTGATAATGTAGTGCTCAGTCAAGATGATAACCTCGCTCCCTAGGGATAGTTTAGGTAGTTAGTTATTTCTGTTCGTATCTGGTTTGATTGCTCGTGAGCATAAGATGAGAGGTAAGAACCTGCGCATCACTTTGTGACCGCTTCCTGCATTTATACCAGCCTGCATTTAATTAGGCACATGCATATCATTTATTTAAGTCAAAATACAAAAAACTCGGTGGGCCGGGCCGCAACCGGTAAATCCTGTGTTTGTTACTTTGACCTACGGTAGCCGGACCGCAAACCGGACGGATTCCCTATACCAAACAGTCAGCGGGCTAGTTGGGAACGCTGATTGGGGAGAATCCCTTACTGCTACCGCCTACGATTTTCAAGGCCTCAACACCTTCTCCGCTTGATAGTTCCCTGGTTCCAGTTCAAGAAAGTAGTTTCCCAACACAGGTTCGACTGGTATATTCTTCTCATCCAGTTGGGTAACATTGTACTTCATGTGAGGCTCTCTCAAAACCTTAATCTGATTGGGGCTTCCTTTGTATGGAAACCACAGGTGTGACCAATCTGAGGCGAAGTATCCATTCAATTTAGCTGACCAATCTCTGCTCAGGACCAGGCCATAAGCGTCTGGTATATCAGCCACCACGATGTTGATAACTTGGCATACTTTGTCATTTGATGCCAGACGAATTAGAACATCCTCCATTTCACCAATTACCTTAACGCCTGTCCTATCCAATTGCACCACCCTCCACGTGGTTGGCTTAAACTGCCCATTGATTTTCTTACATACTAATATGGGCATGACATTAATGGACGCCCCTGAGTCTACTAGACAATTGTGAATGTTATGATTAAAAATTTCAAATGTTAGGAGGAAGGGTGGCTGTTTAGTTTTAGACTTAGCTCCAGTGCTAGCTTCTCCGATTTCTTCTTCGTCCAGAGGTTGATTGTCAGCGGGCCACTCCTCTTCTGATGTTTCTAGTGCTTTCAACAACTTTTCCTTTTGTTGAGGTACTTTGCACATCTCAAACAACGGGACGTTTGCCTTTATATTTTTTAAATCCTCAACAACGTCATATTCTATTTGTTGTTTAATGAGCTGAGATTTATCAGCATTCACCTTTTCTTTGTTTAGTTCAAGCAGCGTTCTGTTCTGCTTAGGATCCTGGCTGGTAATAGTGAATTTCAGAGTCTTATCAGCCACGGATTTATCTTGAAATTTCTTTTTGATATTCCTTTGCAGCCTTCTGATCTTTGGGAGTAAAATACTATCATTGCTGACCGTCCCTTGACTTCTAGTTGTCATGTTAGCTTCCCTGATACCTTTTTGTTTTTTAGTTATATCCTCTTCTACATCGAGTAGAGAAACCGAACTCCAGAATGCCATGGTCTCTTCTTCTTGTTCTTTTGCGGAAGTAGAAACAACACCTTCTTGCCTTTCATCATCATCTTCTTCTGTTAGTCTCAAATCCAACATCTGATTCATGACTAACGTCATTGAATTTATCCATTGTGGGCAGTTCCTTTCGGAATGAGGCTGTTGATGAAAGGTACATAAATTTTCCATCCCTATATCTGTCAGATTCATGGATGCAGTTTTTTGGGGAGGAGGTTGGGACTGATTATTGTCCTCCCTTTTCTTATAATATGGCCTGTAGAACTTTTGTGCTTCTTTTTCCTTCTCCAAGTCTATGATCTTATTGGACATCTTTTGCATCATTTTGGCCATATTCTCCAGGTCTGGTGACTTTTCTTCCTTAGGCTTATTGAACAGTAAGGTCTTCCTTCTTGCGCCTCTTTCTCCCGATTGTTCCAGATAGTCTTCGATACTTTCTCTTTCCGCTTCCACCACTTCTGCTTCTTCATAGGTCTCTGTCAAAGTAGGATTGGCCCTACCTTTAGCAAACATGGCCAAATCTGGACCCAAAGCTGAAGTGTAGTACTCAATTAGTACTTTGTCCAAAGGCTTGTCTGTTTCGGAGAAATTTTTTAGATATGCCGCAAACCTTTGCGTGAAGCTGTGCACCTTTTCTTTTTTCTCTTTCTTCAAAGCACACCGTCCTTTCATGAGGGCAGTGTGAGTCTTTTGGACTGCATACTTACTCCTAAAAATTCTCTCAAAGGTATCCCAGTTTGGGATAGAGTTAGCGGGCAATCCAAAATACCATGAGGCCGCAGCTCCTTTGAGGGTATGCGGGAATAGTCTACACACCACATCTTCGTGTTCCCCAGCCCTCAGACCTTCTATTGCCAAGTAGAAACTTTGTAGATGATCATCCACTAGGATCTTCTCATTGGGGTCAAATTTAGGCAGTAACTTCTCAAAGGCTTGAGGTAGGTCATGCAAAGGCAGGGTCAGATTTAGAGGTGATCTAGCTTTCCAAGTTGGCGGTGGGTTTGGTGGATTAGGTGGGGTTTGATTGGCGTTAACGCTGGCCATGAGTTGAGGTGGAGAGTGAGGAGGTGAACCAACAGGGGTGCAGACAGGAGAACTGTAAGGGGTATCAGGGCCTTCTTGATTCAAAGGTAGATCAACTTCTTGCAAGGCTGTTTCCACAAGTTCTTCCCAGTCTCCAACCAGCACTAAGTCTTCTGTTATAGGACGGTCTTTCTTCTTGTATTCTCTTCTAGGAAATTCGGGAATAATTGGAAATCCTCCAATATTCTTCACATAAGCACGGGTATGTCTTCTTAGGTCATTAAAAATTTCGTTGCGAACGGGATATAGATACTCTCTTTCTTCTTCTTCCGGAATTGGATTGCGTGGTCCGCTACTTTCAGAACTGTAACCAGTGGAATAATCTCGGGAAAACGGGTTTCCTCGGCGAGTCATACACTGGAATCCCTCCTTCTAGCGCCAAAACTGTTGAGGCCTGGAAATTCGCAGGCGGCAACAGTAAGGGATTCTCCCCAATCAACGTTCCCAACTAGCCCGTTGACTGTTTGGAATAGGGAATCCGTCTGGTTTGTGGTCCGGCTACCGTAGGTCAAGAAACAAAACAAAGGCTTTATCGGTTGCGGCCCGGCCCACCAAGTTTTTGTATTTTGACTTTAAGAAATGAGATGAAAGTGCCTAACTAAATGCAGAGCGATCAATATGCAGGGAGCGGTCACAATGTGATGCACAGGTTCTTACCTCTCGTCTTATGCTCACAAGCAACAAAATCAGATACAGTAAGAAATAAACTAACTATCTAATCTATCCCTAGGGAGCAAGGTTATCATTCTGGGTGAGCAATACATCTTGCACATGCATTATGAAGAATCACAGATAGCTGATATTTCTTTCAAGACACATGAACACTTACAGATATTTAAATAACCAGATAACTGATCATTTTATAACAACAATAATTGCTCACAGTGGAAAATATCAAAAAAGATACCGAAGAACATTCAACAAGAACATAGGTTCAGGAAATTAAACATCCTCACAGCAAATGAAACACCGCTGAAAACGAAATAGTTCCTCTTCAACATTATTCATTGAGTCACATTGATACATTCCATTCTACTCTCTCCAACAGGTAAAAAATTGCAGTTTCCTTTGCAAACGAAGTAGTTCCTCTTACAAGCAAACATTTACAAAAATTTCCAGGGGAAAAATCCCTGTCTCAATCCTACTTTCAGATATTTCAACTACAATTTGAGACCCTTCGACTGCCTCCTCTCTCCCCCTCTCAGCTTCCCAACGCTTCAAATCCTTCCACGAGCTATTGAGTAACTGACAGCTCTTCAAGCTCTAGCTCTTCGTTGCCATTCACGCTGTCTTTTCCTTCTGGACATTTTGTCCATCATTTTTTGTGAGCGTTTATCTTCTGGTCAATAACGAATAGGTTTTCCTATTCCCTGCCTCTGTCGTTTGCTTATTTTGTCCTTTTCTCCATTTTGTCTTCCTTGTGATTGTGTCGGTTTCGGTTCGAGCAAGCTCAGTCTTCACCCAGGGTCGCCACAATAGTATATCGAATTCCTCCTGCAAACAATTACGGTGCATTATTTGTTGCGAAATGGGGTTTTAAACATTAACATCTTCTGCCATGAATGATAAATTCATAAGAAACTAACTAGGTGCATCCGGACAGAGTCTCGATTAATCTTTGGGCGGGAAAGTCATAAATCGGTAGTCGGCAAGATTTGGAATCAGACAAGGACAAGACTTCGGGAGCCGCAACGGTGGAGGATTATAGGGACCGGGTGAGCAAAACACAGCGGAAAGGTTTAATCGGATGTTGGCGGGAAACTTCATTAATCAGGCGTCGGAAGGATGATACAATGGGAGGTGAAAGAATCTCCCAGCCGAAACGGCGGACGAGCCAAGGCTGAAGACATAAGCTAACCGCGGGTGGGGAAAGGACCAAATCGGACGTCGGCCGATACTCACATCGGCAGCTCACTAGCTCTCCCTAGCCGCAACGGCGGGAGGGTATAAGCTATGGTTTAGCGATTTAAGGCCAAAACGAATTGGGCGTCGGAGGAATCCAGACTTCGGACGAATAAACAATCTTGGAACTGCAACGGCGGAGGGGTTGGAACTTTGCAGCTTCCGATCTAACAACAAAAAGAGGCCTGATCAAAGGAAAAATCAACGATTAAAACAGTGTTAAGGGTCAACTGCAGCCCAAGTCATTTTTGCTTCGTGAAGACTGCTCTGAAGCACAAGATTTTACTTCTCCATGGCCGGAAATCCACGACTTAACCGGAATTGAACATGGGGGACATAAATCCATGGGCATCCAACTTCAAAGTAAAACAAAAGAAGACATGCTCTAGAGGTCCAAGAATTCAACGATCAAACTGTGTGAAATAATGAGGAGGGGCCCAGAAATTAAAACATTAATTTGGGGGAGAACAGTTGTGGCAGCAACAACACCCTTACAGGTGCCATGGACAAATCGTACATTGAGCTGCCACAAGCCAAGTACCCAGACTTCAACTCCCTAGCCTTCATGTTCCTACAGTATTTCCAACTCCCTGTCAGATATGATGAGGGGTTGGAGATCCTGTTATCCTAACGTCAAAGCATGACCACTCACATAACTGACCATATCCATGAGTGGTGGTGACACTGTAGTCTATGCAAAATCCAACTAGATGACAAGATATTCTTGGATTGGTTCCTTAAGACTTTACTCCCGCCCATCATAAAGGACATCACATCCAAACATCCCCAATCCGAAGAAGAGGCCATACTGAAGGCCCAACAATTTGACCTTATCTATGCTCAGTTTGGATACTTGTACACTGTCATTCTAGACGCTCCCCATCCGAGTACCTCATACCGTGATGCACTAGGGGAATCCCATGCTGTGGATGGCATCATAGGATCAGTCTCCCAATAGCTGCAGCCTCGACTGACAGCACCTGTCATTACACCACAACCAAGCAACACTACTAATGTTGCTTACCAAAACCAAGCTCCCAACTATGCTAGAATGATGTCCTAGTCCGGAGCAACAAATTCCTATGCACAACCTGCGCCACCGCAGCAGGCTCAGTCCATGGTTTGGCCAACACAGTAGTATGTGGAGAAAATTCCCACATTTGTGGCACCACCACCCCAACAAATATACTATGCACCGCCAGTGCAACCCGTTCAAGCCCCCGCCCCCGCTCCACCCGCTCCATTGGGAGAAGTGTTCGCACAACAAAATTGTCCCAACCAGCCTGCCCCTAACAATCAACAAGGGTAAGCTTGATATAATATTCCCTACAACCAAGGAAATAACCAACCATAGGGAGGCGATCAACAACTGAACCCTCCCAACAATGTCGCGGCAAA
Organism: Pseudotsuga menziesii; assembly: GCA_001517045.1. Taxonomy (NCBI): domain Eukaryota; kingdom Viridiplantae; phylum Streptophyta; class Pinopsida; order Pinales; family Pinaceae; genus Pseudotsuga; species Pseudotsuga menziesii. The sequence goes on from LPNX011219345.1 coordinate 214,630, forward strand.
CCGGCCACCCCAAAACCCCCCACGACAGAATGCACCAAGACGCAATGCTCCGTTGCGCACAAACCAACTATTCACACTCTATGATGTTTATGGGCATTACACATTTGAGTGTCCCCTTATGGATTGCATTAAGCAGTCCATTCAAAACGAGGCCCAACAGGCCGCCAACGCGGCACATCAAGCCTAGCCCAACCCGACACCACAAGGACCTCCCCCCATGGTGCTTCAAAACCCATTACCAGTCCAAGGATTGGTGGCAACCACACCCCCTCCCCAGGCCAATCCCAATAATCTGGGGGCACCTCCCACAGCTGAAACAGGTGTTCACCACCTGCTAGCCATGATGACTGAAGAGGTCAACTTGCAAACCAGATGGAATCAGTATGGTACCACCACCGAACCTACTGAATCAGCAACAATATCCATGTCTAATAAATTTAACCTGCCTCTTCAGTTACCCCCCTTCCCGTGCCCCCCCATACGTAGAGTGGCCAACAATGGCATAGCTAGAGCTACAGTCAGCTATAGCATTATATATGATTTGGCCCAAATTCCAATCGCCATGTCCACTCTTGAGGTACTCAAAACGTGCCCAATACAGCGGAAAGCCTTGCTAGTCGCCCTAGGGGCAGTAGACCCCTCTGACTCTAAGTTAATCACCTTTGACATGGAGAACAGAGAACTGTGCATGCCCTCAACCATCGCCTTCCAAATCCTGGTGTCCATCCGAAATTTGGTTGTCCATCGGTGCATAGTGGATGAGAGGGCATCCATGTGCATTATGTCTACCTTAGTTTGGTAGAAACTTGGATCACCAATTCTACAACCGTCCTCCACAAATCTGTGGGAGTATGATGGAAATCCCACTAAATCCCAAGGAATCCTCCCACATGTCCCCATCATGTTAGCCGAGAAGAAAGTCTTGATTGACATCAAAGTTGTCAATGCTCAACTGGACTACAACCTCCTCCTTGGAAGGAGTTACATGTATGCCATGCGAGCAGTCGCATCAAATGCCTTCCATCTCATGATGTTCCCTCACGAAGGGAAGATTGTAATGGTTGACCAACTCACCTATCATGATCCGCAAGGGTTAACAACACCTGCCAACGTTATCCCTACCATCACCACCATTGAGCCGCAAGGGATGAACACACACACCCATGTCGTCCCTATAATTAACACTGTGGTTGAAAACACACCATCCTCCCCACCATTGAATGTGGGCCCTGGTTCGTTTACTGATCCCACCATGACGGCTCCTTTCTCTTTAGTGTCACCACCGTCGACACAAAATGAAACTGTGGACTTGTGCATGGTCTCATCTAGCACCGCTGCACCTAAACAACAACCACAGCCGTAGCCCCAACCACAACCACAACATTGTTTGCAGCCGCACCACCAACAGCAGCTGCAACACTGCCCGCAGCAGCAGCATTACGCACAGCCACAATCACAACCGCATCCCCACATGCAACCAGCTGGGAGTTATGTGGGCTCATCTCCAGTCCATATGATTCCCTTCCTCTTTCCCCCACCTGGTGTCATGAGCAAGCTGGTCATGGCCACCTTAAGCTTTCCCAACTTTACATTGGGAATTCCAGTGTGGTAGCTTGATCCACCAGCTCAACTAGAAATTCCCCAGGTTGTCTTAACCCCAGTGCAACCTATCGTAGTCGAGTCTCACCCTCCACCTGGTCCACACAAGCCAACTGCCGCATCTGCACCTGCACCGCCCCAACCCAAAAGGGATAGGGGCAAGAACACCAAAGCCACTGCAAAACTATGACAAGTCCCACCTTGCACCATCTACAAACAACAGGGCCATCCAAATCAGAATTTCCCTGAAATCCCAGTGATCCGTGTGCATATAGATGCCATGGATATGAATGAAAACATCCCCATGGTTGAAATCCCAACCACGCCAGTAGTCAGGAACAAGGCATTGAGGGCAAACCATGCTTGCACCCTTTGAGGCTTGTATGGAAATTACTCCCACCATTGCCAAGATTTGCCCAAATTTCGAATGGCTCTCGCTAACCTCCATCAACATTCCCTTGAGTCTGAAATCACCTTAATCGAAGAAGTTCACCCACCACCTCCTTCTTTAGACACCATGTCCATTTACATGATGTCTAGTTCTACAAACCCTCTTGTCTCCACCATCACTGACGGTCCATCAGACCTCTCTCTTCCATTGTTTCCCCAACTGTCGCCGCAACCTCAGTTACAAGGGAAACAGTGGGGTTCATTTTTTATCAACATGATTTTTTTCCTTTTTCTTTTCCCTTTCCTTTTCCTACCATCTGGGATCATGAGTAAGTCTGTCTTGGCAACCCACAATCTACATGATTTCAGACTGGGAGATCCTGTGTGGTACCTTGAACCACCTACCATACCTCTTAGTCCCCAAGATGTGTTGACTCATGTCTATCCAATTGAGATGATGTTGTACCTACCTCCAAGTCCATCAAAGACTACTCCTGTATCTAGGGCTACCCCTCATCCTCCAACAGAGACTGGGGGCAATACCACAAAAACCACAACCAATACCATTTACATGATCTCTAGCACTAGTTTCCCTTCTGTTGTAGCTGCAACTGTTTTCCAAAAATTTTGAAATTTTGGACCCTCCTTTTTATTTTATCTTGCCTGGGAGTGTGTGGATTCATGAACTCTGTTTTTTTTTTCCCTCTGCTACAATTTGGATTGTCTTGAGGTCAACTATTTTCATGCTTTTCGAAAAATTGTTGTGTCTGCAAATGCTTTGGGTCATGGAGTTTAAAGTTCAATCTGAAAGTGTTGTCCTTTGATCTGAATGATTTCTTTCAATGCTATCGAAAGTCCATTTCTGTTCGAATCAAAGTTATAGTTCTCTATGCAGCTGTCATTTCAGAAACCTTGTTGTTTATCTTACCAACATTGTGGAGATCCTTATTTTATTTTTGCCGATCCATAGTCTTAAAGTTTCCGATCGTCGAAGTTTTTATTGGTTTGCGGAAGATGTAGTTTTATTGTTACCCGTTGTTGCGGCTCCTTAATGAACTAATCACCCGACGCTGTTGTTCCATTCACCAATGGTGTGTCCTGAATTTCGACGATGTTTTCTTTTTGTTGCAGAATCCATTGTCCATCCACCTTCTGCCATTGCGGCTACGTATTGAGCTATCCTACCGATGCTTTATGATTAGTATTTCCGATCCCCGATGCCTGGACGACAGTTGCTGTTGTTTTATTTTTTTCAACGGATAATTCTTAGTCTTGATGTTTCTATGGCTTTACTACTTAAACCTTTGCTTTTTGATGATTTGTTTTCTCTATCAGAGCATTTTTAATGTTTGATCAGAGGGTTAGTCTCTTGTGTCGCCGACACAGTGGTTACGTTGAGCTCATCATCGCCGGCGTTTACTCATGCAAACTTCAAATCGCTGCATTTTTAATTTAAAAACGGAAGCTGCAGTCTAATTGTCTTCCGCAACGGCGGCTCTGGAATGGACTAACCATCTGTCATATAATTTTGTCTTTCGCCGATGTTTTTTTATGTTGAGCACGGAATCGTTGTCTGTCTGAAGCCCGCCGTTGCGGCTATGAATAGGACTATTCTTCCATAGTCCTTAGCTCTTCCACTCACCGATATTTTTATTTTGATCATAGAAGCCGCAGTCTGATGGTCTTCCGCCATTGCAGCTCCTCAGTAAACTGATCATCCGATTGTTATAGTTTTTCCACCCGTCGAAGTGGATTATCTGCCAAATGATTAGTGTCTATTGCTTCCGACTATCGGTAGGGTTTTTCCCACCATGTTTTTGTTGTTCTGTTACTCCACTTTATGGGATGGCGGAGTTTTCCCATGAGTGTGGGTCGAATCAAAGTTTCTGTGATGAAGAGCACAGTTTGGGGGTTTTGGTGTATTGAAGAGTGGTGGTTACTTTGTCTTTTCATGCTTTACATTTGTTTATAGTTCGTTCCATATAATGCGTGTATTGATGCAATTCATGTTACTTTGTCAAATGCTAATTGATCTAATGACTGGTATTCATGACAGGGTGATTGCTGTTGTACAGAAGATGTATCTAAAGGACAAAGTAGAAGGGAGCTAGCCGAAGAAAAGAAAAATGAAGAAGCAGAACTAGAGAATAGAAGAAGCAAGTCGGGTTTAAGCTCAACTAGATCTAGCAAGAGACCAATGGATTAATGAGCAAAATAAATAGAGGCAGAGTCCCAACCTTGGAAAAGTTTGGCAGTTACCAAGCTGGTCCCTTTTTTCATAAAAATGCTCTTAAATCATAAATCTAAAATGTAACGTTTGTATGAATCATGAGCACTCACAAACTGACAAAACTGTGAGATTAAAACGGTTGGGGAAGCTCAAAGGTCACCCAGCGGGGAAACCCAAAGGTTTAATTGTCTTTGTATAAATATAGGAAAGTTAGAGGGAATGAGGGACTTTTTCCCAGTTAGATTTGTGAAGACATATTGTAAGAAGAACTATTTCCTTTCGCAATAGATAATTACAATTTGCATGTTGGAGAAAGCTTGGTGGAATGTTCAAATGTTGTGCTATGGATTTGTTGAAGAGGAACTATTTCGTTTTTAGCTCTGTGTCCATTAACTGTGAGATCGTTCTAACTCTTTGAACCTATGTTCTTGTATGAATGTTATTTGGTTTATTTTATGAAAATTTCCACTATGAGTAATGAATGTTGTTCATAAACAATTGGCTATCTGGTTGTTCAAATATCTTTAAATGTTCATGTGTTTTGAAAGAAGTATAAGATATCTGTGATTTTTCATAATGCATGTACAAAATACATTACTCATTAATAAATGATAATATTTCTCCCTAAGGATAGGTCAGGTACTTAGTTTTAATTTCTTGATGTGTGTGATTTAGATGCGAGAGAGTTTAAGACGAAAGTTAAGAACCTGGGCATCACATTGTGACCGCTCCTCGTATTCTCTATCAATCTGCATTTTAGATAGGCACTTGCATGTCATACTTAAAAACTAAAAACAAAAAAATATACACAGTGGACCGGGCCACAACTGGTAAAACCTTTTATTTTTTTTACTTTACCTACGGTAGTTGGACCGTAAAACCGGACGAATTCCCTACACCAAACAGTCATGGGCTAGTTGGGAACGTTGACTGGGGAGAATCCCTTGCTATTATTTCCTGCTAATTTCTAGGACTCAATAGTTTCTAGTGCTAGAAGGAGGGCCTCCAATGCATGGCTGGTCGAGGAAACCCATTTCCTCGAAATTACTCCACCAGTGATAGTTCTAAAAGCAGTTTGTTTCCCAATTCAACTCCTGAAGAGAAGTGGAAGGAACACTTGTATTCTGTTGATAATGAAGTTGTTAATGATCTGAGAAGACATACCAGGGCTTATGTAATAAGTATTGGAGGATTACCCATTATCCCTGATTTACCCTGAAGAGAGTACAAGAAGAAAGACCGTCCCATCTTGGAATATTTAGTGTTGGTTGGAGATTTGGAAGAGTTGGTAGAAGTAGTGTTACAGGAAGTTGTTCAGAATTTGAATCAAGTAGGCCCAAATACACCTTATGGTTCACTTGTTCATACTCCTGTTCATTCACCACCTCATTCTCCACCCAAACTCATGGCAGGCATAAACGCAATTCAGCCACCCAACCCACCAAATCCACCACCTACTTGGAAAGCTAGATCACCTTTAAACCTAACACCTCCTTTGCATGACTTACCTCATGCTTTTGAGAAAATGCTGCCCAAATTTGACCCAAGTGAAAATATTTTAGTAGATGATCACTTGCAAATCTTTTACTTGGCCATAGAAGGATTAAGGGCTGGAGAACATGAAGATGTAGTCTGTAGACTTTTTCCAGATACCTTGAAAGGAGCAGCAGCTTCATGGTATTTTGCTCTTCCAGCAAACTCAATCCCAAACTGGGATACTTTTGAAGGAATATTCAGAAATAAATATGTAGCCCAGAAAACCCATGCATCACTAATGAAAGGGTTATGTACTTTGAAGAAAGAAACAAAAGAGAAAGTGCATAGTTTCACCCAGAGGTTTGCTACTTATCTTAAGAATTTTTCTGCAACTGATAAGCCTTCTGATAAAGTTCTAATTGAGTACTATACTTCAGCTCTAGGGCCTGATTTGGCCATGTTCGCCAAAATGAAAGCCAGTCCTACATTGTCGGAAACTTATGAAGAAGCTGAGAGGGTAGAAGCTGAAAAAGAGAGCATAGAATATTATTCTAAGCCTAAGGAGGAGCAGACACGTGACCTTGAAGGAATGTTGAGAATGATGCAAAAACTATCTAACAGGGTGATAGATTTGGAAAAAGAGAGCGAGTCTCAGAAAGCATATAAGCTTTACTATGAAAGGATAGGAGACAACAATCAATCTAAACCTCCTCCACAAAGTCCTGCATCAATGAACCTAATGGAGGTAGGTATGGATAACTTCTGCACCTTTCACCAGCAACCCCATTCTGAAAAGAATTGTCCTCAATGGTTAAATTCAATGACGTTGGTAATGAATCAGCTCTTGGATTCTAAATTGACTGAGGACAGTGATGAGGAGGAAAAAGGTAATAAGACCATAGAAAAACAAGAAAATGATACCATGTTTTTATGGGATTGTGTCTCGTTGTTTGATACAGAAAAAAGTAATTTGAGACCTTAGAATATACCAATGACAACAAAAGACCTGAATTTGGTAAAAAAAGACAATTCAATAATCTCAAAAATTAAGAAGCTGCAAGAGAATGTCAAGAGACAACCAAAGAACAATGTTGAGGACAAAGTACCTGAAATCAACATTATCAGCTAGGATTCGAAGAAAATCAACAAGCCTGCTAAGCCTATGGAAGACCAAGTAGGTGTTAGCAAATAAAATGCTAAAAGGCCCGAAGAGATACCCACCAAAAACCAACCTGTGGAGGAAAATGTCGAATCGATTGGGGAAGGGAAAGCTAGGTTTAAAACCCCACATTTTGTGTTGACTCTAGAGATTTTAAACCATAATGTACACAATTGTTTAGTAGACTCTAGGTCATTAGTTAATGTCATGCCACTTGCAGTCTGTAAAGAGATTAATGGACAACCTAAACCTACTAACTAGAAGGTAACTCAGTTAGATAGGACCAATGTGAAAGTAGTCAGGGAAATAGAGGATGTCCTAATTCGATTGTCTGCAAATGAAAAGATATGTCAGTACATTGATATTGTAGTAGTACACATACCTTATGGCTATGGAATTATTTTGAATCGAGACTAGTTAGCAAGACTAAATGGGTATTTTGCTTTAGATTGGTCACACTTGTGGTTGCCTCAGAAGAGAAGTCCAAACCAGATTAAAATATTAAGAGAGCCCTACATGAAGCACAATGTTACTCAGCTGGAGGGTAAGAATGAACCAGTGATTTCTATGTTGGGAAATTATCTAATTGAACTAGAACATAGAAACTACCAAGCGAAAGAAGCTACCAGTACATCAGACACCCAACCCGATCTCCTTCGGTTTTCACGGGCTGATGAGATTGATTGTAAAGTAGTAGTTTCAGTTTCAGATATAGTTTTTTCAATACCAGTAGATGTAGTTTTTGATAATGGTTAGGTATTTTTCATTTTGTAGTAAAGCCTAGCCCCTTAGCTTACAAGTTGCCAGATTTATAGGGGTGGGTAGAGAAATGACCGGTTAGTGGTTTAGTTCTCAAATTTCATTTTTCTTGATTTGTCTTGTACATAAATAAATAAATTGCTTGGTTGTTTATGTTTGATTTATTTTATTTTGGTTTTTTTTTAGTTAGATTTTGATTTATTTCAATAAAAGAAGCAAACTTTTGGTTGCATGGAGAGCATCAGAATTCAGGACTAACTAAATTCCTTGAGTATAAGACTCTGTACTATTGATATATCTGAAAGAATTTATTCTTGTTTATCATTTTTCTTGAATGGCTATGAATACATTGAAGTCCTACTTAATCCTTGTAAAATAAATCAGGATCAAAAGGTCTGGAATACTATTTCGAGGCTCCATCCATCTCACATTTAAAAATGTCCAAGGGAGTGACAACAAAAGGCCCATGGAAAGGAAGCAGGGTAAACAGTATATTATATATAAATGATCCCATGCCAAGAATTGAATGCCAAAAGGAAAATAAGAGTCAAAAGCTCCTAAGAAAGCAATATGTATCAAAACAAAGTACTGAACTATATGAGTACAAAATTGCCAAAAGTTCTTCTCTGTCTGTGAGTTGGAAATTAAATATATCTCTCACACAAAAGGACACTATGGATAGAGGAGCCTGAATACAAAATTCAGAAAGAAAGGCATGTAGGAGGACTCAAAAAAGGACAAAAATTTCCAAAAGCACAAAAAGTGCAAAATGGCATGGGAATGAGGAACAAATGAATTTTTATGTTTACCATATGTTACAATCCTGTGGTGTCCAAGCTAGAAGATACCTGAAGACAGAGGTAATAAATGAAACTCATCTTCTTGGCCTCAAAAGAGTTATCTTGACTTGGACATCTTGGTTTCCATTCTCCTAAATTGGACTATCATCAATGATTAAAAGTACATATATTCGCCATTTGGGAAATCCAGACATCTAGAAGAATTCAACATGTTGGTTTTATTGTTAAACAGTCTGTTACTTAAGGAATAAATTGTCCAAAGATCTAGGTTCACCAGGTAGTCGCCAATTGTTGTAGCTACAACTGTTTTCCCAAATTTTTGAAATTTTGGACCCTCCTTTTTATTTTATCTTTCCTGGGAGTGTGTGGATTCATGAACTCTATTTTGTTTTTCCCTCTGCTATAGTTTTGGATTGTCTTGAGGTCAACTATTTTCATGCTTTTCAAAAATTGTTGTGTTTGCAAATGCTTTGGGTCGTGGACTTTAAAGTTTGATCTGAAAGTGTTGTCCTTTGATCTGAATGATTTCTTTTAGTGCTATAGAAATTCCATTTCTGTTCGAATCAAGTTATAGTTCTGTATGCAGCTGTCATTTCGGAAACCTTGTTGTTTATCTTACCGACATTGCAAAGATCCTTATTTTATTTTTGTCGATCCGTAGTCTTAAAGTTTTCGATCGTCAAAGATTTTATTGGTTTACGGAAGCCATAGTTTGATTGTTACCCACTATTGTGGCTCCTCAATGAACTAATCACCCGACACTGCTATTCCGTTCGCTGATGGTGTGTCCTGACTTCCACCGATGTTTTCTTTTTGCTGCAGAATCCATTGTCCATCCACATTCTGCTGTTGTGGCTACGTATTGAGCTATCCTGCCGACGCTTTATGATTAGTCTTTTCGATCCCCGATGCCTGGACGGTAGTTACTGTTGTTTTATTTTTGTCGATGGATAATTCTTGGTCTTGATGTTTCCATGGCTTTACTACTTAAACCTTTGATTTTCGATGATTTGTTTTCTCTATCAGAGCATTTTTAATGTTTGATCAGAGGGTTAGTCTCTTGTGTCACCGACATGCTGGTTGCGTTGAGCTCATCATCGCCGGCGTTTAGTCATGGAAACTTCTGATTGCTACATTTTTCATTTGAAAATGGAAGCCGTAGTATGATTGTCTTTTGCAACGGCGGCTCCGGAACGGACTAACCATCCGTCATATAATTTTTTCTTTCGTCAATGTTTTTTATGTTGACCACGGAATCGTTGTCTGTCTGAAGCCCACCATTGCAGCCATGAATAGGACTATTCTTCCGTAGTCCTTAGCTCTTCTGCTCGCCGATATTTTTATTTTGATCGCGGAAGCTACAGTCTGATGGTCTTCCGCCGTTGCGACCCCTCAGTAAACTGATCATCCGATTGTTATAGTTTTTTCGCCTGCCGAAGTGGATTATCTGCCAAACGACTAGTGTCTATTGATTTCGACTATCGGTAGGGTTTTGCCCACCGTGCTTTTTTTGTTCCATTACTCTACTTTATGGGATGGCAGATTTTTCCCATGAGTGTGGGTTGAGTCAAATTTTCTATGATGAAGAGTGCAGTTTGGGGGTTTTGGTGTACTGAAGAGTGGTGGTTACTTTGTCTTTTCATGCTTTACATTTGTTTATAGTTCATTTCATATAATGCGTGTATTGATGCAATTTGTGTTACTTTGTCAAATTCTAATTGATCTAATGATTGGTTATTCATGACAGGGTGATTGTTGTTGTAGAGAAGATGTATCTAAAGGACAAAGCAGAAGGGAGCTAGACGAAGAAAAGAAAAATGAAGAAGCAGAACTAGAGAACAGAAGAAGCAAGTCGGGTTCAAGCTCAACTGGATCTAGCAAGAGACCAATGGATTAATGAGAAAAATAAATAGAGGCAGAGGCCCAGGCTTGGAAAAGTTCGGCAATTACCAAGATGGTCCCTTTTTTCATAAAAATCCTCTTAAATCATAAATCTAAAATGTAACGTTTGTATGAATCATGATCACTCACAAACTAACAAAACTGTGAGATTAAAATGGTTGGGGAAGCCCAAAGGTCACCCGGTGGGGCAACCCAAAGGTTTAGTTGTCTTTGTATAAATATAGGAAAGTTAGAGGGAATGAGGGACTTTTTCCCAGTTAGATTTGTGAAGACATATTGTAAGAAGAACTATTTCATTTTGCAATAGATAATTACAATTTGCATGTTGGAGAAAGCTTGGTGGAATGTTCAAATGTTGTGCTATGGATTTGTTGAAGAGGAACTATTTCGTTTTCAGGTCTGTGTCCATTAACTATGAGATCATTCTAACTCTTTAAACCTATTTTCTTGTATGAATGTTCTCTGGTTTATTTTATGAAAATTTCCACTATGAGTAATGAATGTTGTTCATAAACAATTGGCTATCTGGTTGTTCAAATATCTTTAAATGTTCATGTGTTTTGAAAGAACTATAAGCTATCTGTGATTTTTCATAATGCATGTACAAAATACATTACTCATTAATAAATTATAATCTTGCTCCCTAGGGATAGGTTAGGTAGTTAGTTTTAATTTCTTGCTGTGTGTGATTTATATGCAAGAGAGTTTAAGATGAAAGGTAAGAACCTACGCATCACATTGTGACTGCTCCTCGTATTCTCTATCAATTTGCATTTTAGATAGGCACTTGCATGTCATACTTAAAAACTAAAAACACAAAAATATAAACAGTAGACCAGGCTGCAAACGGTAAAACATTTTATTTTTGTTACTTAACCTAAGGTAGCCAGACCGCAAACCAGACATATTCCCTACACTAAACAGTCATGGGCTAGTTGGGAATGTTTACTGGGGAGAATCCCTTACTGTTGTTGCCTGTAAATTTCTAGGCCTCAACACCTTCCATCTCATCAGCTGTGGAAGATCCACCTGATCTACCCCAGCACCACTTACACGATGACAGAGAGATATGTAAGACCACCTCCGGTCTTACCCCATTCCCTTTAAACCATAATGTGGAATCGTTTCTTCCCATAAAAGACCAGATTTTGTCACCCTGCCTTGCCAATGACCTTCGTCTCGGAAAGGGGGTATACATCTTCGTTGACTCTGACGTGTACTTGTATCACACCTCTCGACCACTACTCATGTGAGTTTTCAGGCCGCCGCCCATTAAGGAATGTAATTTTATTTTTATTTTTGTATTTATAATTCTCTTTTTCACCGCACCTTATGCGGACCTCTGGACACTGTCCACAAAATAAATTATTTTTTCTTGTATGCAGTTGGCATATAAATGCCTCTGGACTTGTACTTACATCGCATGTAGTCAATTCTCTCAACCGCAACACACACACACATGCTCTCTTGACCTTTGTCTGAGAGCCACCTCAATTTGCATGCCTCTGCTGCACCGACTCGTGAGCCTCAGCCGTGATCTATCCCATGCATGTATTGGTATGTTTGAGAGCCTTCTGCTCCGTCCATACTACGTGGATGACCTATGGACCTCTTTCCACTATCCCGACATGGGGCACCACATGTGCCACCATCGGTTGATCACATTGGATTTTCATTTAAGCTCTTTTCTGACTCCTTAAAATAATGAAAAGATTGTTGAGCACAGCTACCTCCTTTCCCGCTCGCTAAAGTATAGGAAATGGCATCTACATCGTCTCGTTTATCTCCTTTTATGGACCATGTAGACCATCTCATGAAAAGGACCTCCTTAGCAAAATCAAGCCAAGATCGTTCCCCTCTGCTTACTTTTATGCTTTCTCAGGCAGAGGGGCCGCACTTTACAAAAAATCTCACCACTGATCGTCGTTAAGCTCTTTTCTAGCCGTCTCAACAAGAAAAGATTGCCGAGAAAACTAGGTTTCATTCATGATCAAAAACGTATATGAATGATTGTCCACTCAGTACAGGTATAACCTTTTCCAGCCTAATTGGACTACCAATGGTAAAGAAGTCTCTCATCCCCTACAATATGGGCGAGCTCTCCTATGTATACTTTTATCCTTTTTCGGGCACAGGAGACTACCAACGAAAAAGTACCTCCACTGGACTCTTCTTCGTGCTTCCAGACTCTCTAAAAGTGAAAGCACCATTGATCATTTACCTTCTTGGGCTCACAAAAAATCCACGAGATCGTACCATAATGGTGTCCCTAGACACCACCTCACAGAAAATAGTTTGGTAGCATTCCCACATTAGGTCGCCTTTGTTCAGAGCACTCTGCAATGTCTCTTCCTTGGATCCCATCAGTATCAAAAGTGTCCACCTCCTCCAAGTATTTCCCATCTATAGTGACATTCTCGGTATTACAGCTATGATCCCATTCCCATCAGTTAAGTTTCATTTGTTGCCTATTCTACCCTGCCATCATACTCTGAAAAAAGGAAGCTTGAGTCTCCCACTCCCCCCGTGTCCCTGTTCATTTCTTTCCCTTCCCTCCCCTCCCTCCCAATTTAGTGAGTCAGTCTGTAGATTGCTTCACATCTTTCGGTTATCTCCCTCATGCTCCTGGTCAAGGAAACATCATTGCCTTGACTAGGGGCAGGTCTCCCTCTGTCGATGCCAACACACATATTCCAGAGGATAGACCCAGAGGTCCCTATACCTTGGTTTCATTAACATCATTGATGGGTTCCTTAGACGACTTGAGAGGAGTCCTTAGTTCCTCTTGGGATGGTTGTTTCTCACGTGCTCAACTTCAACTCCATCATCACACCGTTGAGATTCGTACAGGGTTTGTTCAGCACAGTACTTGGTCGAAGACCCCGGATGTCACTTGACTCTAGCACATTGGTGAGTCTACTCAAGGGACCTAAATAGGTTATGTCGCTTGTGATTTCCAGTTTTTATTGGACACAGTGTTCAGAAGCCCCAGCAGTGCTTCTATATACCTTTATGATTGATGCAACACACTTGTACCACAGAGACTCTGATTCTCAATCAGGGAGTCCACATAGTTATACACCAAATCTAGTAGACCGCCAGTCATGAAGATATAGCATTCCATGAGAATGCCATGGGTCCAATGTACCAGATTAGTATTGTATTCAGCCTCACATGGAGGAAACCATTATTGTACCATCAGTTGTATAAGATCGGCTCTTGTATTTTAGGTCATAGATCAAATGATTCTTTTGACATTGTCACGAGCATGAGAATGCCCACCTCGTCCATATACATGTCACGCATTTATTGTATCTCACCCATTGATGTGAACCATATTAATACAAAAACCAAAATCCACCATGCCCCATCCCTGGAAGCACCACCTCTACACAGCAAATCCTATGATGTTCGTCGGCCATACATTGAGCTCCTGCCCTCACACATCAGGGGGCAGTAGGTTAACCCAAAAATCACCCACATTACTCTCAATGGCCTACACCACCTAAGGACACCATCTCACAACCCTCATGTCACTCCATTAGACCCTCCATTAAACCTCCACACCCTTAAAATAGCCTAAGGATGAAGAAAATGGGTTAAAAACCCCCAAAAGGAGCCTAAAATAGCCTCCTAGGAGCTAAAGCCCTCAAAAAGGGGCTAAAACCCTAAAAGGGGATAAAGTTAGGGTGGAAAGGGCTAAAGTCCTGACCAAGGGCTTAAAACCCTAAAACCCCTTGGAAAATCTATAAAAGGAGGGTGGGGGGTCACTCTCAAAACACTTCTCCCATTTCCTATTGTTACACTGCCCGTGGATGCTTTGAGACCTTTTCCTCTCAAACCACCCACACTCCCTCTCCTCCATCTCGATCCCCATTGAGCCATTTCTCCCCAACCAAGAGAGGTGCTTCCACAAGCTTAGGCATGGTGGCCCATTTCCACCAGAGAAGGTATACCATGTTTTCTTTCTATTTCTTAGTTGTTTAATATGCTTTGCTTTCTAACCCTTGTCCCCATTTGCAGGTTTTGTTTTTTTTTTAACATTGTTTTGCAAGTTTTATCATAGCTTAGGATTTGTTTGTAGGTTTTGAATGCAAAACCCTAATCCGTGTGTGCAGAGGGGTTCATCAACATTGCTTCTATTTCTTTCTGTCATTAGCTTAGCCTTAGTTTAGTTTACTATTCTGTTTTTCCATTTTTACAGTCTTTATCCATGTAGGAACCTACCCTTATGTCCTATAGATAGAAGGGAGCCATTCCTACCCTTGTAGCAAGGATAAATCCCTGCTACAGACATGAGGAATGTATTTATATGAAAAGGATGGAGTCAAAACCTACCAATTTATATAGTTCATAAGGATAGAGGCTATCGTGCATACGATCTGCTTCAGGATAGAACTTATGATTCATATTTCATGAAGGGCCAAGGACACCGCATAGTCCATCAACTGCATCCACACCCTCATATGGTAAATTCTCAACCACAACTGTAGTAAACACCGCCTCCGTCAACGCAGTTTTTGCCACCATAGCCTCAATCGCAGTTTGCGCCACAACCGCAGTTCGCATCGCAGTAGCTATATAATCAAATGTCGATGGCCCATGTGCATCCACAATACATTCAAGAAGTGCACTTTGTTCAGCAAAAACCAAATCCTCCGCCTCAACAGGTAGCTCAGCCGTAGTATCCACAACAAGGAGGATTTCGCGGAGGATTCTGTGGCAGAGGAGGAGGCTTTGGCCGAGGAGGGGGATGAGGTCACACATCTGTCCAATGTTACAATTGTGGAGTATTCAATAATTATCAGAGAGACTTCCCACGCATGCATTTGTCATGTACATACTGTGCAGTGATTGATCATACCATGGAGAACTTCCTTCATTTAATTGTAATATGGAAAACCAGAAACGTTCCACAGTTGCAAAATCAAGCCCAGTTGCAAACTCAGTGTCACATGCCTCGATTTTGTGAAAAACAATTTTATATTATTTGAGGAACATTATGTTAAAATTTTATGCTAAGTTGTAATCAATAACCAGTGGGGTCAAGAATATTTATTGTAAATTCAGGATATTTTATTTATAAATAAATAAATGAGGAGATAACAGCTTAGGAGAGCTGTTAAAAGAGTTTTTACTAGTCAAATTGGTGGAGGAGACTGGGTGGAGAGCAAACTGACATGTGGCAGCATCCTCAAACCACTTCCAACTGTTGCAGGTGGCAACCTCCCTACATTTGTGGTCATGATTCCCCAAGAAAGTGGAATCAGAGTAGGTGGCTCAATTAATGAAAACTGACCTAAAATACCTAGGCATATTTATAAAAATTCCCATTGAAGAGAGTTGAGGATGCTCATTATTCTGCATAAGTGATCATTCAGGGTGAATGAATGTACTTTATAGAAATTCAATGGAAGGTAAATATGGAAAGTGTTTGAGGGGATAACTGGTAGTTGATCTAGTTGTAGCTTTTAAGCTGAAGATCATACTGCTGAGAGTAGAGTGTTTTATTTAGGTATTGAACTAGTCAGTTGACAGAGGGTTCTACAGTTGCATTCTCCACCCAGTTCTCAGCCAAGAAGACTAGGAACAGGCTCAAGGGTCCTGAGGAAGTGTTGTTTTAGAGCTCTCTAGGAGATTGGTAGGGAGGAATGGCCTCCTAAAGTTGTTGTCGTCTTGTCCTCTACAGGTTCTATGTTATTTTATTTTACTGTTTTAGTTAAATAAATATTACTTTAACTGCTATATGAATGTTAAAATTTCAGAGTTTGTGAAATGTTAGATTTAGTATTCTTATTAGATTATTATAGAAATGAAATTGGTTCAAAGAATAGAGAATTAGAATGAAAATAGATTTCTAAACTATGTTTTTCCACACCTGAAAAGCAGGTTGTACTCTAGCACAATTAGAATGCTTTAACTAGATGAAAGAAATTTTACGAGAATGAAAATAGTAGATATGAATTTTATATCTGTAGATAGCAGAGTAAAATCTTATTTTCAAATGGTTAGAATACAATGAAAAAGCAATGTTAGGGTTTGTTTGTGTTTACTGTTTTGCTTAATGTAACTAAATAAAAATGCAGGAAAAGAAATAGTAAACTACACTAGAGTTACAGTAATAGTATACTGATACAAATAAAAGTTTATAGAAGATAACAGCTAAGTATATAAACAAGTTATTAACCACACAGTATATCTTTTAAACTATTAACTAAATCATAAACTATTACTTAATAAAAACCATATTAGGGTTATGTTTATAAACCCTTTATTTATGAAAAATAAACAGAGTTCCAGAGTTAACCTTGTATTCTTTACAGAGCTCTGAATAATTCTAAGTTACAGAATAGTAATTAAAAATAAATGTAAATATAAACATTAAATGAAATAAAACTAAGAATTACATACTTAGGAGTTAATATATTCTTAACAAATAGGATTATAACCTGTGCAAGAAAAACCTGAGGGTTGAAACCCTAACAACTAATTTATTCAATTATAAATTAATCTATTTTAGTTTTAACCTTTTACATTCTGAAATGTGTAAGCAAACTTAACAAGAAGGCTATAATCCATGCTTTAGACTATTTACATTCTTTTTCTGAAAATAAACATATTTTATAAACAGTAAAATAAACACATAATTTACAGGTTAATGAAATCATAACAACACGAGACAGATCTCAAAGTTTAACAAAATATTTCTTTAAAAACAAACTATATTACATTGTCGGTCCGTAAGGCTAAAACTTAACAAAATACATATCATGACTCAAAGGTTAGTATTACCCAGCATAAACAGTAAGGGTTTTAAATTAAAATGTAGTAAACATCATACTAAACCCTCCTAACTAACAAAGAAACCAAAACAGTCTACCAAGCACTGTGTTTCTCCTTCAACAACCCTCATTGCAAGTAGGGAAAAACCCATATTTGAAATCAGGGCTTACCAGTTGGGGCCACGAGTCCATTAAATCCGACCATTGTATTCATTCCACTGAAGACTAGAGTTGCCATGGGTTCCTGTAATGAGCACATTACCGAGTGTTAGCACAAAGCTCGACTTCTAAACTTAAAACCCTAACTATATTAATAAATTGACAAAGAGTTTCCATATTAAGAACTGAGTTGTCTTACCTACAAGCAAGAAGATAATTTGGACAATGAAGAATCTGTCACTAGCTTTAGCAATTTATACAAGGAATTTTTCAAACCCCTACGCGGACCTTGGAGTGGAGATAGTGTCAACAAGCTTAAGCTTCACAAGCTGTGACGAGCATAAGAAAAATGGAACTGAAACCATGGACAGGACGAGAGCCAAACACATAAACAAATAACCAATCACGCATTAAGGTTCACAACCATGAAGGTTTGTGACCTAAGACTGAGTAATGAGACTACATCAGCAACAAACACAAGCTATGGAGCAAACAAGTAGAGGAACAACCTCTCATGGCCGCCAAGAAAAATACACAGAGCAGCCCGCAGGCCAGCGAAACCCTCGGAGTAAAAATGACAGGTGAATAGGGTTTTCTAGTCTTTTAAGTCACCAATGCATGGACGAGAGCAGACCACATGCCCTCCAAATATTTTCAACCACACAAGGGTATTGTCTATAGTTCATCTGCGTTCCAATTATCAATTATTATCACAATGATCAATAAACCAATTATGTAATCAACTATGGAATGTACATATATATATTCACTAATGAAAACATAAACTATATCATTGTAATTGATAAGTATCGAGGTATGTGTTAATTGTTAACAATGATTTTATAACGTTGACCATAGAGTAAGGATGTAAAAACCTTGCCATTGCTACAATCCCAAGGTCGACCATATTTTACACTTTTCTAGACAATAAATTGTATGAAAAATGACTTCAAAATATTTACATATTATTTGAAGCTCAACTATACTATTGGCAATCGATGGTTTAAGGTTAGTTATAATTGCTAATAACTAATATATGTTTTTTTGACTATAGAGTAAGGTTTTTTAAACCATGTCAAATAAACAATCACGAGGCTTGACCTTAGTGTAAAATTTTACAAATAATGTTTTGTATGCTCAACTTGCCAATGACAATAATAATGAATCTTATCATTATTTACAAAGTCAATTGTGCTTACTTGGTTCTAGCATAGTATATGAACCTTTGTTATAATGTTTCACTTGATATAGACCTTAGATTAAAAGTTCTAGGTAGCAAAATCTACTATAGAAGTACTATAAACTACAACTTATTATAAGTGGGGCAACATTATAATAGTAATATTACTATGGTGTAAACCATGCACAAGGTTTATAAATTATAGGAATAACACTGGTAATGTATTTACCTATGATTTTGGTGGTAGGTAGTATTCCATCTTAAGACGATGTATCTAGTTACAAGAACCAAATTTATAATGTCATGGAAATTCCCAGGTAGTAAGATCTCTACAGGATGCAAGTAACATTTAGATTGATACATTATAAAATAATGTGGTATTGTATGTTGTTACAATAATACATGCAGTAAGGCGATAATTTAAGTACTGAAGTTTATAACTTGATGTTTAGCATTTGTACATACAAACAACAGGTTAATAATTTATGTGGCTAGTAAGATACAGACAAAATAGAAACATGTACTCTATTGGAAATATTTACCTTCAAGATTGATAGGAGTACTTTCATGAATAAAAGATAGTACATTTAAACATAACATTAGTGTTATAAGCATGTTAAAATAGAAGTAATTGTATGGTGAAGAACTTGATCTCTAAGCTCACAGTAAGTATCTTTTGTTTAGCTAAGTATGATAAAGTTAATAATCTTTATGACTAAAAATTGAATATTGTCTTAGAAACAAAGTCTATAGAAGATAATTACTTTACCTCATCAGACCTTGCTTTAGAATAATCAGTTTATTTACTAGCATATTAACATGCAATAGAAATACTTCTTGCTACCTTATGAATTAAACTTCTACTTGATTGATCGTTACCTGTTGAACATATAAGAACCAACAGTCCATCTGTGTTAGCATAATTCTAAGTAAGCGCAAGTTTTCAAAGATAGATTTCACCTACTTGCCAAAAAGTAAAATTATTAGTAAAGCTAAAAGAAATCTGAATTCAGGTCATTCTTGTATACCTTATGAAAATGAAATTTGTATTAGTTATTGTATTATGAAACTAATTAATACTAATTTTTAAACTGATCATTTTCCTTTAACTGCTAGCAGTTAGTAAACTGTGTATTTAGACATTTTATGTTATCTTAAAAATTTTAATTTTTTATGAAATTTTGGGGTTATGACACTCAGATAAACCTACCATCCAAGAACTAGTTACAGAGCCATGCCTAGAATCAAGTCCCGCTCCAGAATTAGACTATGAATCAGCCGAGGAAGCCACTAGTAAACCAGAATACAACACTGGCTCAGATTCTATTGATGAACCAGACTCAAGGTCCAACATTTGCAATGATTTCAGTAGAGCCCAGAATGCAGGATGTCGATGTCGCCATTGTCACTCATGGAGGTGCGATGGTGGGAGATGATGGAACCTGACCACAAATTTGATTAGCTGGGAAGAAGAAAGTGTTTTTTGATATTGCCAATGAAAAAGAGACGTTTTTTGAAAATTGGGATGTGATTGGAAGAAATCTTGGTAAGTTTCCTGTCTATGAAATTCCATCTTCCTTTGATTTATCCTTAGAGACAGGACCATCGCGGTAGTATGGTACCTTGTAATAGTTCTTTGAGAAATACTTAGCATTGGCATGAGATCCCAAGGATTTTGTTGATCTAGAGAGGTTGATGTACCGTCCAAAGTAAGGAGCTCAAGGACTCCGTAGTGAACTCCTTGCAGAAGAAAAAGACAGGTAAAGAGATGCGTATAAATATCTAGACTGGGGACTATGAGGTGGAATCAGTCATCTTGAACCTGGGATTGGATGTGAAAATATTGACTAAGCAAACCTGATAAAAAATGGGGATCCCAACGTTGGGTTGGTCCCCTCTGCAGCTACGATTGGAGAACCAAGCTATGGTGAAACCCATTGTATGGGTAACGAATTTGGTTTTCGATGTTGAAGGTATGAGAACACATGTAGACTTTGATGTGATTGAAGTTGTTAATGGGGAAGGCTCCTATCCCATGCTGCTAGGGATTGGATGGGCCAATGATAGTATGGCCATGATTAATTTTAAGAAACAAATGATGACATTTGAAAACCAGGACATTCAATTCATTGCACCCATGGATCCAACTGAGGGTCGAAGACACATTAAACCTATGAATGAAGAAGTTGTCAAGGGGTGGGATCATGCTTACAACATCTCTGAAGACTATATCCGCCTGACTACGAAGGGAGAAATTGGTTGGGGAAGTGCTAGCTCTACGTCCTCTGATTCTGATGATGCACTCAAGAATTGGAAAAACCACATGAATGAGGTATCCTTTAGAAAGTGTGGTCTACTTACACAATCTCTGCATCATGTTGGGACTGAAATTGTTGAATTTCCAGTATATGAAGGGATACCAAAGCTTTCTTCATTCTTAACAGTATTTGAAGAGAGAGTTTAAGCAACACAACAATTGTTGGCACTTGAGGAAGCACTAACAGCTACTCCATCCCATTAGTGGGAAGCTCATAAGAAAACGATTACCAGATGGACGCAGTGTCACAGGCTAACGATAACCTGTTTTGGTACTGTAGAGGTGTACCACACTGGGAAGTATGACGAGAAGGAAGACCATAACAACGATTTGGTAGAGTGTCAAATACTATGGGAAGTACAACCCAAGGATAAATGGGTCCATGCATTTATTCATACATTGGATGAAATGCCGAGGTCCTGGTACGTATCTGCAGAACTGTGTAAAGAAGCAACTACCTAGGAGGAGTTGATAGTTTGTTTCACCCACACTTTCAGTTTTGTAGATGCCAATCTTGATGTCAATAATGCGCTTCATATCATTCAGGATGTAGTCTTGAAAGTTGTACCATTCGCATATCCTATGGATCCACATGCACATTTTCACATGCAATCAATGATGGAATTCTTGTTGATGTATTTGTAACTTCGGAATGTATTCACTTGTATATATTATGTATTGTACCCCGATGTTTATTCTGGGAAGTATCTATAATGTAATTGATTCATGTCATGCCCTGATGTTCCGATCAAGAGATTCAATAATGAAAATGAGTCATGTAAAGTCATTGAGGTTAACCCTCCATTGTAAGTTGGGGCAATAGTCCCCATAATTGTGTCAAGGTTAACCCTCCTTGTTGATCAGAGGTAAAAGTCCCCACAGTTGTGGGGCACTAGGGTTATTAGACTCTCATAGAGATGTCAGCTATAGTAAGTAATTGTTAAGTGGATCTGACAAGTTAAAGTGGACATTAAGTGAACAAAAGAATATAAATAGAGACTGAGCCTCTCTATTTATCATACACACACTCACTCATTGGGGTGCATGAGTGAGAGAGGAGAAGCTCTCTCAAGTGTGAGAGGGAGAACAAGATGTGGATATCATCTTTCTATTTTCGAGTTTTACTGCTGCTATTGGTGCTCATTCTATCTCTAAGGAAGTTGTGGGGTTTCCTCCTTTATGGTTACCCCGAGGAAAATTCTTTGTGTCTCTTGTCTCTTGTGTTTATTATTGTGCATGTTATTCTCTGAGATAAGATCCTAAGATAATGCTAGCTTGAATGATAAAAATCTAACATGGTATCAGAGATAACCTGAGAAGAAGACATTGTGCAACTGTAGAAGCTATGGTTTCTTACTTTTTGGGTCTCTCTCCATAATCCATCAGCAAAAGTATGCTAGGATGACTCTCCATTCAAGGAATCATCTTTCTGTCGAAGCGGAATTCAATTTCAAACATTTTCAGTTTTTGGTGCAGGAAATTAGGGCTTCTTGTAGAAGAGGAATTTTTGAGTGAGCCCAGCATAGGATTGATATCCTCATCAAAATCGAAGTTTAGAGACTTGGGTTGATATTTTTGGTTGGGTGAAACTCCAGGAAAGTCAAACCCTAGTTTGACCCTGGGCCTGAAAAACCCTAAAATACTAAAACTGATACGTTTTGGTACATTCACTATATCTCGGGATTGGAGAAGGCTCAGGAGCTGAAAATTTCACAGGACAAATATAAAATCCTCATTTACACTGTGCCAAAATTTAAGACTCATATTCACTATATTATAGAAGATATGATCCCTATAAGTTAGGGTTCCAGCCTCTTCCAAGATTCATCCCTAAATAGGACTCTTGGGGAGAATTGCTATATCTCAGGCTACGAAGGTCTAAATTAAATTTATGAAGCTGTTATAGAAAGGGAACAAACTATAATTTCTGTGGTCAACATTTCAGACCCAGAAGAGGAAACAGTGACATGTGGAAGTCCGTATAACTTCGCTATGCTGAACAGTCCTGAAACATGTCACCTTGGGAAAATGCTCATAAGTCCCAATTAGTGAAACCAATTCTAATGAAACCTGTGTTTTTGGAACAGGAACAGGTGAGGCTACTTCAATCAGATTTGTCAGACACATAGGTGAATTAATTTTGGAGATACCACAGAAACAGTATTAGGAATTTCTGCAGAAGAAATTGGTAAACTAGCTGGGCTTCCTCTTTCGGGAGCTTCCCTCCACTATTTTCAAAAAAGGAGTACATTGGACAACTCATCTTGAATAGGTCTATATTTCTATCCAATCATACCTAAAATATTCCAAGTTTTGAAAATTAGGGTTTCTCTGACAAACCCTAGATCAGCCAGCTCTAGAGCAAGGACGGACACCTCAAATCGGTAAGATCTAATATTTTTCTATTTTCATTTGAGGTTCTCACTTCAAAGTGATCTATCACATCATGATGATAAGCTTGTTGAATTTGACAACTTCTAAGCATGGAAGTATATGATCTCTTTGAAGAAAATGAATGGGACACCTACATGAGTAGAGAGGTTCCAGTTCTAGAGGGAGATGATGCTAAAAGCCTTACACCAGAAGAACTTGGTCAAGGCCAAGAAGATAATTGTTGATTCAATCACGGATCACCTTATACAACAAGTGTCTTCCCTAAAGACACTGAAAGGGATGTTTGATTCCTTGACCAAGCTATTTGAAGGAAAGAACATAAATCAGAAGATGACCTTAAGAAACCAATTGAAGAATGTGAAGATCCAGAATGCAGAGACCATGCAGTCATACTTTACAAGGGTCTCTCAAATCAAAGAACAACTTGAAGCAGTAGAAGAAGAAGTGGAGAATGCAAAAGTGGTGATAACCACCTTGAATGGCCTCCCAGGATCATGGGATTCATTCATTCGAGGAATGTGTGCCTAAAGGAAGTAATTACTTTCAGCATACTCTAGGAAGAGAACACACAAGAAGAATCTCGACTCATAATAAGATAAAAGAAGATGGGAGCAACTGAAGATCAAGCTCTCACCATCCAAAGAAGATCCCTCAAGTGATGAGGAATATCAACTCTTGAAGAACCTCTTATCCATCTTAGCATTTGGACAAGAAACGATGCTATTATGAATG
This sequence comes from Pseudotsuga menziesii, assembly GCA_001517045.1. Classification (NCBI taxonomy): domain Eukaryota; kingdom Viridiplantae; phylum Streptophyta; class Pinopsida; order Pinales; family Pinaceae; genus Pseudotsuga; species Pseudotsuga menziesii. The sequence goes on from LPNX011219345.1 coordinate 238,509, forward strand.
AAGAAGATGATGAAGCTGAAGGCTCAAGAAGGAGTCTATCCATGAAACAAATAAAGATAAGTATTCAATTGTCATTTCATGATATTATTTTGTTATGCATTTGTTTATATTCATTTGATGTATTATACATGATAGAATGTTTGCATTAATGATATTATACTACTAATACACATGTGATGGGTAAGTAGCTCATGGTGCTATACAGTTCTCCATCGCTACTTATCTAGAATGAAATCTCTTTGTTGACATATTGGATTAGTGCACAATCTCAATGTTGTCCTGGTAGAGATGGAAGGCATCTAGAAAAGTTTCGTGAGATATGGATGAATGTTGTATTGGCTAAAATAGTTGCATGATCATATATTTATGCATAAGTATTTGCCATTATGAATATTCCCTATGAAATGTTTCTAACCATACAAATGCATTTGACTTGTAGGAAAGATCACGTAAAATCGCCTACAAGCAAAGAAGGATGAGACTTGTTTCGAAGAAAAAATAACGACAGTTCAATATGAAGAATAATATGACGAATGCAGCGACATCATTGATGCAGAACCTTCCAGCTATAAATAAGTAACCAAGAAGAAAGGGAATACCAGTTCAAGAAGAATGATGTCTAGGATGCAGTATAGATACCTGAAGAGAAGTTCATAGTTCCATCATGCAATAGATGGAAACATCATGGGATACAAGGCAATATTCGTAGCATGACGCTTCTCATGGAAAGAAGGCATAAACTACGAAGATACATTTGTAGCCACCATAAGTTAAGACACATGACAGACATAAGCATGTGTATAAATGAAAGAAGGCTTTGTACGAGCTCAGAAGGCACATACATGAGGAGCTTGATGAAGACCTAAAACTTTTCTACAAGGTTGAAGATGAAAGTCTATAGAGGATGAGAAGCTCACAGATGGGTACGAGAATAACTTTTGAAAAAAGTTCAAGATAGAGGATCTTGGTATTCAATGATCCTATATGGATACATAGAATATTAGTAGCAGAGGAAGCTACTTGTCGCTCTGGCACATACTGTTTCAGAGCATAGAGTACGAAAGACATAGGAATAATGATGCTTTGCTTCAGAGGAAGTGACTGCAGAAGACCCTGAGGTTCGACATGGTACAACAGGATGGATAGATTACTGATGACTCTAGGATTTACTAAGAGTAAAGAGGATTCCAACCTTTGCTTCAAGGTTGAAGGAGGAATACCAATGATGCTCCTATTATATGCTGATGACTTGTTCCTGATAGAAAAGAGGAACTCATTAAATTTGCAAGAAGAAGACTTGCTGTCGAGTTCAAGATAAAGGGCTTGGGGATGATGCACTATGTTCTAGGCATGGAGGTGTTGAGAAGGGAAGTATGCAGTAGAGATACTGAAGAGGTTTAGGATGATGTACTGCAAGGCCATGACCACACCTATGGCATCGAACTTGAAGCTATTGAGTGTTTCTTCATCAGAGTCGGTTGACACCATGATGTATTGTCAGATGATTTACATGACAAGTATGAGATAAGATATTTGCTTTACTGTGAACACATTAAGACATGTTCACCTGATGGTTGTAAAGAATGCAGTGAGGTGCCTGAAGGGTATAGTTGATTATGGGCTCAAGTATGAGGCGAATCCAAAGATTAACCTGGAGGGTTATGAGGATTCGTATTGGGCAGGAAGTGCCATTGATAGGAAGAGCACTTCGAGGTGCTACTTCAGTATGGGATCAAGTTTGATCTCTTGGTTTGGCAGGATGGAGTCCTGCATGGTGTTGAGTACAGTTGAGGCTAAAGATGTTTCCACTTGCTATTTGGGAGGTAGTATGTTTCTTTTGAAAACTACTATTTGATTTGCTTGATCTGACTTGCATTTTTGTATGATGTAGAGAGGAGCAGTGAAGCTCCAGTATGTGATCCAGATCAAGATCTCGACGAAGCTCGTAGGTTGCTCAGATGTAAATAGACCTATAGGTTGTCCTCGGATGTAATCGGTCCCGACAAAGCTCGCAGGTTATCCTTGAACGTAATCATCCCTAATGTGATTCTATGTTAGAAATGGCCAAAGTGAAGTTTGAGTACTTTAGAGAGAAGCTTGGTGTTCTCCAGATTGAGGTTCCCTCCAAGGGGAAGTGATGAGTCTGTGAACCATTCTGACATGCTGAGAGGATTAGGTTCCTTCCACGGTGAGATGTAAGGGTTGATCTATTCTATCATGGTGAGAGGATTTGGTTCCTTCCATGTCAGATGTGAGTGCCAAGCTTCCTTGTGCTGAGATGCCATTCTCTAGCAGAATAATTAGAGGAAATTTTAACTCAAAATGGGCCTCCTAAGGAAAATTAATAAAATAATAGTTAAAATAATAAAATAATATTTATTAATTTTGGAGGAAGAAAAGAAAAAACTATTTTTGTGTTCATATTTTTGACATATCTCCCAGTGCTTTTACTCAAATTTCAATCAGGAGAGCTCATTGGATGCAAAATTAAATTCTACATCCAATGAGTACCCACTTGTCATACTTTTGGCAGGTCCCTATACCCAAAAAACAAGAAATACCTGAAAAAAATGTGATGATGATGTCATCATCACATTTTTTTCAGGTATTTCTTGTTTTTGGGGTAGCGAGGCTGGCCAAAAGTATGCCGAGTGGGTACTCGTTGGATGCAAAATTTAATTCTGCATCCAACGAGCTCTTTCGATCAAAATTTGAGTAAAAACATAGGCAAATATGTCAAAAATACGAACAAAAAAGTAGTTTTTTATCATACCTATCCCCAAATTTATATTAAAAAATTGTTTAAGAGGTGATCCCTTTTTGAATTTTAAATCATTTTGATTGGCTAATACATGATGACATGGAATTTGTATTATTTTTGGAAGGCCCATTTTAAATTGAAATTTCCTCTAATGGGAGGCACCTGGTTAGTTACCAAGAATCCTCAGTCTGGGACTAAGAGCCCTTCCGATGCGGTGTGTTCGCACATGGTCGGATGTAAGTGCAGATACCTTCTGATGCGGTGTGTTCACACATGGTTAGATGTAAGTGTAGATCCCTTCTAATGCAGTTTGTTCACACATGGTCGAATGTAAGTGCAGATCCCTTCCGATGCGATGTGTTCACACATGGTTGGATGTAAGTGTAGAGCCCTTCTGATGCGGTGTGTTCGCACATGGTCAGATATAAGTGCTGAGCCATTCTGGCAGGATGTGTTTACACATGGTTAGATGTGAGTGTTGGGCCTTTCTAACAAGATGAGATCAGATGTGAGTGTTGGTCATTCCTTTCTGACAAGATGAGGTTAGATGTAAGTGCTGGATGAGCCATTCTGACTTAGGGTCAGATATAAGCACTGAAGAAGACCTACATGGAGGCTAGGCATAGAACTATCATGAAAAAGGCCAGGCTCTGTAGAACTTCCTGTGAAGATAAGAATGAAGAGATAGCACCATCTGATTTACATAGCAGAAGCAGTAATGATGATGATGATTCAGTGATGATCCAGCTTTGATGATGATCTAGATCAAGTGATGATCCAGACTTGTTGATGATCCAGCAGTGATGATCTAGATCAAGTGATGATCCAGACTTGATGATGATCCAGTAGTGACGATCTAGATCAAGTGATGATCTAGACTTGATGGTGATCCAGCAGTGACGATCCAGGTCAAGTGATTATCCATACTTGATGATGATCCAGCAATGACGATCCAGATCAAGTGATGATCCAAACTCGATGATGATCTAGTGATGATATAGACTTGATGACGAAAATGACTTGAAGATGAAGATGACTTGATGATGATCCAGATGATACAGAGAAGAAGACTTGTGCTGATAAATTGTATCGAGAGAATACCTTCCTAGTTAAGCAGGAGTGTTGATGTATTTGTAACTTCAGAATGTATTGACTTGTATATCATATGTATTGTACCCCGATGTTTATTCCGGGAAGTATCTATAATGTAATTGAGTCATGTCATTCCCCGATGTTCCGATCGAAATATTCAATAATGTAAACAAGTCATGTAAATTCATTGAGGTTAACCCTCCATTGTAAGTTGGGGAAATAGTCCCCACAATTGTGTCAAGGGTAACCCTCCTTGTTGATAAGAGGGAAAATTCCCCACAGTTGTGGGGTACTAGGGCTATTAGACTCTCCTAGGCATGTCATCTATAGTAAGTAATTGTTAAGTGGGGCTGACATGTTAAAGTGGACATTAAGTGAATGAAAGAATTAAAATAGAGAGTGAGACTCTCTATTTATCATACACACACTCACTCATTGGGGCACGTGAGTGAGAGAGGAGAATCTCTCTCAAGTATGAGAGAGTGAACAAGCTGTGGAGATCATATTTTCTATTTTTGAGTTTACTTCTACTATTGGGGCTCATTCTATCTTTGAGGAGGTTGCAGGGTTTTATCCTTTATGGTTTCCCTGAGGAATTTTTTTTTTCTCTTGTCTCTTGTGTTTATTGGTGTTCATGTTATTCTCTCAGATAAGATCCTAAGATAATGCTAGCTTGAATCTAAAAATCTAACAATGCTATAACATGTCTAGTGCTGGGGGGTGATGATGAGTTGCAAAATATTAATATTCCAGACACTGAAGGGAGTTGAGATGTCACAGCATTGAACGTGTCGACCGATCCCATGAATCCATCGCTGAATATTAAGAAAGTTAACATTGGGACATATGAGAATCTGTAGTTCACAAATGTTGGGGACTACTGGGATGAGGAGACAATGGGAAAGATCACGGATCTCTTGCATGAGTTTCAGGATCTATTTTCGACAAAATTCTCAGAGATGAAAGGGATATTGGAAAACCTAGGGGAAATGAAAATCCCACTGAAGTTAGATTCCAAACCAGTGTGATATAGACCATATCATATGAATCCACTCTACAAAGACAAATTCAAAGCTTATCTTGATCGTATGTTGGATGCTGGAATCATCGAACATGTCGAAGAGTCAGAATGGATTTGTCCTATGGTGATCCAAGACAAGAAAACTAGCAAAGTTTGGATCTGTGTTGACCTCAGGAAACTAAACAATGCCTAGATGCATGACCTATTTCTAACACCATTCACTAATTAGGTACTTGAAGGAGTAGGTGTTCAAAAAATGTGCTCCATTACAGATGGGTTTTTTGGTTATCACCAGATCAGAATCGCCAAGGAGGATCGACATAAAACAACATTCGTCACTAAATGGAGATGTTTTCAATATACAGTGATGCCTTTTGGGTTGAAGAATGCCCCTACGGTATTCTCTAGGGTCGTTGTTGCTGATTTCAAGGATTTCATTCAAAATTTATTACAAGTGTACATGGATGATTGGACAGTGTACGGTCTAATCAAGGATCATTTGGCCAACCTTTGACTAATGCTCAAAAGGTGTCTCCAACACTAGATCATGCTAAACTCCAAAAAGTGCATTTTCTGCGCCCCATTTGGCATACTGTTAGGTCATATTGTGTGTAAGAAAGGGTTAGTAGTCGACCCTGAAAAGATAGCTCTCATATTGAGTTTTCCCCCACCAACCAATGCAAGGATGATTCAAGAAACATTGGGGCACACAGGATATTATCACAAATTCATTAGAGGCTACGCTACAACCACTGCCCTTATGGAAAAATTATTAAAGAAAGATGCGGTATTTGAATGGAGTCTAGAGTGTCAGGGTAACTTCGACACACTAAAGGCCAAGATGGCTTCGGCGCCAATACTTGTATTCCCATATTGGAACAAGGAGTTTCACGTTCATGTTGATGCATCTTCTATTTCACTAGGAGTAGTGCTCGCGTAACTAGGCAATGACAACTTGGATCACCCTATTGCTTTTGCGAGTCAGAAATTTTCATTTGCAAAGAAGAATTATACAACCACGGAGCGTGAGGGGATAGTGATGGTTTATGTGTTGCAGAAATTCAGGCATTATCTTCTAGGAGGTCACTTCAATATGTTTACTGACCATTTGAATTTGAAGTACCTGGTCAATAATCCTGTGTTGGGGGGGGAGATATGAAGATGGCTACTCCTCTTTTAGGAATTTGATTTCGAGATCGTCGTGAAGCCGGGTCGCTTAAATGTCGGCCCCGATCATTTTTCTAGAATTGAGACGGGTGAGGAACCTATTAACATTGAAGATGGACTAACTGATGCATAGTAGTTTTGAGTTGACATGGAAGATGACCATTATGCTCCAATAATCAATTTCTTAGTGATGGGAGTCACACCATAAGAACTTTACACGAGTCAAAAGAAGCAGTTGGTGGTTAAAGCTTCCAACTTTCAGTGGATTGCTGGATACTTGTATAAGATGGGCCTAATGAAATTTTGCACTGATGTGTTCTTCCACATGAACAACAATAGATTTTAGAAGAAGTACATGCCAACATAGCTGGGGGAAACTATCAAGGATGGGCTACCATGCAGAAGGTGCTTCGCATAGGGCTTTGGTGGCCCACTCTTCATAATGTTGTAGGAGGTTATGCATGGAGCTGCAATGTCTTTCAACGCATTGGAAAACCATCGCGACAGGATGAGATGTCATTAATACCCTGTTGGCGTAGGGTCCCGCAGCTACAGGAGAAGCTACCATTTTGGCGAATAGACAGTTTTGGTGAAGATATAAGAGATAAGGTAAATATATGATGCCATAGCATGTTTCTAGCTGTAGATCAGAGTCAGAAACTATGACTATTGGGGCAGAGAAGTCAAAGAAGATGACAGTACCTGAGTGGTTGAGAAGAGAGAGCTCACCCACTGCATTCAAGGAAGCGGCAAAGACAGGAGGGCTCAGGTACCCTCATAAAGGAAAAGGGGCAATGAGGCCAAGGTATTAAAGACGAAGGATAGAAATGGAAGCGGCGCCCAATACCCATGATCAGCGTCGGGAAGCGTGGAAGACTGCAGAGAGTTGTGGTGTGACGGAAAGCGGCAGTTTGAGTACAGATATTCCGACTGTCACAGTTAGGGGTTTTGGGTTACTATTGGGACAGGCCCATAGTGTTGTAAAGGTGAGACCTTCGGGCCGCCTATGAAGGGATTAAAACTGTATTGTAAAAGGTTAGCTAGTCGGATGTAAATTGTATTGTAAAAGGTTAGCTAGTTAGTCTGTTAGCTCACAGTTATTTTGTATTGTAATAGAGTCGAGCTCTGATTCTGCTATTCATTCCATAGTTACGTTACTGTAACAAGTAGCCAATTCCAGGAGTATGTATGTAACAATCCACAGGGATTGACTGAGAGAGAGAGAGAGAGAGAGAGAGAAAGAGAGAATATTGTAAGAAGGCAATATAGAGAAAGAGAAGAGATCTAGGAGAGAAGGGCTCCAGGCAGTGAGTACGGAGTTACCCAGAAGATCTCTAGCTGCACAATAGGTTGCAGCAGGACTGTGTACTCTCTCAAGATATAATAAACACAGTTCTGTGGATGTAGCTTCTACCCTGGAAGTGAACCATATAAAACCAGTGTGTTATGTGATCATTTCATGTGATTGTGCTTTACTTAGTTGATATTTGTTATCTGTTACATGAATGTTGTATCTCAGTTAGTAAATGTCTGTATGTCCTCATTCAGTTATAGCATTATTGAAGGTGAAAGGTGGATTTACAAGTATCAAGTGTCTGCATATGAGTTCATCAGTGTTTGTTTCACACAGTACTAAGTCATTTTGTTAAAGTTTTTCTAGTATACTTATTCGGCCAGTTAAGTATAGTTTCCGTAGAGTGTGATGAACTGTGGAAGTTCAAGTCAGAGTGTTTACTATCTTGTTGAAAGGTAACTAAGTCATTTCACCTGGTGAGATAGCCTTTGGACCGTGAGGGTCGCAGTGGGCCGTACTATAGAATATATCGCGTTGACAGCAGGCTATATCGCACTGTCAGAGGAGCTGTGGTGTGAGATATCACAAATAGTAAGAACCACAGAGGGGAGATTTTGCACATCGTCCTAGTCGCTGCGATGTGATAGGAGTCCTCCCCATGTTAGAGTCCGTGAGGAAGGGATAACTATGACTTGCAAGAAGATATCGCTGGTTAAGAAGAGCTGTGAGACACCAGGATGCTACAGAACCTGGTTGAGGACACCTGAGTCTTTGGCCAACCCATAAGATCACTTTAGGTGAGACTTCAGGCTATTTTGCGGTATGTTTCCGAAAGGGCCAGTGAGTCAGGGGTGTTATTGGTATATGTATAATAGTAAACCTGGGTCTGCCCAGATAGCCAACAAATGGTTCCGTTGCCGGCTTTGAACACATTACAGAGCTAATGTTCTGTTGGCATCCTACTAAAGAAGAACTCAACCAGTGGGTTGAGTCTACAGAAAGATAATTTGCTGTGACAGAGAACAAGAGTCCTATGTTGAGTACAAAGGACTGGTTGCAAAAACATATCTACACAGACCTGCATACGATATTTTTTGTGACCTATGGAAATGAGCTGTACGACTGGTTATCAAAGCTGACTGATCAGAATATATTCAAAAAGAAAAGAAACATCGTGTGGACACAGGAGCTGATTCACACCGTAAAGAGCATAGACAATCCCATTACACGAGCAGTCGACTTCTGGCTTGCAAGTGTGCTAGAAGGCTTTGTTACAGAGTTTGCAGTTGAACAGACAAAAAGCTTCAGCGAGGATGATCAGTACTTCTTCAAAGGATATCGCGGTAAGTACCTAAAATCTTTAAACTTGTCCATTAAGATGTTATTATATGAAAAATGAGTAATGGGTATAGTTTCAGACTAGTAAGCTAAGAAAGTGTGATGTCACAAGAGTTTGAGAGTGATTTTGATGATATTGGATGTACACGTAGTGGCAAGAAATATAAAGTAGATTTCAGCTCTTTCATATTTGAAAACAGTTCAGATAATACTAGATAGCAGAGTCATAGTAATACAGAAAGAACAGAAGGGGGTATCCCTTACCACCCTTATACCCCACAGAAAACAATCGGGACTCAGAACAATCCCATCGAAACTCCATCTAGTAGTTCACCCACAGCACATACTACCACTACATCACCTACATTTACACCTCCAAGTGGTAGTAACACAACAAATCAACATCCACCACGCAGAAATAGAATGGGGGATGACATGAAGTTACCTACCTTTAAGGGTACAGGGGCAGAAGACCCAGAGCAGCACTGGTTTCTATGTGAAGCCGTGTGGACCATTAAAGGAATCCATGATGATAATATTAAACTTGTACAGTTGGTCACCACACTTAGGGAACAAGCCTTAACATGGTATATGAAGTATACCTTAGCGATACCCAGAACACTTATACAGGTCCGGACTGCCATGATTAAAGAATTTAAGAACCCCAAGTCCGAATCGCAGTGTATCACAGAGCTCAAAGACATTAAACACTTACCTACAGAGTCAGTATGGGACTTTGATCAGAAATTAAAAGCTTTCATAGACCAAGTTAGCTTTGAGTTTGCACCGGAGCAGCATAAGGAATGGTTCATCGCAGCACTGCTCCCGCATATTAGACATCCACTAATGCAACAGAGACTCTGTACGCAGGATGAAGCATTGGAGATGGCAATGAAACTAGAGGCATCACCTCTAGCTGAGACCAGTACAGGTATGACAAACCTGCAAAACCAGTTAGAAAATATCACGTTACAGATGCATGAGATTAGAAAAGGAAAAGAGATTGCACAAGACATATGGTGTATCAAGTGTAAAGCACAAGGCCATACTAAAGATAAATATCTAGTATTTGTTGAATAATTAGCAAGTGGGGTTCCTAACCCCTTAGCACAAACTCAAGGGCCATGGTGTAAACTATGCAGAACAAGAGGACATCCACCTCAGCAATGCCCTTTACTTCAGAAGTATGTACAGACACCTAAGAAATTATACTGTACCTTCTGTAAGTCAATAGGACACGAAGACCATACATGCAGAGCCTACGATCTCATGGTCTATAGAAAACATGACTTGTACAGAGTCCAATCAGAGACACTGGGTCCAGCAGCAGGACCACAACATGAACCGGCTCCTATAGGCCGTGGAGGAGGATTCAGAGGACGATGCCATGGAGGAGGCTTTGGCCATGGTGAAGGCTTTGGCCATGGCCGTTGACCGATTACTTGTTACAATTGTGGAATTGTAGGACATTATGCTAGGGACTGTCAGAGCCCTACTACGACATGTAATTATTGCAAATCTTACAATCACGCTATAGAAGAATGTCCTACCTTGATAGCCAAGATCAGGGAACCTAAGCCAGCGGTACACCAGAAAATTTAGCTTATCGTTGCTGAGTAGAAAGAGCCAGAGCCAAGAGTCAACATTGTGACTCACAGTGGTGCTTCCACTAGTGGGACACTGCAGGATAATGAAAAGAACACAGGACCAGAGTGGGTGCGCAAAGCTACTAATAAATCAACACCACTCGACCTACAAAAGAATAAAGAAACATTTCAGGAATCTAAAACTTTCTTTAATGAACCTATACAATCAGGACCCCGGTTACAGCCATCTAGGGGCGTACCGCAGCAAACACCTTGTGGCCTTAGTCCTATGGAGACATCGCAAGCTACCACATCAGGAAGAAGCGATGAGGATGAGTCGACAGGAAGTGTACAATCCTTCCTGTGAAGTTTCTTGAAACTCGTAAGAAATGAGAAAGCTGTCAGAGAGCTTCAGTGCATCATAGATCAGTATCCGCCATCTTCTTCCATGAGCAGTGCGTAGTGTGCTATTCATAATATTATGGGCCATACAAGAATAGGAAGAGAGATGTGACTCACAGCACCAGTTGGAGAATTTGAAATGGATGAGGTAATACTAGACTTAGGATCAGAGGTAAATGTTCTGACTAAGCAGACATTGGAATAGATGGGTGGCCCCAAGTTAACCAAATCGCCTATCCATCTGCGACTAGCCAATCAACAGAATGTATCGCCACTAGGTCGATTACCGCAGGTGCCAGTTGACATTGACGGAGTTCGCAGTTTTGCAGACTTTGAAGTTATAGAAATCATTGGCGATAGTAGACTGTATCCAGCTCTACTAGGTATTGATTGGGAAATCGATAACATGGCTGTTATCGATTTAAAGAAAAGACAAATGACCTTTGAGGATTCACAGATCCGGGTCATCGCACCGTTGGATCCTTTTCAGGGTCCTAGATATATTGAACCTATCCAAGCAGAGGATGAGGCACGTAATATGGAGAGCCTCTATCAGATGACCACCAATCAGAGTGACAACATCAACCCAACCATAGAAGGAAATATCAGTTGGTGATGCGAGAGCTCATGCGCATCGGATTCAGATGTTGTTCTAGAGAACTGGCAGAACAGACTTTACGAATTCTCAGCTCGCAGATGTGCGTTTATGACTAAGTCACTGCGATGGATCGGGGCATACCTTAAGGATATTCTGTCATTTGATGGCTTAGCAGACGTCAATGACTTTTTATACCAGTTTGAACAAGAAATTCCTCATGAACAGAGGATGTCAGCGATTGACCTTGCAGTAAGAGGCACACCTGCAAGATGGTGGCAGGAACATAGAGAACATATCACATCATGGGATGACTTCAAGAGATTGATGACAATCAGGTTTTCTAATAACAAGGAGTATCTATAGCAGAGGTACATAGGAGAAAGTGACCCCAGGTCACACATTCAGAGTTGTGAACAGAATTGGTTGGACATTCTCAAGGATGAATGGGTTCACCGATTCATTCACACTTTAGAACCAATTCCAAAGAATTGGTACACTGAGACAGAGTTGCGCAGAGGAACAACTACATGGCCACTTATGATAGACATCTTTGAACTCACTTTCACTTTTGAATATGAGTACCCAAGCATTAATTAAGCTTTATACGTTATAAATATTAAGATCTTTGAGGACTGTACCCTATCAGTATCATCTCAACCCGAGTGGGCCATCCAGTTAGAAGATGCATTCGAGTGTTATAACTTTGCATTAGAACCAGAGGAGGAGGATGAGGATCCTCATGACATCAACATCCCAGAGTCAGAAACCACTCGCGATGTTGATGGACCAAAGCTAGGGACTCCAGCTATCACTGAGCCTATCAAGATTAAGAATATCAACATTGGCACAGACACAGAACCAAAGTTTGCATCCATTGGAGACTATTGGAATGATGAAACGGTAGGACGCGTTGCAGATCTCTTACATGACTATCAGGATTTATTCCCCACTTGGTTCATAGAGATGAAGGGAATAGTTGGATACTTGGGAGTAATGAGGATACCATTGAAAGAGGATGCTAGACCAGTTAAGTAGCGTCCATACAGATTAAACCCTCGGCACAAAGAAAAAGTTAAGGATGAGATCGATAAGATGCTAGCAGTAGGCATCATTGAGCCAGTGGAAGAAAGCGAATGGGTTAGTCCCATGGTCATGCAAGAGAAGAAAACCAAAGGAGAAATCAGAATTTGTGTCAATTTGCACAAACTCAACGATGCATCACTTCATGACCCATTTCTGACACCTTTTACTGATGAAGTTCTAGACAATGTGGGAGGACAGGAGGTCTACTACTTCACCGATGGCTTTTCAGGCTATCACCAGATCAGAATCCATCCAGAAGATCAATCTAAGACCACTTTTGTGATAGAATGGGGCTCATTCCAGCATACGGTAATTCCCTTTGGTCTTAAGAATGAACCGGCTATCTTTTCTAGAGTAGTAGTTGCTGTATTTAAAGAGTACATCCATAAATTCTTAGAAGTCTATTTTAACGATTGGACTATATTTGGATTAATCGACAAGCATATAGGTGATTTAAGACTAATGTTAGAGAAATGTAGGCAATACCAGATTTCTCTAAACTTAAAGAAATGCATATTCTGTGCCCATTTGGTATTTTGTTGGGTCACATTGTCTGTAGACAAGGCTTGATGGTAAATCCTGCAAAGATTTCCATCATCGTAAACCTTCCAGCACCCAACTCAGTCAAGCAATTAAGGATAGTACTTGGTCATACCGGGTACTATAGAAAATTTATCAAAGGTTATGCAAAGATCACAGTACCTATGGAAAAGCTGTTAAAGAAAGATGTAAAATTCCTATGGAATGAGGAATGCCATAAAAGTCTAGACACCCTTAAAGAGAAGATGGTTATAGCACCCATCTTAGTATTCCCAGACTGGACCAAGCCATTTCATGTACACGTGGATGCATCTGGCATTGCACTGGGGATCGTCTTAACATAGCCAGGAGAAGGAGGTATCGATCACCCTATCACATACTTAAGCAGAAAACTATCCACCGCAGAAAAGAACTACACCACTACGAAAAGAGAAGGATTAGCCATGGTGTATGCTCTACAAAAATTCAGGCACTACCTGCTAGGTGCTTCATTCAAGATGTTCACTGACCACTCCGCTTTGAAGTACTTGGTCAATAAGCCAGTGTTAGGGGGACGAATCTACAGATAGTTACTCCTATTTCAGGAGTATGATTTTGAAATTATTGTCAAACCAGGGAGATTAAATGCTGGACCAGATCATCTGTCGCGGATAGACTCAGGAGAAGAGCCAAGTAACCTAGAGGACAACTTGCCCGATGCACAGTTGTTTTCTATTCAGATCACAGACGAGTACTATGCTGATATTATTCACTTTCTCACTACAAGATGGGCACCTGTTGAGTTCACCAAGCATCACAAGAAACAGCTAGCTGTCAAAGCAGCAAAATTCACTTTGATTGCGGGACAATTATATAAGTTAGGTCTAGATGAAGTCCTACGTAGATGCATCATGCCACACGAGAAAGAGGCCATTATCAGAGAAGCACATTCCAGTACCGTAGGAGGTCATTTCGTAGGAAATCCAACTGCATAGAAAATCCTGACCACAGGATTATGGTGGCCTACTTTGCATAAGGATACTAAGGAATTTTGTAGATGCTGTGATATCTGCCAGATGGTAGGAAAACCTTCGCGGAGAGATGAAATGCCACTGTGACCATAGATTACGCTGCACGCATTTGACAAGTGGGCTATAGATTTTGTGGGTCCTATCAACCCACCTAGAAAACGAACTGGTGCGAGATACATCATCACCGGAACATAATACCTCACCAAATGGGCGGAGGCTACAACAGTAAGGAATTGTGATGCTGCTATAGCTGCACAGTTCCTCTTCAAGAACATCATCAGTAGATTTGGATGTCTAGTAATTTTGATGAGCGATCAAGGCACCCATTTCTTGAACCACACTATTGAGGCCTTGACAGAGGAATTCCAGATATAGCACCATAAGAGCACTCCCTACCACCCACAAGCTAATGGTACAGTGGATACCTTTAACAAGGTTATAGAAAACGCTCTTACTAAGATCTGCAACAACCAAAGAGATGATTGGGACCTCAAGGTTAATGCTTTGTTATGGGCTTATAGGACTACATGCAAGAAACTTACAGGACATACACCTTTCAGCTTGGTGTATGGACAAGAGGCTGTTATGCCTATGGAATATATTATGCCCAGTCTAAGAATTGCTCAGATCACTGGGATGACAGACACAGATATGACGAATGAAAGGCTAGCATAGCTGCTTTCCTTAGAGGAAGACAAGTTCATCGTAGGATTCCATCAGAAAGTGCATAAGGAACGAGAGAAATCTTGGCATGACAGGCATGTAAAGAACAATATTTTTCAGATAGGAGACCTAGTCCTCCTCTATGATAGTAATTTTGTGAAGTTTCCAGGAAAATTCAAGACGCATTGGTTGGGGCCATACCATATTCAGCAAGTTACAGATGGAGGTGCCGTTCAGCTCAACAAACTGAACAGGGAGCTTCTTCCCACTTTCATTAATGGTAGTAGGCTTAAGCTTTATAGTGCTAGCCACTCCATATCCCAGCCTTAACTCAGATAGATATGAGAGTGTAGATGTCTAGTGTAGTTGGAAGGAGGCATCGCACTGGTAGTTAGTCTACACCGACAGGTAAAAAGCATTCGCATGAGGAGAGTTTTTCTGTGGAAAAAAAAAAAAAAACTGTTAAGTTTGTTTGCACAGGTGATGTGGTGTGACATCGTGGTAAGGAAATGATTCCCCGTGCCACATAGACACTTTCAAAAAACATAGAGGGCCATTCAATTCTCCTTCTGACAGGCAGTTAATGAAGAAATGACCGGTATACCTTATCGTAGATTTGGCAATAGCATCATAAATTTTCCAGATCTAGTAAATCTTCGACGAGACCGGTGCCTGCACACAGGTTTCGAGGGAAATTTGATCGGATTTCAGCATTCAATAAGGATTGGGATGACGGCTGTGGTCTCGTCCATGCAATTAATACCATCGACGGGTTCAGCCTAGATGACCGTTGCGTCCGGGATTATAGCCTTCAGCATAAAAGCAGAGATCATTCATTTAGGACGGTTACTTTTGCAAGATCCGAGAGCGATAGAGTAAGTTGTTAATTTTTCCCTGTGCAGAGCTAATTTCATTACAGAGTGCTGTGATTTTCCTATTTCACAGCCATTGCCAATCCAAAGTATTGCACCAAGTGGGTTCTGTCTGAGGAGGAACCTTTAGAAGACATTTTGAGACGATTCGAGCGTGGAGGCCTTGTGTCCGCTATGACGACACCACCCAAGGGTATGAAACCAAGTTCATCATAGGCCAGACAGCTGCCAAGGATGAGGAGTCAAGCTCAGATAGTAGACGAGTCCAGACTAGAACAGTGAAAAAGGAAAAGGAGGAAAGTAAAAGTGAGAAATAGAAAGAGAAGGCCAACTCAGATGGTTGTGCGCATGGAGTTTCCTAGAAGATCTCACGGAAAGAAAAAAGGATCAAGAAACAGGCATCCGAGACGTAGACAAACAAAAGGGAAAAAGGAAAGGAACGAAGGTTCTCGGAATGGAATTCAAGGCCTGTATAGTTTGTACGAAAGGATCCAGACTGAATGAACTGTTTGAGGAGGCTGGAAGATATAGATTTCCCTTGTGATAAAAGTTCTAACCCATATAAAGAGGAAAGGATATCTGTGGAAGGCTTCTCAAAAGCTTAAGATCCTTCCAAGAGTTGCTGGTCTAAGAAAAAAAAAACCTATAAGCAACTCTGGAGTATATAAGGTCTCACAAGCAATGAGAGCGAGAGCATGAAAATGAGGGAAGGAAAGATAAGAGAGACCAACGAAATAAGTTACATAAACTATGGAGAAAGAAGTCGCATCACTTCGGCAGAAACTTACAAAGACTTCACAGGAAGCCAAGGAGAAACTATAGTAGGAGAAGCCCGCTGTTAGTGGCTCGAGGACGAGCCACAAGTAAGTGTTAGGGGACTATTGGAGTAGGGTCCTGCAGCTACAGGAGAAGCTGCCATTTTGGCGGATAGACAGTTTTGGTGAAGATATAAGAGATAAGGTAAAGATACGACACCGTAGCATGTTTCTAGCTGCATATCAGAGCCGAAAACTGTGACTATTGAAGCAGAGAAGTCAAAGAAGACGACAGTACCTGAGCAGCCGAGAAGAGAGGGCTCACCCACTGCATTCAAGGCAGCGACGAAGATAGGAGGGCTCAGCTACCCTCATAAAGGAAAAGGGGCAACGAGGCCAAGGTATTGAAGACGAAGGACAGAAAAGGAAGCAGTGCCCAGTACCCACGATCAGCCCCGGGAAGAATGGAAGACAGCAAAGAGCTGTGGTGTGACGGAAAGCGGTAGTTCGAGTATAGATAGACCGACTGTCATAGTTAGGGTTTTTGGGTTACTGTTGGGACAAGCCCATAGTGTTGTAAAGGTGAGACCTTCAGGCCACCTATAAAGGGATGAAAACTGTATTGTAAAAGGTTAGCTAGTCAGATGTAAACTGTATTGTAAAAGGTTAGCTAGTTAATCTGTTAGCTCATAGTTATTTTGTATTGTAATAGAGTCGAGCTCTGGTTCTGCTATTCAGTCCATAGTTACCTTACTGTAACTAGTAGCCGATTCTAGGAGTATGTATGTAACAATCCACAGGGATTAACTGAGAGAGAGAGAGAGAGAGAGAATATTGTAAGAAGGCAATATAGAGAAAGAGAAGAGAAGGGCTCCAGGCAGTGAGTGTGGAGTTACCCAGAAGATCTCTAGCTGCACAATAGGTTGTAGCAGGACTGTGTACTCTCTCAAGATATAATAAACACAGTTTTGTGGATGTAGCTTCTACCCTGGAAGTGAACCACATAAAACCAGTGTGTTATGTGATCATTTCATGTGATTGTGCTTTACTTAGTTGATATCTATTATCTGTTACATGAATGTAGTATCTCAGTTAGTAAATGTCTGTATGTCCTCATTCAGTTATAGCATTATTGAAGGTTAAAGGTGGATTTACAAGTATCAAGCGTTTGCATATGATTTCATCAGTGTTTGTTTCACACAGTACTAAGTCATTCTGTTAAAGTGTTTCCAGTATACTTATTCGGCTAGTTAAGTATAGTTGCGGTAGAGTGTGATGAACTGTGGAAGTTCAAGTCAGAGTGGTTACTATCTTGTTGAAAGGTAACTAAGTCATTTCACCCACTGAGATAGCCTTCGGACCGTGAGGGTCATAGTGGGCCGTACTATAGAAGATATCGCATTGACAGTAGGATATATCGCACCGTCAGAGGAGCTACGGTGTGAGATATCATAGATAGTAAGAACCGCAGAGGGGAGAGTTTGCGCATCGTCTTAGTTGTTGTGATGCGATAGGAGTCCTCCCCGTGTCAGAGTCCATGAGGAAGGGAGAACTATGACTTGCAGGAAGATCTCACTGGTTAAGAAGAGCCACGAGACACCAGGATGCTACAGAACCTAGTTGAGGACACTTGAGTGTTCGTCCAACCCATAAAATCACTTCGGGTGAGACTTCAGGCCATTTTGCGGTCTATTGCCGAAAGGGCCAGTGAGTTAGGGGTGTTGTTGTTATATGTATAATAGTAAACCTGGGTCTGTCCAGATAGCCAACATACCCCAGGTAACTTTGCAACCTCTTGATAAATGGGAGGTATACTTTGTGGATCCAATCAATCCATTGGGGAAAATAATTGGTGCGCACTACATAATCACTGCGATGGACTGTCTAATGCAATGGGCAGAGGTTACACCAGTTGTGGACTATACTGGTGCGAGGGAAGCCAGGTTTCTATTTGAGAATATTGTGATGTGGTTTGGGTGCCCAAGAATATTTATGAGTGATCAGGGTAGTCACTTTATCAACTGCATAGTAAGAGTGCTAAGAAAAGAATTGCAGGTTCATCACAAGAAAAGTGCATACCATCCACAGGTGAATAGAACTATGGAGGCATTCAACAAAATATTGGAGCATGCACTTACCAAGGTATGTAATACTAACCGAGATGACTGGGACATGAATATTCTTGCAATGTTGTGGGCCTATCGCACCACATGCAAGAGATTGATGGGGAAAACGTCGTTCAAATTGGTATATGGGAAAGAGGTAGTTATTCCTATGGAATACATTGTTCCTATTCTGCGCATTGCTGCTGTGACCAGAATGGATGACAATGTTGTGATATAGGAGTGTGTAGTGCAACTAATACAACTTGATGAATCCATTTCATTATGGTTTTCCACCAGCATGTTGAGAAAGACCGACAGAAGGCGTGGCATGATCACCACATAAACAACAAACAATTTCAGCAAGGGGATCTGGTGCTGCTATATGACAACAAGTTCTTGAAGCATTCGGGTAAGCTACATATGCATTGGATTGGTCCATATCTTTTCAATTCTATTACCTCTGCGTGTGTAGTTCAATTATAGTAGTTAGATGGTGTGATACTTCAAAATCTTTTGAAAGGAAGCCACATGAAGCCCTATTGGTTGGGGGAAGGGCGCCGCAATTCATGAAGCACTGTACACTGGAAAAAAACAAGAGTAAATTAGATAGAGGAAAAGAGGGCACGTGAGGAGGGAATGGCTGCACAAGCATAGGATTTAGTTGCATCAAGTTAATAGACTAACTGCGGTAGTTGAAGGGTTGCGATAGAGTCAAATTAGCAATAAATGAAAATAGTTAGCCAGTGGCACTTGTTGAAATGATGTACATTTATGGATGATTCGGCCATTGGATTGATAGAATCAACGATGGATTTAGGTGATTAATGTAGGATTTATTCATGATGGCCCCGGATGATTTAGTAATGACGATTGATCGATTAGCTACGTGCTTTAAGAAGGTCCTTAACATAGGTCGAAAGCACCATTTGAGCTATGTTGAGTCAAGTGGTAGAAACCATTTGAAGCTGAGTTTTGTTGAGAGTAGTGTGTGAGTTGCAGAGTGAAGTAGAGGCATAGTAGAGGGTGTGTGCCAGGAAGGAATATTGGTCTAGCATGCTGAGCACCCCCCAAAAAGTAGAAGTATCGAGTGAGCACGAGTCCCTGATTCGACCAATTGCCATTTTTGAATAAATAATGAGCATGCTAGATCATCATCTATTCTACGGGGGGAGTGGAAGGCCTAGAAGCCAAGATCAACACCACCACAAAAGTGGCAGACAAGAACTTCCATCAGAGTGTAATTGGAATGAACTACCCAAACGGGGCTCTCTAGCTCACGAACTGTCAAGTCAATAGTTCACACATGGATCTCTATGAAGGATATTCCAGGGTACATTTCTCCTACCCTCCCTGGTGCGAAACCTCAATGTTTGACCAAAAATCAGAAGTATCAACCCAAACTACCACCACTGTTGGAAGGGATGACCTGCACCATTGACATTATCCCTATGAAGACCCTAATTTGTTGCTATCGAAGGATGTAGCAGATGATCCCTATGAGTGATTTCGTATGGTTGTATGAGCACCCATCCTATGTATTCTGCAGCCATGGGAAGAAGGAATGAAAAACTCTAGGTTATTGGGGCTTATAAACATCCCACATTTTGGGTGGTTGAATGAAGAAAATGCATGCGTCAAATATATTTTGGCATGTTTTCATGAATGAACATTGTGGTTAGAGACACCAATCATGCTCATGGTAGATTTGATTTCTGAGATTACGGGATTTCTGAAGGATGGGGAAGAACCATCGTAATATTTCAGAGGACGAGATAATGATAAGCATCTGACGGCTCGGTTGAAGGAGCAGTATGATTTGCAACGCGATGGAAGAGCCTATCACATCGACAACATTAATTTCAGAACAGTGTGTATTGGTGCATGAATACTGGCAGGTAAGATTGTCCAAAAGTATCAGCCTATTCAAATCACTTCGAGAGTTATTGCATGTGCACAGAAATGTGTCGAGAGAGTCCACCTAAATTGGTCCCTCTTTTTGTTGAATCAGCCTATGAAGGACGCGGTCACAGTTTAGGCTCGAGAGCGACCTTTTTCTTATAGTTGGCTACTAATCTTGATAGCATTGGTGGCTTGGATGGAGCTAGAGGATTGCCAAGGAATGACGGTCGAAGCTACCAAGGTATGCAAGGGAGCACGATATCAAAACTTGTGGTGGGTAGAGGAGTCCAGTCAGCAAATGGATCGTGCAATCCACTTTTGGGTCTACTAAGAGGCGTTTGAAGCAGCAATGGTAAAAATCCTAAGGTTATCAGATGCAGCATCAGTGAAATATCAATGGATTATGCATATCGCCATCAGACCGCACATTGTTCAGATCCAGGCATGCCACGAACCTGATCAGCAATGGCTACCCATGGCCTATAACGTGACAGATGAAGAATTGGAAGCACTAGTTTAGGATTGGCTTGCATAATGGCATGACCCAGTCAGTGCAGATGAAGTATTCGAGGGGCCACCTACATATGTCCATGAGGATCCTACACACCAAGAGTAGATTCTTCATGATTCTGATGGAGAGTCGTTGACCAATACTGATTTGGATGCACATCGCATCCTCAACAAGATCAGAATGAAGCATTGAATTGTGTAGGATGCCGGTAGTAGTACTAGATCAGTGCTAGAGGGCCAATTGCAGTGGCTTATTAAGGCCGTTACCGATAAATATGATACAAAAGTGATTGTAATGTGCCAGTCCACCCAGGAAGGATTTGTCAAGGTAAGAAACAAGTTGGATTCTATTTATAATGTCGTTTTGAAGAGAGCACCAAAGAGTGTCATTGTGCAGGAATTCGTGTCAATTAGCACTGAGCCGTGAGCTATGAAATTTCAGGTTCCCCCGACTGCAATAGACACAATAAATGTAGATGTGACTTCCTCACTGCACGAGCTACAAAGTATCTCCTTTGATATCAACAAGCTATCGATCCAGAATTTAATACATAGGTAGCAGATCGCTAGATAGGAGTTGGATGATAGGAAGAAGGAGCTCGACAACCGATACCTACAGTCACAGGACAAAGATGAAAAGCTCAGGAAGGAAGTAGAGGGGATGAAATAAGGAAAGGATTGTCTCGAGGCAGAAATATCGCAGGAGATCGAAGCCTTGAAGACAATGCAGGACGAACTAGCGAGGAAAGTTGTTGTGGAGATTACTGCATTGAAAAAGGAAATCGATCGCCTTGTTATTGAAAACATGTAGTTGTTTTCTAGTAGAGGCGAGGTCAAACAGGATGTTGATGCACCCTATCAACACATCCACGAAAGCACCATAGAAATGGAGAATTCATTGTACAGCTCTAGACGGACAATAGCCTGCTAAACGCTATGATATACCCGAACACACCACCAGAGCAGGTTTCAAAGAGAAATACCACCATTGAAGAGATTACAACGTAGTTTTATGAACTGGAGAAAGATACTAAGAATATCATCGAGGTAATGACCTAGTTTTGGGGTAATATTGTTAAGGATGAGCAACTAGAACAACTTACAATGCAATTGGACAGAACCAGAACAAGAACCAGTTGGCCACACTGAAGAAATCATTGTGCACCATGCCACCCATTGTGTCAATCACGCGATATGCTGAGTTAAAGGAGCTACAGCAGTAGGTGGTAAAAGCTCAGGAACGACAGTGGAAACACAATGACCAGCTCAATGAATTCCAAGTGATTGGAGGTCAACTGTCAGTAAAAGCTGTTGTTGCACTGCAAGTTGTGCAGGATGGTAAGAAGGAAATCAATGCAAAGATGGTGGAGAACCCATTGAAGCAATATTGGATTTTGTTTCAGGATGTTTCTTAGAAATTCAAAACACAGGTCACTAAATTTTCTCAGGAATACGATGACTTCAAGATGAAGACAACGAGTATACCATGTCCATCTGACGTGGCTCGAGGAGGAGACACAAGACTATGTTGGGGGTCTATTGGAAAGGAGTTGGACATAATTGAGTTGTGTAGAATCTAGGATTCCGTGCATATTCACGTGGCACCGTGTAAGGAAAAGATAGCGCAATAGGCAGAAAATAGTCCACTTTTTGATATTTTCATGTCACTTTTTGCACTTATTGACAATTTCTTCAGAATGTTGGTCCTTAGTGGTTAATATAGTTAGAAGTTTGTTAGAAGTTAGTTATAAGTGGACCTTGAATGTAAAGGCACAAGACTATAAATAGAAAAATTATGCATGTAAGATACATACATGGAGAATGAATACCCGATGTGATACTAGACAGAGTGATACTGAATCGTTGTCTATTTTGATCTGTGATTGATTCTATGGATTTAATATGATGTGATGTGGATTGATCTGAACTCCTATTGCAACTTATATTTTCCTGTTTTACATTGCCACGATTTTGATGATGAAATATGAATAGATCTGCATATTAATGGATAATGTGATACTTTCTGATTATGGATACTTTCATCTTTTAGATATGTTTCCCCCACTAGTATATCTGCTATAATGATGAATGAATAAATGTGATATGATGAATGGTTCAGTAGGTATATTAGACCTGGAAATTAAGTTGATGAACCTCTAATGCCCCAACCCTCCTCTATAATGTGGAAACTTGGTTCCGACATCTCTCCCTTGAACATCTCGAGTGAGACCTCATCTACTTTATGGGTGTTGCCGGATAGGGTAAAACTTGTCAAGGCTGATGCTCAGGGAGATCATGACGTGTTGAGTGTCGACAAAGTGGAACCCCTATTGACTGGGTTTTGTTGGTCAGGTTTGCACCAACATGGAGCGTCATTGTTAAATTAATGGTGTGTGATGCACAAAATCTGTGTGTTTTTCATCTAATTCATTGAATTGGTTCAATCGGTTCTTCTGAGCCTTTGTTAGGTCCAGGTTTTCCTCTATTGCTACATTCAATGTTTTGATTTCGAACTCAATAGGGAAAATAACACTCTTTTTGTACACCAGTTCATATGGAGAGAAACCTGTAGTTTTGTTCCATGTGGTACGATAGTCCCATAATGCTTCCAGAAGCCTTTCATCCCAATCCTTATAGTGGCTCTTCACTATTTTTGTAAGGATTGACTTGATTACCTTATTCATGCTCTCCACCTGGCTATTGTGTCGTGGATGATATGGCGAGGTTACTCAATGTTGTATATGGTATTTTTTAAATAAGGCCTCCATTTTATGGGACACAAATTATGGTCCCCCATCTGTTACTATCTATCTGGGTACTCCAAAGTAGGTGAAGATCTATGCATATAAAAAATCTATCACAGCTTGATCATTGGATTTTACCAAAACCATAGCTTCCACCCACTTAGTCATATAATCATTGAAAACCAAGATATAAACATTTTTTCTTGATGGAGGGTTGATAGGCCCTACAAATTCCAGAGCCCATTTATCAAAAGGTTCAACCCCTAACTGTGGTTGAACTGACATTTCATCCAATTTGTTTTGCCGGACCATTCTCAGGCAGCTGTCATAGGCTTGAGCATACTTCTTCACATCCTAAAACATGGTTGGCCAAAAATACCCCATCCTTAATTCTTTATAACCACTTCTCTTATCAGGAAAATTACCTCGTCCCTCACACAATGCTTGATTTCCAAATCAAGCCATGTGTAGAAGATATGACCTCTGATTCTATAGTATCTCACACTCTATTGTATGATTCTTCTCTTTTATGATTTTGATAAGTTCATTGGAAGTCTACCTACAGCCAAATAATTAGCAATGTCTACATACCATGGGGAATAAGTTGATGTTGCGAACAAGTGTTCATTGGGAAAGGTGTCTTTGACTAGTGAATCATCATCATTATGAGTTAGTTGAGAAAGGAAGTATGCAACCACATTTTTCTTTCCTGGGATGTCAACAATGGTTATATCAAATTCTTGAAGTATCAACAAACACCTAGTCACTCTAGCATTAGTAATAGGTTTATTCATTAAATATCTAATAGCTGAGTGATTAGCATGCACAAAAGTAGAATATCGAGTAATATAATGCCTAAATTTATTAATGGCATAAAAAATGGCAAGGAAATGTATTTCTATTACCGTATAGTTCAATTCAGCAGGAGCCATATTCTTACTAATATATTAAATAACATATGGGTTCCGACCTTCCTGTTGTCCCAAAACTGCTCCAATGGCAGTATCTAAAGCATCATAAGAGATGTGAAAAGGAAGGGCCCAATTAGGTCCTCTTAGGATAGGTGTTGTAGATAACATTTTATTCAGTTATGCAAACACTACCTGGCATGCCTTTGTCCAAAAAAATTGTGCATCCTTCATCAGTAAAGTAAATAAAAGGGATACCAGTTTAGAAAAATTCTCTATAAATCTCCTATAATAGCCAGCATGTCCAAGAAAAATATGCACCTCTTTCTGTGACCCAGGAGTAGGAATATTTGCAATTACCTTTATCTTAGCTGGATCTAGTTGGATTACTACAATAGAGATAAAATTCCCAAGAACTATACCATCTCTCATCATCATATGACACTTTTTCAGTGCTTAAGGATAGGTGGGTTTGTTCACAATTTTCTAGAACTTTTTCCAAGTTTCATAGAGATGAATTAAAACTATTACTGTATGGAGTGAAATCATCCCTAAAAACTACCTTGCAATCATTTACGATCTCAGAGAAAATTCTGATTACAACTTGCTGAAATGTAGCTGGAACATTACACAACCCAAAAGGAAGTACCCTATATGCAAAGATTCCCCAATGACAAGTGAAGGTGGTTTTTTCTAGGTCTTCAAGGGCGATGTGGATCTGGTTATATCCACTAAAACCATCCAAGAAAGAAAAAAATATTTTTCTAGAAAAAGTCTCTAGAACCTGATCGATAAATGGTAAAGGGAAATGATCTTTGTGTGTTTCTTTATTGAATTCTCTATAATCTACACATATTCTCCATTTCCCACTTTTATTTGGTATGATCACTAGTGGGGAAACCAATTCACTGTATCAAATAGGATAAATAAAACCTACCTCCAAAATTTTTTGGATTTCTTCCTTCGCAATGTCTCTTAAGTTCAGGTTCATTATGCGTTGAGGTTGGAGGATGGGTTTATAATCATTCTTGATATAAATGTGGTGAGTACACAATCCTGAGGGGATAACCCTCATGTATGCATATTCCCAAGGAAAGTCCCCATTATTCTGTTTCAGCAACATAACCAGACATTCGAGTTCATCTTCTTTGAGATTAGGATTAATATTCAATCTTTTTCGTGGTTTGATTTCTACTTGAACACTCTTTGAGTCTTCAATTACTGGGATTATTTATGTGTTAGTGACTAGGGTTTCTTTTGTAAGTTCTTCTTGTTCCTATTCTTTGAAGGTACTATTCAAGATCTAGTATGCTTGTCGGGTGATAGATGCATGCTCACTAATAAAATTACAAATGGTGTCATTTTCATTTTTTGTTTTGAAATTCAGGGCCCTCTCAATTGCCAGGAATTCCTGAGTACCTTCCTTCTCCTCCAAATCCATCCACAATGGAATTTTAACATCTGAAATAGTCCTGGATGGAGGATATAATGTCGTATGTTTTATGGAAATTCCATCAGAAATTGTCATGGATCCTTATCTACAGCTGATACATGCATCTGTTGTAGCTAGCCATGGTATTCCTAAAATTAATGGATGTTCCCCCAGTTGCGACTTAGGTTGTAAACAACAAAATATACAGGGTAATACCATGAGTCAAGAAATGCTACTAGATCATCCAATATTTCTTGTGGTTTTATAGTAGACTTGTCATCCTTTTCTAATATGGTAGGGGTGGGCCTAATGTTGGCTTGCTTGGGCAGACCTGGGTTTACTGTAGTTAACCAACAACACCCCTAGCTCACTAGCCCTTTCGGTGACAGACCGCAGAGCGGCCTGAAGTCTCACCCGAAGTGATTCTAATGGGTTTGCCAACAGACTCAAGTGTCTTCGACCAGGTTCTGGTGCAGCCTTGGTGCCTCGCAGCTCTTCTAGCCTACGAGATCTCTCTCTGTCTGCGACACGCAACCTCCTCTTACTTGCGATGACCCTAGTCCTTATCGCATCGCCATGCCTTGAGAAACGCGTAACTCCTTCCTACGCGGATTCTCAACCACAGCGCACCACAGCTCCTTTGTTGGTGCGATACCACCTCCTTGCGATATCCTACCGCTGCGGCTCATCGTACTCAGTGCTACTCGTTCCGACTTACGGGACTCAATAAACAAGGATGCTTAACTCTGCGACTCTTAACTCTAAGAACTGAAGCATAGGTAAACTATTATACAAAATACTTAATGGTTTCAACTTGCATTCATCTTCTATAGTGCTGTAACTGAATAACGCATACATACATTAAACTGTAAACAAGGCCCATATGATAACTGATATATGCAACAAATAAACACAACACACAAATCAATCACATAACACACGATTTTAACGTGTTTCACCTCCAGGATGGAAGTTACGTCTATAGAACTATGTTTCTATTATAGATCAGGGGAAGGTAAATACAGTTCTGCTACACCGCATATGCAGCTCAATATCTTCTAGGTAACTCCGCACACAGCCTGGATCCCTTCTCTCTTAGATCTCTTCTCTACTCTATATTGCACCTCTTACAATATACTCTTCCCTCTCTATAGATCCCTGCGGATCGTTACATGCATGCTCTATGAGCCGGCTACTGGTTACAGTAAGATAACTACAGCTAATAACAGAACCAAAGCTTGGCTTCTATACAATTTCCCAACTATTGTCTAATTGTCTAGCCCACAAAAATGACCAACTAATCAAAACAAACAACCAACCAACCCTTTTACAATACAAAATATATCCCTTTATAGGCGGCCCGAAGGTCTCACCATTACAACACTGTGGGCCTATCCTAACAGTAACCCAAAACCCTAACTAGTGACAGTCGTCATATCTGTACTTGGGGTAGTGACTTTCCGTCACACCACAACTCTCTGCAGTCTTCCATGCTTCCCGACACTGACCATGGGTACTATGCACCGCTTCCCTGTTTCTGTCCTTCGTCTTCAATACCTCGGCCTCATTGCTCCTTTTCCTTTATGAGGGTAGCTGAGCCCTCCTATATCCGCCACTGCCTTCAATGCAGTGGGTGAGCTTTCTCTTCTTGGCCGCTTAGGTACTGTCGTCTCCCTTGACTTATCTGCCCTAAAAGTCATGGTTTTCAACTCTGCTATGTAGCTAGAAACATGCTACGGTGTCGTAGCTCCATCTTATCTCCTCTCCACCACAACTGTCTGTCCGCTAAACTGGCAGCTTCTTCTATAGCTGTGGGACCCTGCTCCAATAGTCCCCTAACACTTACTTGTGGCTTGTCCCCGAGCCACTACCAGTGGGCTTCTCCTACTATAGCTTCTCCCTGGATTCCTGTGAAGTCCGTTGAAACTTGTCCTGAAGTCCTGCGACTTCGTTCTCCATAGCTTCGACACGCTCCTGTATCGAGTCAAGCATAGCTTGACTAATACTGGAATCTTCTGTTTCATCAATCTCATTTCTGTTTGCCGTGAAATCCTTAACTTTCTGCTCAACCGTATCGACTATCTCTGCGATTTTCTCCTGATATGGTTGAAGGAGGTCATTGATGTGTATCTCCTGTGCTCTCAACTGCTGCGCTTCCTGCTGCAAGTGATTCATCTCCTTCGTCTTTCTCATCTTCTGAAGAGCTACTAAGCTCTTTATTTCTTCCTTCATAGCTGCTATGGTATTCTCTATCTGATGAATACTTTTCTGTATTTCTACTTTCTCGGGAGGCTCTTCTAACTCCGACCATGTGCTCGTCGCATCGGCTAGCACTGACAGTGCATCGTCTATGCGGGATTGTATATGTGTGGAAGTGAGCCTGAAGGCCTCTACTCTGGCTTCCTTTTCTTCTTGGGGGGTTCCTAGTGGTCTAGCCTCAAGCTCGGCGATCTGCGCTTTATGGTCTTCATCCATCTTGGCCACTGTTTCCTGCAGAGCCTTTGCTCTGTCTGCAACTCTTCTTAGCTTCTGCGGGGTAGGCAAGGCGAACTCAATATTACATTGGGGTAACTCCAATGTAATACTCTGTAGGACTTGAGAGAGTTCCTGATCTCTTTCTTGATATGTTTTTAACTCATCTACCTTTTTCTGATAGCTGGTGTCAAGTGTTGCATTATGTTGCTTCAGCTGTGTGTTCTGTTTATAAGTCGCGAGCTCTCTACTCCTGAGCTCTACGCTTAACTGCTATTGGATCATCTGCAACTGATCAATGTGAAACTCTGCGAGGTTAACCTCGACAGGTTTCCTGATCTGTATCGGGGCGTCCATTGCTGACGCAGGGAATCGGATGCTCCCTGGTGGTATCAAAACTGTGTTTATGTGATCCATTGCTAGGATTTCGTCACGGGAAATCGACTGTGTTGAACTTTCTCCTACGGTCGCCTTTACCGACGAAACCTATATCAAAGCAGTCTTCTCAGTAATTGCTTTTAAGTCAAGAAGCTGATTTTCTACCACACTCTGTATCTTTTCCTACGATGACTGCATCGCGTCAAATGAGTCCTTCAACATGTCATGCGTTCTTGTTGCAATGAGTTCATAATCATCGTCTGTCAATGCGGTTTTTACAGGTGGTTTTGTGACTTTGTGCTTTTTCTTCTTCTGTACCTCTGGTATCTCTTCTTCTCCATCCTTTGTCATCTATTCCTTTGATGGCACTTGCTGTAGGTATTTCCTCTTCTGTCCTGGTGGTGGTACTTCTATTGTTCCTTGCGTCTGGGTCTCCACTCTGTCTTTGCCCTTGTCTAATGGGTCTGTCTGTGCGGTCTCTGATGGTAGTGGTGTGGTGTCCTCGAAATATTGCTTCCACTCATCATCAAAGTCCTTGACAACATCTTCAACATCCTTTGCTATCATCCTAAACCAACCATTAGCCCAATCGTCCCTTCTAGACCTTTTTGGCCTCAGATAGATTCTATGGCTATCTGCCATAAAATTAAGCCGATTATCATATATGTCCACGGTCTCCGTGCTGATCCATGGTGTTTCTTGGATGGTTTTCTTCAACAGCTTATATTATTCATAGAATACTATCATGTTAACCTTTTTCTTTGCTTGGCTGCTACTATCCCATAGGCTGACATAGCGCACGCCTCTGGGCGCGCCACTTGCTAGTTGTGGAAACTGAGTATGGGGCAGCTCCTTCCAGCTGACGAATGCACATAAAATAAGTAGCCACGAGAAATGGAAAGGGTGGCTTGCTTCATCTTGAGCTGCCAAACAATCTTCCTGAAGCATATTTAATAAAAATAAAGACCAATTGAATTGTTCTCCCTTTGCGACTTGTATGGCCATGTTGATTACTGATCCTGTGACCTCCTTTGGTCAAACCTTGGTTAACAGTCTGCCTGTAAGCAGACTAGCTGTAAACCTGAGTGTATCATATGTTAGGCTTGTGATGTCATAATCCCATCCTCCTCGCTGTAACTTATACTTGTTAACCAGGGATGGTGGTAGCTTATAATCCTTGGTCTTCCCTGCTGTCTGAATCTCGGGGTCTTTACAAGTCTTGGACAGCCCGGTGATGCGGTGTATCAGGTCGACGTTTAGGTCGACCCTATTACCTAGCTAGAGGTAACCTCCATGTACACACGAAAGTAGGACATGCAGCATGGCATTAACCTCTGCACCTCGACCAAAATGAGGTAGTCTCAACAAATTGAGCAGACCTGAGCGCTCAAGAATCTGGACATGTGCCATGGGAACATATTCATCTCTACCTATCCTTGGGTTCTTCTGGATCGTAAGATATTGATCCAGCCGAAACTGAGGGTATGTCTTACCATCTCCCAGGTTATAATCTACAAATTTAACAGCAGTAGTATACCCTACTAGATCTCCATTTTCCTTTACTCGAGAATCTATTGGTGGTATGGGAACAATAAACTTAGCACTCTTGGGAATTTTTACCTCTGGTGCACCTTCAACTCGTGGCATGATGTAATCTGCTGCACTATGAACTTCTTCCTCTGGCTCTGAACTGGATCCCTCTACTACCTGAGAGTGGCTCCTCATTTTTGGTGGTTCTCTGGTCTGTGATGAACTCGACGGGACACCCTTAGATGGCATCGTCATAGGAGCTGTAAGGCCACCACATTCAAATCTATCCAAAATCGCTTCTATAGGTTCCTCCTCAGACAGAACCCACTCGGTGTAAAACGTTGGACGTGCAATGGCTGCAATCTCTGGAAATCACAGCACTCTGTAACGGGATTAGTTCTGCACAGGGAAACTGATCGATGCACTCTATAACTCTCGGTTCTTGAATTCTTGCAAATGTAACCCTCCCGAATGACTAATTTCTGGTTTTATGCCGAAGACGATAATCTCGGACGCAACGGTCATCTAAACTGAATCTGTCAGTCATATTAATTGCATGGACAAGACCACACCCATCATCCGATCCTCAATAAATGCTGAAATCCGATCAAATTTCCCTCGAAGTGTGTGTGTACAGGCGTCGGTCTCGTCGAAGATTTACCAAATATTTAAAATTGATTACACTAATGCCAAATCCACGGTAAGATATACCGGTCATTTCTTCATTAACTGCCTGTCAGAAGGTGACTTGACTAGCCCTCTGCTTTCTTGCGAAAGTTGGTATGTGGCACGGAGAGACATCGCCTTGCTGCGATGCAACACCGCATCCTCTGCTTAAAATAAAACTATTTATTTATTTTATTTTATTTTACTGATGACATGCTCAAAATGAACCGTCCTTATGTGATTCCTTGTACTTATAATACCTGTCAGTGTAGACTAATTCCTGGTGCGATGCCTCCTTTCAACTACACTGGACATCTGCACACGTAAGTTGTCTAGGCTAGGACTGAGAGGTGGGGTGGCTGTCACTATAAAGCTTGAGCCTACTACCATTAATCAATGTGGGAAGAAGCTCCCCATCCAGTTTGCTGAGCTGAACGGCTCCTCCCTCTGTAACTTGATGTATCTAATATGGCCCCAGCCAATACATCTTGAACTTCCCTGGAAACTTAATAAATTTATTGTCGTAGAGGAGTACTAGGTCTCTGATCTGGAAGGTCTTACTCTTAATGTGTCTTTCATGCCAAGCTTTTTCTTGTGCCTTCTGCACTTTCTGATGGAAGCCAGCGATGAATCCGTCTTCCTCTAAGGCAAGCAGCTGCGCTAGCCTTTCATCCACTGTGTCTGTGCCGATATTGATCTTTTTAATCTTGATGGGCTCTGTGATTGCTGGAATTTCTAATTGTGGTCCCTCAACATCGCGAGTCCCTTCTGACTCCAGAATGTTGGTGTTGCGAGGATCCTCATCCTCTTCCTCTGGTTCTGCTCCAAAGTTATAGCACTCAAGCGCATCTTTTAACTAGATGGCCCACTCAGGCTGAGTCTGTACTGATAAGGTACAATCTTCAATGATCTTGATCTTTATTATATCTAGGTCCTGGTCGACACTTGGGTACTCAGATTCAAAAGCGAAGGTGAGTAGAAAGCTGTCTATCATAAGTGGCCATGTAGTTGTTCCCTTGCGCAGTTCAGTCTCTGTATACCAGTTCCTTGGAACTGTGTCCAAAGTGTGAATGAATCGGTGAACCCATTCATCCTCAGGAATGTCTGACCAATTCTGTTTGCATGCCTGAATATGTGATCTGGGGTCACTTTCTCCTGTGTACTTCTGCTGGACATACTCTCTGTCAATAGAAAACCTGATCGTCATTAGTCTCTTAATATCGTCCCATGATGCGATATTCTCTTTATGTGCATACCACCATCTTGCAGGTGTGGCTTGTACTGCAAGGTCCATAGCTGTGGTCCTCTGTTCGTGAGGAATTTGTTGTTCAAACTGCTTGAGGAAGTCCTAGATATCCGTTAGAACATGAAACGATGGAATCTCATTGATCTCTGCACCAATCCATCGCAGTGACTTAGTCAAGTATGCACATCTGCGTGCTGAGACTTCGTGAAGTCTGTTCTGCCAATTCTATAGACCAACATCTGAATCTGATGTGCATGAGTTGTCACATCGCCAACTAATGTTCCCTTCTACAGTCGGATTGATATAGTCGCTCTGGTTCGCAGTCATCTAATAGAGACTATCTATGTTACATGCCTCTTCCTCTGCTCGGATAGGTTCAATATATCTAGGACCCTGAAAAGGATCCAACGGTGCGATGACCCGGATCTGCGCGTCCTCAAAGGTCATTTGTCTTCTCTTTAGGTCGATAATGGCCATGTTACTGATTTCCCAATCAATGCCTAGTAGTGCTGGATATGGTCTACTATCGCCAATGATTTCTATAACTTCAAAGTCCGCAAAGCTGTGAACTCCATCAATGTCAACTGGCACCTGCGGTAATCGACCCAGGGGTGATACTCGCTGTTGATTAGCTAATCTCAGATGAATAGGTGATCTGACTAACTTAGGGCTACCCATCTGTTCCCATGTCTGCTTAGTCAGAACATTTACGTCTGATCCTAGATCTAGGATCACCTCATCCATTTCGAATTCTCCAATCTGTGCTGTGAGTCGCATCTCTCTTCTTGTTCTTGTATGTCCCGTAATATTATGAACAGCACGCTGTGTACTGCTCACGGAAGAAGATGGATGACACTAATCTATGATGCGCTGAAGTTCTCCGATAGCTTGCTCATTTCTCACGAGTTTTAAACAACTCCGCAAGAAGGATTGTACACTTCCTATCATCTCGTCCTCATCGCATGTGCCCGATGTGGTAGCCTGCGATATCTGTACAGGGATAACGCCACAAGGTGCTTGCTACGGTACGCCCCTAGATGGCGGTACCTGCGATCCTGATTGCATAGGGTCATTAAAGAAAGTCTTAGCTTCCTGAAATGTCTGTTTATTCTTCTATAGGTCAAGTGGTGTTGCTTTGTTAGGAGCTCTGTGCACCCACTCCTGACTTGTGTTCTTTTCATTATCCAGCGATGTCCCACTGGTGGAAACACCGCTGTGAGTCACAATGTTGACTCTTGGTTCTGGATCTTCCTGCTCAGTAGCTATAAGATGGATGTTCTGGTGTGCTGTTGGCTTAGGTTCTCTGATCTTAGCTATCAAGGTAGGACACTACTCTATAGTATGATCTTAAGATTTACAATAATTACAAGTGGTGGTGGGACTCTGACAGTATCTAGCATAATGTCCTACAACTCCATAGTTGTAGCAAGTAACTGGTCCGCGACCATGACCAAAACCTTCTCTGTGGCCAAAGCCTTCTCCACGGCCAAAGCCTCCTCCGCTTCCTCATCCTCTGAATCCTTCTCCACGGCCACCATAAGCTAGATCATGCTGTGGTCCTACTACTGGACCCTGTGTTTCTGATTGGACTCTGTACATATCTTTCTTTGCTCCTACCATGAGATCATAGGCTCGGCAATCGTGTTCATCATGGCCTACAGACTTGCAGAAGACGCAGTATAAGTTCGTAGGTGTCTGCACGTACTTCTGAAGTAGAGGGCACTGCTGAGGTAGATGTCCTCGCGTTTTGCATATTTCACACCATGGCCCATGGGTCTGTGGTAAGGGGTTAGGAGCCCCTGTTGCTATATATTCTACAAAGACTGGACAGTTGTCTTTAGTATGGCATTGTGCTTTACACCTTATGCACCATATGTCTTGTGCAACCTCTTTCCCTTTCTTAAGCTCATGCAACTGTAACATGAGATTAGCCAACTGGTTTTGTACATTTGTCATGCCTATGCTGGTTTCCGCTAGAGGTGAAGCCTCTAGTTTCATTGCCATCTCCAACGCGTCATCCTGTGCTTGGAGTTTCTGCTGCATTAATGGTAGTCTGATGTGAGGGAGCAGTGCTGCAATAAACCATTCCTTATGCTGCTTTGGTGCAAACTCAAAGCTGACTTGGTCTATAAGGGCTTTGAATTTCTGATCAAAGTCCCACACCGACTCTATAGGTAGCTGTTTGATATCTTTGAGCTCTGTAATGCACTGTGACTCAAACTTAGGTTTCTTAAACTCTTTAATCATGGTTGTCTTGATCTATACAAGTGGTCTGGGTACTGTGATATACTTCATATACCATGTTAAGGCTCGATCTCTTAGTGTGGTGACCAACTGTACAAGTTTAATGGTATCGTCATTGATGGTTTTAATGGTCCACATGGGTTCACATAGATACCAATGCTGCTCTGGGTCCTCTGCCCCTGTACCATTAAAAATAGGTAGCTTCATATCATCCCCCATTCTATTTCTACACGGTGGATGTTGATTTGCTGTGCTACTACCACTCGGCAGTGTAGCTGAAGGTGATGTAGCAGTGGTAGGTACTATCTGCGAGCTACTGGATGGAGTTCCTATGGGATTGTTCTGAGTCCCGGTCTGTTTCTATGGGGTGTAAGGGTGGTAAGGGATACCCCCCTCTGTTCCTTCTTTGGTACTATGACTTTGTTGTCTAGTATTATCTGGACTATCTTCAAATATGGGAGATCTGAAATCTACTTTATATTTCTTTCCACTACGTGTTCGTCCAATGTCATCAAGATCACTTTGAAACTCTTGTGACATTACTATCTTTACTTATTCATTTGAAACTAGATCCATTGTTCATTTTTCATGTAATAGCATCTTAATGGACAAGTTTAAAGATTTTAGGTACTTACCACGATATCCTTTGAAGAAGTAGCGCTCAGCCTCGCTGAAGCTCTTTCTCTGGTCGACTGCAAACTCTGTGACGAAGCCTTCTAGCACACTCACAAGCCAGAATTATACTGCTCTTGTAATGGGATTATCAAGGTTCTTCACGGTCTGAATCAGCTCTAGTGTCCAGACAATGTCTCTTTTCTTCTTCAGTATGCTTGTATCAGTCAACTTTGATAACCAGTCGTAAATCTCGTTCCCAAAGGTCGCAAAAAATATCGCATGTAGGTCTGTAATGATATGTTTTTGTAACCAGGACTCTCTACTCAGTTTAGGACTCCTGTTCTCTCGTTCGGCAAACTCTTTCTCCTTAGACCAAACCCACTCGTTGAGTTCATCTCTAGTAGGCCGCCACCAGAACATCAATGCTCAGTTTGCTCAAAACTGGAAATGGAACCATTTGTTGGCTTGCTTGGCCAGACTCGGGTTTACTGTAGTTAACCAACAACACCCCTAGCTCACTGGCCCTTTCGGCAATAGACCGCAGAGCGGCTTGAAGTCTCACCCGAAGTGATTCTAATGGGTTGGCCAACAGACTCAAGTGTCTTCGACCAGGTTCTGGTGCAGCCTTGGTGCCTCGCAGCTCTTCTAGCCTGCAAGATCTCTCTCTGTCTGCGTTGCGCAACCTCCTCTTACTTGCGATGACTCTAGTCCTTATCGCATCGCCGCGCCTCGGGCAATGCTTAAATCCTTCCTACGCGGATTCTTAACCGTAGTGCACCACAGCTCCTCTGCTGGTGCGATACCACCTCCTTGCGATATCCTACCACTGCGGCTCAGCGTACTCAGTGCTACTCGTTCCAACTTACGGGACTCAATAAACAAGGATGCTTAACTCTGCGACTCTTAACTCTAAGAACTGAAGCATAGGTAAACTCTTATACAAAATACTTAAGGGTTTCAACTTGCATTCATCTTCTATAGTGCTGTAACTGAATAACGCATACATACATTAAACTGTAAACAAGGCCCATATGATAACTGATAGATGCAACAAATAAACACAACACACAAATCAATCACATAACACATGATTTTAACATGGTTCACCTCCAGGATGGAAGTTACGTCCACAGAACTATGTTTCTATTATAGCTCAGGGGAAGGTAAATACAGTTCTGCTACACCGCATATGCAGCTCAAGATCTTCTGGGTAACTCCGCACACAGCCTGGAGCCCTTCTCTCTTAGATCTCTTCTCTACTCTATATTGCACCTCTTACAATATACTCTTCCCTCTCTATCGATCCCTGCAGATCGTTACATGCATGCTCTATGAGCCAGCTACTGGTTACAGTAAGATAACTACAGCTCATAACAAAACCAGAGCTTGGCTTCTATACAATTGCCCAACTATTGTCTAACTGTCTAGCCCACAAAAATGACCAACTAATCAAAACAAACAACCAACCAACCCTTTTACAATACAAAATATATCCCTTTATAGGTGGCCCGAAGGTCTCGCCATTACAACACTGTGGGCCTGTCCCAACAGTAACCCAAAACCCTAACTAGTGACAGTCGACATATCTGTACTTGGGGTATCCACTTTCCGTCACACCACAGCTCTCTGCAGTCTTCCATGCTTCCCGGCGCTGACCATGGGTACTGTGCACGCTTCCCTGTTTCTGTCCTTCGTCTTCAATACCTCGGCCTCGTTGCTCCTTTTCCTTTATGAGGGTAGTTGAGCCCTCCTATCTTCGCCGCTGCCTTCAATGCAATGGGTGAGCTTTCTCTTCTCGGCCGCTGAGGTACCGTCATCTCCCTTGACTTCTCTGCCCTAAAAGTCATGGTTTCCAGCTCTGATCTGTAGCTAGAAACATGCTACGGCGTCATAGCTCCATCTTATCTCCTCTCTACCACAACTGTCTGTCCGCTAAACTGGAAACTTCTTCTGTAGCTGCGGGACCCTTCTCCAACACCTGAGATTAGTGAGTCTTAATTTATTTACTATCTCAATGATCATAACGTTTATTGAAGCACCTAAGTCAACCAATAAATTGGGGATCTGGGTGTGCCCAATAAATATTGTAACATTGGGGTTACGTAAGTCATCATATTTAGCCAGTGGAGTTATCCCCATTGTAATT
Organism: Pseudotsuga menziesii; assembly: GCA_001517045.1. Classification (NCBI taxonomy): domain Eukaryota; kingdom Viridiplantae; phylum Streptophyta; class Pinopsida; order Pinales; family Pinaceae; genus Pseudotsuga; species Pseudotsuga menziesii. The sequence continues at coordinate 275,586 of LPNX011219345.1, forward strand.
TTAGATAACTTTCCCACTACATGCACTGCAGGAGGATCCTTATGCTTCCTTCCTCGTTTTGTTATGACCATATATATAACAGTCTTGGCATAGATAGGTACATCATGTAGGGCTTGTAATAATGGAATCTTCACATAAATATTTTTCAATTATCCTAAAAGGTTGAAATGAGGTTGTTCAACTAATTTTTGCAAGGCTAATCATTTAGGATACAACGGTTCTCTCAAAAACTATGTAGGTTGAGTCTTAGTATGTGTTTGTGAAAGTGTCTCAACTGATGTTTCGTCATGTGTTTTGATTGGTGTTTCAACACATGCTCCAATTGGTGTTTCAACTCATGTTTCAACATCCTCAATAATGGGAATTGATTCATTCCTTCTTTGGTCATAGAGGATGGAACATCCTCAAGGAAAATTAGTTCTACTACCCTCCCTAATCATAAATGTAAATCATTGCATGAGAAAGGGGAAATGGAATAATCTGACATAGGTTTCACATTGTTTCACTTCCTTATTATTAGGATTGGAGTTAGGTTGAAAAGGAAGTTGAGGATGAAGTGGTGCACCCATTGGTGTAACATTATTAGAGAGATGCAGCTGTGGCTATTGATAATGTGGATAAGGTGCCTAATTATGGGAAAATTGGCTTCTAGGATAAGGGTTTCTCCAACCTGGAGACAAATGGGCTTGTTGGTTTGAGTGTGGTTCCCATGAAGTCCAAGGGGTCGGTTATTGCATTGAAAATTGCAAAGGTGGGTGCCACTGTGTATTAGGATATGAATATTTTGGAGGAAATTGATTATTAACGTTATTCCAGGAATTGAAAGGTGTAGGGTCTAAATTTATACCTTGAATCTGAGGTTTCCATGGATTCTTCTGGGAGATCAAACATGCTTTCTCCGTGTCCACATTGGATGCTTGAAAGACCTCTTTGGCCTTTGGAAACAAAGGGAAATCTTTAGTTTCATGTTCCTAATTGCATAGACCACATACCTCCACTTTTTCAATGGGTAATTCCCTCAACATGTGCTTCTTTCCACACTTATGGAAGAATACCCCAAGTACTAGATATGTAGCTGCTTGTTTCTTCTTTTATCTCATGAAATCCAGCTACGAGGAAACAAAACTCATCATGTCTGTTTTAATATTTTTGAGAATATTACCTATCTCGTCCTGAGTAGCCCCTCTAGTGGCTGAATTTTGTACTCATATAAAGACATCTCGTTCCCTTGTACTGGTTCTGGAAGACCCTTTAGAATATCATCGACATAAGTCCACAATATGATCAAAAGGTTCTTTGGATATGTCTACTTTAACTAATAGATTAAGCATATTAAGGTATTATTCTATTATCCCACACAACAAAATAATTTTGAGGACATCCCTCCTAATATTGGTATGGCCTGATATCTGCACATTATATAGAATTCTTTCTACAAAATCATCCAAAATTTCATCATCCTTCTGCACCATCTGAAATAATTCCTCTCTCTTATCTGTTGTTCTGCAATATTCTTTGTATTTTCTAAGAAATACCTGTTTCATATATTCCCACGTTGTAACAGTTTCACTACCCATACTCATAAACCATATTAAGGAATTACCTTTCAAGGTGGAAGGAAATAGTTTCAATTTCTGCTCACTAGATATATAGTCATATATTTGAAAGAGAATATCAAATTCGAAGAGGAATTCATCTAGATCCTAAGTAGACTTACCATGAAAATTTGGTAGTACTGAAGGTGAAATATTTTTCACAGGGTCTTGTCCAGTTGTTTGTCGAATAGGGAATTGAAGTGTAGAAACTGTCTCCTCATGTTGAAGGTCTCCATTATCGCTATCGGTGTGCCCTACTACTTCTTCATAGTCTTCATGATGATGTTAGTTATTCATGATTTCTTCCTCCTCTCAATTTTCTTGCTTTTTATGGTTTTTAAACTCCCATCAAAATTACAACCACTCTTCTTTATTAACCTCCCTCCCATTGTTTCGATAGACCTCCTCTGGTCCACCTTCCCCCACAAAACTTCCCCTATCCCCTGGAGTCCACTCGATAGGGCCACGAGATGGTGTTGCAAATCTTACTGATCTCTCGATAATTGATACTGATGACTCCAGCCTAGGAGAAACAGGGATTCCCCTTACAGAAGATGATCTTCGATATAGGTCTCCAGTATAAGAATCAACCCTAGAAATTAATTCATCAATGAATGTCTATCTTCCTATGCCTGTGTTATAGTAATGATCTCTTCCACTTGCAAAGTTAGTGCTTCTGGGGGTTCCTCGTTGAGTTATTCTTGTAATCATGCAATCTTGTTAATCATACCCTATCCTTGGGGTAGGAACTCATTTGGTCTGCTGAAGGATGCAAAAATATTCATTATTTCTTATCACCCCTACACCTCAAAAATCAGGATTACTAAAGAAATTGAACTAATCAACTACTATCTATGTCTACCAATTACCTTCCCTGGAAATGGTGCCAAAATGTTGGTCACTCTATATACTCATTAGTTTTCATAACAAGCAAAGTGCTCAATATAAATTGTCAACCTAGGGAAGTCTATTTATTTCAAAGGTAACTCACAAAATATATGCATAAGCAATTCAGTAGCTTATAAATGAAACACAAATCATTCAATCCTAATCACTGCTTAGTCAACTCATCTTCTTGTAAAAAGCAAATTAAATTAGCAATCTAAGAACTTAAATGACTTCTAATTCCTACAATATAAATTCTGCAATTTATGATCTAAGAATGAATCAATCTAGAATTACTTTTGAAAGAAGTTAAATCCTCTTTTAACAAACTAGAACAATCACAAACCGACAATCAAAAAAACCAACTCATAAAAGCAATGATGTATCTAATTCAGTAAACTCCAAGAAAGATAAATGACAATACTACACATGAGCTGAGCTTATCTGTAATAGCAACGAATAATTAACAGACTTTTCATAAAGAGAAATGATTATCCTACACTGTTGAGTGTAACACCACACTATTGCCATAAGCCAAAGAGAAATATGATAGTGCAATTTTTTAATAAGTGTTGTTGTAGCTTTCTATAAATGCATCAAACTGAGATCCCACACTAAAGAGAAATAACTAAACTAAGACATATACTACTACCAACAACTTTGTAAAATGGCAGGCCTTGGCCTTCAAACAGAGATGTTGTCAAAGGCTTAACAAAATCTACAACAAAATAGTATTAAGAATTGTTTGTCCTTTATTAAATAAATCGAAGTACAGTTACAGTATCCTCTGCTATGAATTCTCTCAAATTGCCAACCCATGGCTCCAATTCCATGTTCATACTTATATAGAAATGGAACAGTTCAGTTACACTAACATTGGGAAGCCATGAAGATTTATGATCTTTCGGTTGCCAAATTAAACAAGAACAATTACAACTATCATTACATTGCATAAGATTAGTTCAGCAAAATGAATGAAATTTTTATTTGAACTGTTTCATAGGACAAACAGGTTCCAACTAATGAGGAAAGATGCTCAAGCAGTTTCAGCTAGATGCATGGAAGGACATCCAAGATTATCTCATTAGTGGCATAGACCATATCATTAAATGGGAAACTGATGCCAGAAATTACTCATCTCCTAATGTAGCAAGATGTTACACTTGGGACACCTAGAGATTCTAAATCTTTCTGACAAACCAATAACAAATTAGCGCAAATGAAAGTTAAAGTTCATAATCATAAGTAAAATCAACCATTAAAGAAACAAGTAATAACGATTTATACCATAGGTATTCATGCTTGTTCTCATAGGAAGGATAAAGATTCAGTTGTAAATAGGAGGAAAAAACAGGGAAAAAGGGATAAACAAAGTAAGGAAAAAAGGGTAATTTTGGTGCCCAACCGGATTCAACTCTCAAGGCCATCGATTTTGGATTTCCAGTGCTCTGCAAGCTAGGTTGGTTGGTTGATTTGAATGTAATCTTCTAATTTTTTCCCACTCTATCTTCTTCTAGACCTTTGTTTTGAGGTGATTGATGTTTGATTTGAGGTTTTCACCATTTATTTCATGCATTTTGGAAGAAAACCGTTTCCTTGCTTGAAGAAATCCAAGATTTTCCAGCAACCCTATCATATGTTTTGGATCTTCGTAGTTTCCTTCCCTTAGATGTTGTTCATGATGTTCCTAATCTAAAATTGGATAAAAGAGAATACATACGAGACATTACAAGGTTTTATGGTGTAAAAACTCTTGAAATTATTGAATCCTCTGATATTTTGAGGAAAATTATCTGATTCTTTTTTTGGATTTTATGATTTTGATGATACATGATTATGGATTTATTGGAATATATGATATCATGAATGTATTTTTAAGGCGACATAGAATGGTAGGTTTTTGTTAAGAATTTTTTTGTTTTTGGCTATATAAAATTTTGAGAAGTTTTTATTTTTTCTTGGCAGGTCCGTTTGAGGACTTGGGATATGGGAACAATTTTGTAATTTTGGGAAAAGATGGAATTCTTATTATCAAGAGGAAGAAATGGCAATGGTGCACCATTGGAAAGGATAATTGATTAGGGTGTGTAGATGTGTCCTTCCGTGAGGAACATCGACTAGGTGACTAATTTTTGCATCGCTGCTTCAACAAGGTTTCTGATACCAGTAAGGATTCCTCTCGTTGTTCCAGAATTGGGTTGGATTTGTCACAGTTGTGATCCTTATGATTTTGATTTCTTTAGATTCATGCCACTGGCATATATCAGAGATTCTTAAATGCATGGGGTATTGGAATCATCAACAAGGAACTTGGGCTTCAATCACAGTTATCAGTTCAAGATAGAATTGGCAGACCATTTTCAATCTATTTTTTTTTTATAATCAAAACCTTTGGGAATCTTCTATTGTTAGCCTCGAAGTGCTCATCAAAATTATAAATGTAATATATATTCTCGTTCTCATTTCTATAATTTTGTTTGTAAATGTCAAATGGAAACTTACAATTAACCTGCAAGGTCTATAAATCTACAGTCAAAATTGTTCATGAGATATACCATATTCCCCTCAATAGAATTTGGGCATGTCCCCAGTGACATGGATGCCTCCTATTTTTATAGATATGTTGACCCCTTCATAGCAGGTATTACGCTTAAAGTCGATTACATTGAACCAAGATGTGATATGATGGTGTGTGTAACTTTGTTAGGCTTTTGACATTTTCGTATAATTGTAACTTGAAAGCCACTAACACCTAAAACCAAACTAAATTCCTAAATTAATGCATGGAACTAGCTAAGACTAAGTTGTAGGGATCAACACTCATGAAACCAGTTGTTCAACTTCTGTATCAACCTAAGAGAAACTACTCACCTTGCTTTTTCTACTAGAGGATTAACTAGATGGTGCCTTTCATGGTTATTTAATTGTTAGCATCTCTTTCTTCTCTTTCTAAATCTAGGAGTGTTCAAAGTTATGCATTGTTGCTTCTTTCATCACACATTCCCTCATCTTTACCTTAAGGATGCTTCAGGTATTCCCCTACCTTGTAATATTTTAAATCATTAGAAGCATCAACCTTTTCATGATCTACTTCAGGATTTCTGAGTCTCTTCTTGAAAATTAATTGTTACATTAATTTCGAAGTAGTTCATTATGTCTTGTCCATTTGCAACCTTTCCAGTTTACTCATTTTTTTCAAAACACAACCACAAATGAGTGTGTGAATACCATGCAATTGTTCTTTGCATTTATGCTCAAGTAAAAAAGAGTTATCCTAGTTTTTTTCTATCATCAATCATAAATTCCTCAATTGATTTTTTTTGGAAACTAGGAATTCGTATGAAATTTCCTTAAACATCCTAGTGGAAAATAAAACTATGTTGAGCTACACCATCTACCTTCCATTTCTTTAGGGGTAATAGAATCAAGCTTAAGTCACCTGGAGCTTTGCAATTTGTTGCACGTCTAAGTCTCAACAACTTTCCTTTTAAATTGAACCATAACACCAAATAAGTTTGTTAATGGTTTGATTTGAGAAATATATAGGTGTGAGTGATTCAGAGATCGAGGATCTGAAACAATTAATGTATCTACCTCTATGTTGAAACTGTTTTACATGCTGATGTAGGAACTGATACCAAAATGCATGAGAATGAGGAAGAAGGCATAAAACTATGGACTTCACCTTCAAAGAGTGCCTTGCAATCAAACTAGTAAGGAGTGGTAAGAAAAGAAAAAAAATACAATGTGTTAAATCCTAATTGATAGTGTCAATTAAATACTTATATGGTAAATTTAATATAAGACTTACTTATAGTTGTCTCTTAATCTTTTCATCTTGACACATTTGATATTTTATGGTTATATCTATACCTTTCCCCATTTGTGATCCTAGTTGCATGCCATTGAGTGTTCTTTATAGTTGACATGATTCTATGACATTCATGTAAGAAATGAAGTCTTCCGAAGGATGACTCATCAAATCTTCCATTTGAATATAACTTTGATGAAAAAACAAATGGACATAGGTAGCTAGGTTCACATAGGTAGTAGGCACAAAGTTTTGGGCTCATTTTGGGCCTAGTAGTGGTTCTCTATTGTTACAACTGTAGTCACTGACACATTGTCCCACCTTAGATCGCAGGCCTAAGTGACTCTAGAGTTAGAGTCACATCTCGATGGCTAGTTCCTCGTAGTCGCTAGTCATCACTCAACGTCTTGCACGGTTGAGAAATGAGTACGAAGTGAGTTTTTATAGTTTATGATATTTCCAATATTTTGATTAACAAGTTGAACTTTATAGCATAGGAATTTCAACAAACTGAGAAATTTATATGGATGGGTAATTTTAAATGTTGTTATTCTTTTGAAATGTTGATATAAATGATATCCTTCTCAATTGGAAGAGTAAAATTCAGTTTTTTATTTTTTTTGAAAGAAAATTTTAACTTTACACTTCTAAATATACATTACTCTCCAATAGCGTAAGTTACTCCACTGACAGGGGCAAGCAATTCTTCATTATTATGGATTGAAATAGAAAACATTCTTTGTTATCATCACCTTTGAATTTGTACCCATACCTTCATATCTATTGCCTCCATCTTTCCTATTCTACGAAAAAATATTAAACCCATACCCATACATAGTTATTTATATAGTTATTGATCTACATAATCCATCTCTAGGCCCCCATATGGCATTTTTCTTTATAAAAACTAGCCAATCACAAACTTCTAACAGTTAAACAAGCTTCACCGTAGGAGATTCATCATGGAGAAACCCCTTTCCATATGATATGAATGATGGATATACTTTTTGAAGAATAGAATTTATCATATCTATAGAACAAAGGGAGATGGTGTCATTGGCTAGTCAAGAAACTTACCACTTTCATCAATATATTTAGCCTTAGAGTTCAATCGTTAGTCGAAATGTAGTGGCTTCTCCAAACCAGGTATTCGATCGATAAAACAATATTGTTTGTTGAAAACATAACTCAATTAATATGCTAGTTGCACCGAGAGGCACTCTACAGCCCAGTATGGGGGAGATCTTGTAACGTTTTTATTAATAATTTTTTTTTCTTAATTATAAGCCAGCTAGAAAAACAACCTAATATGGGGGAGATGTTGTAATCTTCCTACCTAACAAAACAATAAAAAAGTAAAAATTTAATTATCGGTAAAAAAAATGTGGGTCACGAAAAAACACAATATGGGGGAGATGTTGTAATGTTCCTACCTAACAAAATAATAAAAAATAAAAATTTGAATTATCCTAAAAAAAATGTTGGCCTTGCACATGGTTTTAAAACCATGTGCAAGGCCTTATAAAAAACCCATGGTTTTATTGTACATGGTTTATGAGGGCCTTGCACATGGTTTGGGAGGGCCTTACAAATGGTTTTAAGACCATGTGCAAGGCCTCCTAAACAACCCATGGTTGTAGGAGGGCCCTGCATGTGGTTTTAAAACCATGTATGGGGAAATGTTGTAATGTTCGTTTCTAATAAAATAAAAAATAAATAAATATTATATGTCGGCCATAAATAATATTAAATATTATATGTGGACCTTAAATAATAAGATGTGTCTTTTGGTTTGAATCAAATCAATGAATACCTAAGAAGAGATTTGATCCCTCTGGGCTCTTAATAGAGCCTAGGATTTGGATCTACGCTGGTAAGTAAACAATCATGGCTCAATGCCTTAAGGTGTGAACGATGAGGCCTAACTTCTATATTAGGTATGGATTTAACTTCTATATTCTTGACGTATTTGGTAGAGCTAGAGGTTCGAGGGTAGAGGTACCGATATCTATCTGTGGGCCATCAATATCATCAATCAATCTCTATATCTCCATCTTAACCTAATATTGTATGACCTGCTATCGTATGACCTGCTAGCTACAATCAACCGAGTATTCTAAATGAAACCTAGCTACTGGTGACTCTCGGAAATAACTCCCTGCGAGTAATCTTGGCTTCGACAATGTCAAGAGATGTTTATCACCAACAAATCCTATCCATGAAATGCTGGAATGGCATGCTGGAATGATTATAACTTCTACTTGTTGGAGTACAGCTCGAGGAAGGAGGGGGATATAGTGCGCCCCTTAAGCAGCACCTACTGTCCTCACCCCTACACTGAAGCCAACCCCAACAAAACCCATCAATTTAGAGTATTCTGAATCATCTTCCAGGATTAAGAAGGCGACGACTTCACGAATGAATGAGACTTTTGCAACCACCAAAATACACTCAGTTTTCCGAGGGTTTTCTGCCAGGAAGGCAAAGGCCAGAGATATTCGTCGGCATCTTGTTGATCGTCAAGTTCTGCAGTCAATCCTTCAGAATGTGAATGAGCGTCTCATGATCAACGAGGAGATAATATCTATGCTATTTACATGACCCAATTTATGTATGTATTTGCATGTCTTGTTTTAGACTAAAATCGATTTTTAAATTGTCTCCAAACTCTCTTTTAACCTCTGCTTGAAACCTTGCTTAAATTTTGTGGTTGTTCAAAATGATTTTGAATATATATTTGGTTCAAATGCTGGTTTAATTTTGTGTGAAATCTCTGTTTGAAATTTGAATTTTGGCCTGGAATCCTGATCTGTCTTAAAACTCTCTTTGATCGTTTGGTTTGGCCCACTAAGATATTTGATTTTTTTTCTGGTACATAATTCTATTTGTATATTTGGCTCAAAACCTTGTTTGAATTTTTCTTTGTATCAAAAAAATATTGGAATCTCTGTTTGCTGAAAATTCTATTCGGATTTCTGTTTGGGTCAAAACTCTGTTTGATTTTTTGTTCAAAACCCTCTTTAATATATGGCTCAAAAGATTTATCGAGTTTCTATTTAAAAACACAGTTTGCATTTCATTATAAAGTTGATCATCATATTGTTTCAAGGAAGAAAACTACTCTTCACAAATAGTTTGTAGCAATTCCTACTCAGTGTTTCAAAATAACCAATGTTTCTTCATAAACAAGAGCATCTATGGAAGAATATAAAAGGAAATTCTACAATATTGTTAACAAAAATTTGCAGGAAACAGAATGAATGAGAAGAGCACACAAGTGTGAGAGCTCCCACAAAATTAAGTTTACCTTTCAGAAAAATATTACCCTCCAGATGATTTTTTTACAAACCAATTCAATCCAACAACAAAAAAACCCTCTGAATGAAAATAAAATTGAAACACAAAAGAAACAAATATGTTGTAGAACAAACAGTCACATATAATCAACAAGATATACATATGAAAATGTGCCCAATTATTTTAAAAAAATCACTCAAAATGTGTTGAAAATAAGTGAAGATGGGATGAAAATCAAGCTCTGTATTGATGTTGAAGGTCGGCTTAGGTGGAAAAAATACCCAGAAGGAGAGGTCTTCCCAAGTTAAAGACATGTTGTAATAAGTCCAAGACTACAAGGATCCATGCTGAAATAGGTGGCACACCATAGACAACAAGGTGTTCACAATAGAGGGTTTGTGTAGTTCACAAGATAAACCATAATGATTGAACGTGCAGACCATGGGATGGTGATATAGGAAGTGGGGAGGCCAATATATGATTCAACTTATTGTTAGAGAGATGGTATGGAAAAAAAATACCCTAAAAAATGTGAGCAGTGATGCCACTAAGGAGGCCCACAAAAACTATGTAGCATGCCAAAGGAGGCTCAAAGTGTATGAACTATTGTACCACTTCATGCATAAACCATAGATGATTCATAGGAGGGCACAAAATTCATGCTCCAGAGGTGGTCCTCTTGAGACCACAAGTTCTTAAAATCCATGTTTGGGCTCTGAAATATACACAAAAAACCACATTCAATAGGTTTTTGGCACTAATCCTGGTTTTGGAGAGCTGTGCAAAAAACAACAACTCGTAGTAGCTAGCTATTCTTTGTTGTTGTTGTTGCATCATATCGCTAAGGAAAGCTACAGTGGTAAATCTATAACATGTACTTGAAAACCCCAATCCTTACTTCAACATATTCCCAACATTAGATACGGTATGTAATATATTTTATTAATGATATGAATTACTTGTCCATTGAATTCGCCTGTGAAGAGAAAGGTTTGATTAGCCGCCTTTTAATAATTTTGCATCAGTTGGTAGGGTGTTTTTATTTCACTTCATATTTGTGGGAAAATAGTTCTTCCTTTACAACAATTAAATATTTATCCTAACTAGAAAAAAGGCATGTGTAAGCATGGTGGGGTTAACGGTAAAGGTTGAAGCATGGCAATAAGCATGGATAGCACTACTACGGAAAATTAGGGATTTTCACAGAAGAGAAATTTTTGAGTGAGCCGAGCATAGGATTGTTCTCCTCCTCAAAATTGAAATTTAGAGACCAAGATTGAATTTTTTGGTTGGGTAGAACTCCAGGAAATTGAAACCCTAATTTGACCCTGGACCAGAAAATCAACACTACAAAAGATCAGCTCCATATCCAGTTTTGGCATCTCAAATTGGTAATATCTAAATATTTGGTATTTCCATTTGAGGTTCTCATTAAATATGTCTCAGGACACCAAGATTGATGAAAATCTTGAAGGAGCTGAAAACTTTCGAGCATGGAAGTATAAGATCTCACTGGTTCTTGAAGAAAATGATTTGGACACCTACATAAGTGGAGGGGTTCCAGTTCTAGAGGGAGATGAGGATAAATCCTTACACAAGAAGAACTTGGTAAAGGCCAAAAGGATTATTTATGATTCCATCAAGGATCACCTTATACCACAAGTGTCTTCCCTAAAGAAACTTAAAGAGATTTTTTATTCCTTGACCAAGCTATTTGAAGGGAAGAATATAAATTGGAAGATGACTTTGAGAAATCAGTTGAAGAATGTGAAGATCCAGAATGCTGAGACCATATAGTCATACTTTACAAGGGTCTCTCAAATCAAAGAACAACTTGAAGCAGTGGAAGAAAAACTAGAGAATGGAGAAATTGTGATTACCACCTTGAATGGTCTCCCTAGGTCATGCGACTCCTTCATTCAAGGGATTTTTGCTAGAAGAAATCCAATCACTTTCAGTATATTGTGGGAGGAATTCTCACAAGAAGAAGCTTGAATAGTAGATAGAGGAGAAATTATGGGAAATGAAGATCAATCTCTCACAACACACACCAAGAAAATCAGAAGGGACTACCATCATCCCAAAGGTAAGCATTCTCACCAGAAAGATAACCCTAGAATATCTAGCAGAGATCTATCTAAACTCAGATGCTATATATGTGATGGGAAAGGAAAATTTTCCAGAGATTGTCCTAGAAATAAAGGTAGCTCTCACAAGGAGGACAACAAAAGAAGACATCATGCTCACACTATAGAGCATGATGAGCCTCCCAGAAAGAGAGCCAAAGAAGAAAGTGAAGATTCTTCAAGTGATGAAGAGTATGTTTTGATTTTTCCCTCATGGAAACTATTACACATTGAAGCATGGATTGGATCATAGTTAGTGGGGCTTCCAAGCATACGACGAGATTCAAAGAATACTTTATGAAACTATCCAAACATGATTCACCACACAAAGTGAAAATTTGGGATGATTACCAGTATCCCATAAAAGGTAGTGGTGAATCCTCCTACAAGCTAGACTCCAGAAAGCCTATGAATATGAAGGATGTCTTGTTTGTACCAAGACTAAACAAGAATCTCCTCTCCATATTTTCATTAGATGCAAAATCCATGAGGGTTGTATTTGTAGATGGCCAAGTCCTTATGTTCCCAAAGAGAAATACTATAGATGATGTAGTAGTGATTAGAGAGAAAGAGGGAGGTTTATACAAATTAAAGGGCCAACCATAACAAGCTTTGGTCCATGACTCAGTAGAGCCAAGTGAACTTTGACATAGAAGGATTGCACATGTGCATTATAGGGCACTACCACTTGCAAGAAAAGTTGTTGAAGGTATTCCAGAAATACAGTAAAAGCATGAAGATGTTTACAAAGGATGTGTAAAAAGAAAGAACACAAAGAAGACATTTCCAAGTAGCGAGATAAAAGAAAAAGGAATCTTGGAAATCATCCAGTTCGATGTATGCAGTCTGATGTCATCTAGTTCATTGAGTGGGTATGTATATTATGTTTCTTTCATTGATGATCTTTTTAGGAATACATGGATATATTTCTTAAAAATAAAGGATGAAGTATTCAGTAAGTTTAAGGAAATGAAAGCCATGATTGAGAACCACAGAGAGAATAAAATCAAGACCTTTTGTTCAGACAATGGAAAAGAATTCACATCAGATGAATTCAAGGAACTATGAAGAGAATCAGGGATTAAGAGGGAGTTGACCACTCCATATAATCCACAACATAATGGAGTTGTAGAAAGGAAGAATATAACAATTATGGAAGCAGCAAGGGTAATGCATCATGATCAAGATCTCCCTATGCATCTATGGGAAGTGTTAAGTCATGTTTTTGTTTTCCATCTTTTAGTACTTTTATTTATGTTTTGAAGCTTGGTTTTTATTCCTAGAAAATTTTGTTGATTGACATAGTTTGAATTTTTCCCTTTAGCTTTTATGTTATTTGATTTCTTAGTTTATTTTTACAATTTTTGGTTTGATTTCATGATCAAAGGGCTTATATAAGGCTTATATGGATTAAAAAGTGTAAAAGAAATAGCATAAAAGTTTAATCAAGACTCCTAAACCAAGTTTAAACCCTTATTATCAGCTTAACTTTTGCAAATCATTAACCTAAATTTTTTTATAGCGCAAGTCAGAAACAAATGCATAGAGGCTCTACAAGAAAGTCGCGCAAGTTAAAAAACATCTTTCAACGTTGTGGAAATTTAGTTCTCTAAAGCGTTGATGAGATAGTTGATAGAGCTTCCAATCGCCGATTGCGAAGCCAATGGTCTAAAGTGCCATGCAAGTTTAAAATCATCTTTCGACGTTGCGGAGATTCAATGGTCTAAAGCATCGAAACTGCGACAGCACAATGGTTTAAAGCTCCGACAAAGTAGTTGATAAAGCTTCCTATCATCGATTGTGAAGCTAGTTCTCTAAAGCACTACAACAACATAGTGATCTAAAGCTCCGACGAGGTAGTTGATAAATTTTTTTATTGCCGTCAAGTTAGTAATGGGAAGTGCTGATTCATTCAGTCTTGAACCTCCAATCGCCAAAGTTGAGAAAGATTAGTTGTTAGTGACGAGAGATGCCAATACCTCGGGAACATTTAAATGTTAATCACAGTAACAAGTGTGAATATAATCATGAAGGTGAATCATGGAGGTTTTTTGCAGAAGTGATGGTATATTGATGGCAGACCATAATGAGATAAATGCGTTTCGAATCACGTTTTTTCTTGAAGTGCACGTAGAGCAGGTGGAAATCGTGGCGGAAATTTAGTACTTGAAGATCATAATTTTGAAACAGAGTGAAAATTAGGGCTTTCAGGAGTGGTTGTCTGAAGTGTCAAAACAGTCAGAGAAAATTGGGGCATGTAGTTCGACACCTGACAGAAAGGAGAATAGAATTTCAACAACTGGATTAGTTGTTTAAATAGGTAAGCTGCGAACTGTTTTCTAAGGTTTATTAATTTGGGGTTTTTCTAAATAGAAGATTAATGACTGAATTGAGGGCAGACTATTAGTTGTTAAGATTAATTGATACTAAATGATGGATGCTCAGTAATGAAGTTAAAGTATTGTCTAGCTTAAAATATAGTTAGAGTGTGTTGTATTTACAGAAGTTGTTTGACAATATTTCAAAATGAAAAAGAGTGGAAAGACCAATAGGGCAGAACCCTCAGACTTAAGTTGGGTGAAAAAATTTCCAGATTGTGCACAGTTGTTTGCAGAAGCAGGATGGTTAGTGTTCTTCGAAAATATTGAAGGATATCATTCAGAGGTTTCTTACAAGTTTGCTCAATGTTTAGACAAGGATGTAGTGTCTTTTGACACTTTGAAATTCAAATTAACCAGGGAGTTACTAGCATAAGGAATAGGGATTCTAGATGAGGGAGAATTTTGGTTCAAAAAGGTGCCCTTCACCTTTGATGCTAAGAGATATTTGCTTCCAGGTGTAGTAGCAGACTGAGGAAAATGTGTTCCCATTCAAAACTTTAAACCTGAGTGGATTGAACCTATCAAAATCTTACAAAGCTATGTCACCTGTGAGGGGAGATTTGCCAAGTTTGTGTTTAAATATCATTTTAGATTCCTCCAACATCTCAGTCATGAATCTAAAATGAATCTTCCTTTCTTCTTTTTGAAAAACTTACACAATATGTCATGTAGAGTGAGAGAACACCAGGACCATACAAAACAATTAGTTTTTCACCATGGGCTCATAAAACTCATTATAAGTATTATATTGCAGAAAAGAGAAAAGACATGGGAGCACTTCTTATTTTTGTCAGGTTTCAAGACTGGGCAGGAGAATTTTACCTTTTGTGTAGAGGGCTTAATCTAGGAAGAATAGGGGGACTGGTAAAATCAACTATGGTTAGTTTATCATTGTAGTTATATATTGTATAAGATGGTTTTATTAACAAATATATCAAATACATAAATCTTGTTTATCATTATTTCTATGCTACTGTGATTTTTTCTAGGCGACTAGTTCATCCTTATTTCAATTATGAAACCAAATAAAAAATTTGTTTACTAAAAATCTTGTCTAATATTATTTCACTAGATTTCTTTAACTTGACTAGCATTGTCACGTGCCCCAATTTTGTAAAAAATATATTTTCATATTTGATTTTATTTCAAGACAATATGTTAAATTTTATGCTAAGTTGTAAATGATGACTCAGCAGAGTTAAGGGTGTGAATGTAATTCTAAATATTTTAATTCTAAATAAATAAAAGTGGAGACAACAACTTGGCAGAGTTGTTAAAAGAGTGTTTACTGGTCAAGTTGGTGGAGGAGACTAGGTGGAGAGCAAATAGACAAGTGGCAGCATCGTCAAACACTTCCAATGTTGTAGGTGGAAACCTCCCTACATTTGGGGTCATGATCCCCCAAGAAAGTGGGATCAGAGCAAGTGGCTCAATTAATGAAAACTAACCCAAAAAAGACCTAGACAATATTAATAAAAAATCCCATTTAAGAGAGATGAGGCTGCTCATTCCAGGAGGAGAATCATTCAGGTGAATGTACTTCAAAGGATTTCATTAGGAAGGGAATTTGTGGAAGGTGTTTGAGGGGTAAACTGCGGAAAGTTATCTAGTGTAGCTTTTCAGTTGAAGGATCTTGCTGTTGAGTGCAGAGTTAGTACTGAGTCATTGGACTAGTATTTTGTTGCTTGCTCCACCAGTTCTTAGCCAAGGAGACTAGGAACAGGCTCGGGGGTCCTAAGAAGATGCTGTTTGAGCATTCTCTAGGAGTTGGTAGGGAGGAATGGCCTCCCAACGCTATTGTCATCCAGCTTTAAACAGATTCTACAATCTTTTATTTACTATGTTAAAAGTTTATATCTGAGAATGAATGATTAATGAATGATTACATGTTTTGTAGTGAACTGATAGAGCAAGTAACCCTTTAGTGACTTGAATATTGAATCTGTAATTGATGAAAATAATCCTAACCTGTGTTTTTCCCCGTCTAGAATAAACCAGACCATACTCTAGCATAGGTAGTGTGTTTAAAATAGATGAAGATATGACAGGAATATGAAATGAGTAGATGTATTATGCATTTCATTATATCAGCGTAACTTATTTCTGTATGAAGACTATTATCAGCATTGTTAACCAAATTATGTAGGTAAGTACATTAGAAAAAGAAATAGAAATAACTCAGCATAGGTAGAAGGATCTTCTTTATAAATACTCTAATAGGAAATAGATTATGCTATACACAGTATCTTATTCTTTTTATCGAATTTAAATTATGCAGGATGGTAATCTGTGCTATGTCACATGTTTATTTTCCTTGTATCATACTTATTAACCTGTTGCTTATGTAGTAGAAGAAATAAACCTAAACTACTTGTTTACTTTTAGTTCAAACAAAGGTATCAGATACCGTATCTAGTTTACTACAATTCATAATAGTTTAAAAACTAACAAATACTACTAACTCAAGATAGTGATATAAACAAAATAATTATGGTATTAAGATAGAAAATATAAATACTTAGTTTAATTAATTATATTGTTAACTAACTAAGAGAATTAGTTACTATAAATCGAAAGGGTTTTTGGAAAAGAATTATTCTTTTATTTAAAATAAATACAGACTCATTACTAAATTAATGTTTATGAGTAATCCTACTAAAACCCTAGATAACAATTCATAAAAACATTAAGAACTTAATAAATTAACATTTCATATCTATGTAAGAACTATACTGCAAATACTAACAGGTTTATCTTTCTGCAAAAGAGAACTAGAAGGTTGAACCCTAGTTTAATAATACTCTTGTTCTAATAAAAACAACCAAGTCATAATCTAGTGGTTGGATTTTATGTACAAGCATAAGCAAATAAATTGTTACAGATTAATCACAGTCTTATTTAAATAAGTGTATGCACAAATACAAGTTTAAGTATTTATATTATATACAAATAATAGTATTACATAAATAATATCGTTTATAATCTAATAATTCTTCAAACAAAATGAAGGAATCTTAATGTAAGAACTAGAGTTTAATTCATTAAACCCTAACCTGAAAGTCCTTGAGTACTGGAATGGTTTAAAATTATATTAACACTAATCTAATCTATTTATTAACAATACAGAAAATATATTTTTACAAGTTAAATAGGGTTAAAACCCTAGCTTGTAATTCTGAGCTGAAATTACTCAATTTTTCTTTAAAATATACAAAACCATTACAGTAGTAACCCAAGATAAGCAGTAAACTTAGTTCTTTTTATATAACCATTAAAAGAACAATTTAAATTCATTTACACAGAGATAAAATACAAAAAACATAAAGGAGAACGAACTTAACTTACAGACAGACTGTCTTAAGATATTTACATTATAATAACGAGCCCGAAGGTCGAATGGAAGTAACATATTTACCAATGTACAAAAAGAAACTCAGCAAAAGGCCGAATACCCATATCGTGTATGGAGTATGGACAGTATTAAATTTTTTTTCAAAACTATAAGTTCAACCCTAATACAAGAGGAGAGCTTCACAAGTTACAACTTAAAGCCGAAGTCACCTTGCGAACAACAAGGGTTTAAACCAAAATAAAATTTATAAAAACGAAGGACAACAACCCAATACTAGGTGCAACATGACCGATACCTTCTCCAACCGCAAGAGTCTGTACAAGCATGGGAAACTATATTCGAAACCGGAGCTTACCTTGAATTCTTCATGGAGCCTTTTAAACAGCACAATGGCCAACCTTGGAGACGAGCCAACCTGCATTATGAGAACCAAAGTTATTTAAAATAAAAAACCCTTATGTAAAGTAGAACAATAAACAATAATAGCTCTTAATTTTATTTTACTCACCTTAACTGGAAGTGAAAACGATGGAGCCCCAGATGAACAGTAACACCACAACCAACGTTAAAAGAATCCAAACCCTCATGCTCGCTGAAGATGGAGACGACGGGACACTAGTGTTTTTCACAACTATCAGCAGAGGTGGGGGTATTCCTAAGAAAAGGATGTGAAGAATTCAATTAGCATGGAGTCAGAATGTTACCAGCATACAAGCAGAGAAACTAAAACCCTACGACCGAGGAGCTTTGCAATCATATAATAAACTCAAGCTTTCACCAATGACAGAGCATGACAGAGGAGCAGCGAAAAGGAGTTTCAAGCGGCCGTAAATCCATATACAAGGAAGACAGTAAACTCTGAGTGAAGTAAATAAATCACAGAGAAGGCGAGCATTAGAATATAGCTCAAGGGAGTAAGGCACGATAAAATCCAGCGTTGGAGCCTCTGAAGCTATCTGCAACTCACGGCCACCATGGGAGTTTGCAGAGCAGCCCACAAGGCCAACGCAAATGTCGGAGATCGAATGAGCCAAAGGTTAGGGTTGAAAACTTTATATGCAACCATTGCATGGCCAAGAAAGCTCCACATGGCCGCATCAATAAAATCATGCAGTGGGTCAAATTTCCATAGTCACCTGTGTTTCATCACAATCATTTAATCACCCAACGATTTCATTAAATAACATATGATCTCTATAGTTTTGCATTGGATTCACATATCATGATAATAGTTTAAATGTTTGGTACATAGCTTGTCATTGGCTTGGGTTGCAATGTTATCGTAACATTGACTTAATACATAACATAATCCTTAGCCTCGTAACCCAAAAGAAATACATTATATAATTTATCAATAACCAATGTTATGAGATATCGCTAGTAAAAGCTAGTGAGGATTATGTTTCCTTTTACATAGTAATGTATACTAATGAGTATCATGGGGAGACATTACAAAATTATATTAACATTATCGTTAGTTATATGCATAGTGTATATGGGAGTATTAACCCCTTTTGATTTAGTTACAAACCATCAAAGCTTATAGTAATATCATCATTATGAAATAGGGTGTAATAACTAAGTTGTTACCTATTGTAATTTAGGATAATTTATAAAATCATTGACTTATAAGCAGTTAAGTTAATGGTATAAGAATAACTATCTTTTAGTTCCAGTTCTTTTCATGGTGATGTAAATAATTACACATCCTTCAACTAGTGTAATTTGCATAGTGTTGTTTGGGTTAGGATCGCAAGTATTATGAAAATGTAACACTAATAAAATATTTTATGTCGATAAACAAATAGTTTATGCACATTTTAAACCTTAGAAACTAGCAAAGTTTTGATAGCAAACTATGTAATGGCAAAGTGAAATGTAAGAAAGTTTTTCCTATTAACTCTTTTACTTAATACAGATCTATGAGATCTTATCTTACACGTTGTGGAAGTTTCTCATTACTTGAAGTATAGTTTTACATTATTACCAAATTACTAAGGTTAACATAAGATGAAAAGATTGGCTCGATAAGAAAACACACCAACCCTAGAAGTTGTTCTTAGTTAGAACCTAATACAAGAAATATAATAAAGAATTGGTAGGGTATGCATTTTTGAAAATAAAGAATATCAAGTAGATAAATAAATTGTTCAAAACCAAAGGAAGTAGTACTGTCGCTACATACTCTACAGGAAGAAATACAATCATCTGAACTTCGTTTACAATAGAAACAGAAGAAAACAAACTGTGTTACCTTACAGAAGTAGGTTGGATTACAGTAGCTTATAATCTAAGCTTATTAATTGTAAATAGAAATACTGCAGGATGCTTTATGAATTTAAAGATGATACTCGGTCATTTATACCTGTAAACCTGTAACAACTAATAATTCATCTTCTTTAGCATAAATCCTAAGTAATCCCCAGAATTCAAAGTCAGATTCCACCTACTGTCATAAATAGAACTCATCAGTAAACCAAATATAGAATTAATGCGCAGGATAAATTTAATATTGTGTTAATAAGAAAACTGCTGAGTTAACATAATTGAGTTTATGCAAATTAATCTATTAACTGTTTCTCTTTTTGCTAACCGTTAACTGTTAATAAACTGCAGTCTCAGCATTTAATGTTATTTCAAAATTTTAATTTTTTGTTAAAATTTGGGTTTTTGACATGTGGTATCCGAGCCTAAGGTTCAAACACCAGGACTTGATGGAGCCCAACTAGCTTTCAGGAAACAGTAACTGAATTATTATGTCGACATATTTTTCTTCTTTTAATATTATTCAACAGAGAATTGTTTTCTGAAGTTTAACAGGCAGGTATGGAAAGGCTGGAAGAGTATGCAGAGGAGTCTCCAGTTACTAAAACATGAAATCTACTAAGAGATCCTATACCATAGGATTTAACTACCAATTCCTCAGCATTGTTACAAATTGTAAAGGACCTAAAAACTAAAATGGAGTCTATAAAGCGAGAAAATGAAAGGATTCTGAGGGCTCAAGAAGAGCTTAGTCAGATCCTAACTGAGAAGTTTCAAATTGAGGGTAGGGGTAGAAGAACCGAATCAAAGGATACCGGTCATCAACGTAAATCTAAAAAGATGAAACATACTAAAACTAAAAGTAGTTCATCTTCTGAAGTGTTTGGTGAAAAACTAAATTATCATACTAACAGTGATAGTAGTGATGATAATGAGTACACTAAAAAGAGGAAATGCAAACCTTATGAGGAGATTTCCAGAGAATTCAAAAAGGTAAAACCACCAACCTTTAATGGAGAGACTAAGAAGGGGGAGGAAGTTGAATCCTGGTTATCTGGGATGAAGAAGTACTTCCAAATATATAACTATTCTAACCAGTTAAAGGCTAGAATGGCTATATATAACCTCTCAGGAAAGGCTGACATTTGGTGGAAGGACTTGAAAAGAGTTAAGAGAATAAAAGAGAAAAATGTAAATTAGAGTACCTTTAAAAGGTATTTCAAAAAGAAATTCCTGTTTGAGAAGTATTATGAGGAGAGATCCAAAGAGTTTTATGAGCTGAAGTTAGGATCAATGATAATGAAGGATCTGAACAGCAAGTTCTTAAGTCTACTTAGGTACGTACCATACCCTGTAGATGAGAAACCAAAGGTACAACGATTCCTTAGATATATACCTTTTCATATTAAATATAGAATTGAATATGATAACCCAAATACCTTGGAGGAAGCTATGAGAAAAGCTAACTTCTGTTTTGAGCAGAATCGAAAGAAAGAAAGCTTGGCCAACTCGAAAGCGAAGAAAAATAATAATCAGTTTGAACAAAAGAAGAAGGATTTTGTACCTAATAGAAATTCTAAGAATAATAAGACCAAAAACTATCCTAATAACAAGAACTTCCAAGAAAATAGGAACAATACACCCAACAACCAGAACAGTCCTAAAGGTAAGGAATTTGCAAATAATCAAGGAAATTTTACCAATAATTTTGAGCGCAAAGAGCCTATCAAGTGCTGGGAGTGTAATGTCCCACACTATGCTTCAGTTTGTCCAAACCAGAAGAAGATTGTTAGCAATATTCATACCATACAGGAGGAGATGACCATTGGGGAACTAGCAAGGAGCATGCCTAGAATCAACGCAGCCTTGGAGAACCGACAAGCTGAATATCAGACTTCCATGGTGGAAGTAGAAGGTATGATAAATCAGACCCCTGCAACTATTTTGATTGATCCAGGAGCTAGTCTCAATTATATTGCACCTCAAATAGTAGAAAAATGTAAATTATTTGTTGAAAAATTTGAGAATTCATGGTTAGTTCAGTTAGCTACTGGTGCTAAAAGAAAAGTAACTTGTTTTGTCAAAGAATGTGCAATAGTTATGGATGAATTTGAAATTGTTGTTAAACTTAATGTTTTGCCTCTTGGTTCTTATGATTTGCTGATTGGTACAGACTGGTTAGAACAACATAGAGTAATTCTAAACTATTATAATAAAACTTTCACATGCTTAAACTGTGATGAAAAACCAGTAAGTGTTAAAGGAATACCTAGAAAAACCACCATAAGGCAGATTTCTACCCTACAGCTTAAGAGAGCTGTTAGAAAGGAATGTAAACCTTATGCAGTAACAATTACTGATGAGGAAAGTATAATTAAAATAGATAAGTTAAAATTGGAAGACATACCAGTCTTAAAAGAACATGTTGATGTATTCCCAGAAGTAAATTCTAGGATTGCCTCCGAAAATGGAATTGGATTTCACCACTGAGCTGGTACCGGGTGTAGTACCTAGCTCAAAGGCCCCTTATCGAATGAACATACTCGAACTTAATGAATTAAAATCTCAAATAAAAGAATTAATTGATAAAAATTATATTCGACCAAGTGTGTCTCCTTGGGGGGCACCTGTCATTTTCGTCAAGAAGAAGGACGGAACTATGCGACTTTGCATAGATTACCGTCAGTTAAACAAGATGACCATAAAAAATCGATATCCGTTACCCCGCATAGATGATATGTTTGATCAAATACATGGAGCCATGGTGTTTTCAAAAATAGATTTAAGGTCTGGATATCATCAAGTAAGGATTAAAAATGAAGACATCTTTAAGACAACTTTTAGAACTAGATATGGTCATTACGAATTTGTCGTAATGCCATTCGGGATTACTAATGCCCCAGCTATTTTCATGTGTTTAATGAACAACGTGATGCATAAGTATTTAGATAAGTTTGTGGTCATGTTTATCGACGACATTCTAATCTATTAAAAAATTGAAGAAGAACATAAAGAACATCTAAAAATTATTTTGCAAGAGTTGCGAGAACATCAACTCTTCGCAAAGTTTAGTAAATGTGATTTCTTTAAGGATAAGATTTAGTATTTAGGTCACGTAGTGACCAAGGAAGGAATTTCCGTAGATCCTGAAAAGATAAGGGCAATCAAAGATTGGTCGGTCCCTAAGGATGTGACGGATGTTTGATCTTTCATGGGAATTACCAGTTACTACCGGAGGTTCATTGAAGGTTTTTCGAGGATAGAAAATCCAATAACTTCCTTGCAGAAGAAGGGAAAGAAGTTTGACTGGAATAAAAAATGTGAAGAAAGATTTAAAAAGTTAAAAACTTTATTAACCAACACACCTATTTTAAGAATAGCAGATCCTAATAAGGAATTTGCAGTGTGCACTGACACCTGTAATGATGGCTTAGGTGGTGTTCTGACTCAAGAAGGGCATGTTATTGCCTATGAATCTAGAAAATTAAAATTTCATGAAAAGAATTATGAAACATATGATCTCGAATTAGAAGCTGTAATACATGCCTTAAAGATGTGGCGACATCACCTAATTGGTAGAAATTTTTTTTAATGACTGATAATAAAGGATTGAAGTATCTTTTAGATCAGCCAAATCTAAATGCCATAGAAGCTAGGTGGTAAGTTTTCTTAAGCGAGTATGATTTTGAAATTCAACATATAAAAGGTAAAGAAAATAAAGTTGTTGATGCATTAAGTAGGAATGCAAGGGTGAATTTTGCAGCAGCTATCAACACCTATGTTTCAGACTTAGATGAACAACTTAAAGAAGGAATAGAATAAGATGAAATTTACCAGAATTTGCAAGCTAAAGCTAAAGAAAATCCAACAGAAAACTTAATTAAAGGTTATAGTTTAAATGAAAAAGAATTTTTACTATATAAAGATAGAATGTATGTACCTAACGTACCTAAATTTAAGCTGTTAATTCTAGATGAAATTCATAAAAAACCATATTCAAGTCATCCAAGTTATCAAAAGACTATAACTATGTTAAGAAAAGAGTATTTCTGGCCAAACATGAAGACTGAAGTAGCAAAATATATTGCTAGGTGTTTTGAATGTCAACAAGTAAAAACTAAACATCAACACCCAGCTGGTTTGCTTCAGCCATTACCCATTCCTAGTTGGAAATGGGAGATAATTAGTCTATATTTTATTACTGGGCTACCTAAAAATCAAAATCAGAATGATTCTATCATGGTAGTAGTTGATAAGTTAAGCAAAGCAGCTCACTTTATACCTGTTAAAACCACTTATAAAGCTGCAAACATAGCTGATATTTTTCTAAAACAGATTTTTCGATTACATGGAGTACCAAAAGTCATAATCTCAGATAGAGATCCTAAGTTTACAGGAAACTTTTGGAAGTCTTTGTTTAAAGGGTTAAACACCACATTAAATTTTAGTACTTCTTTCCATCCTCAAACAGATGGACAAACTGAAAGGGTAAACTAAGTATTAGAAGATCTATTAAGAATGTATGTGAAAGACCAGCCTGGTAAATGGAAGGACTATTTACATCTGGTAGAATTTCCTTATAATAATAATTATCAGACATCGGCCAAATTTAGTCCTTTTGAAATTTTATATGGACGAAAATGTAATAATCCTATCTCTTGGATTAATACAGTAGATAGATTGGTATTAGCTTTAGAACTATTAAAAGAAATGGAAGAAATTGTAGAACAAGTGTAGGGAAATCTGAAAGTGGCACAGGATCAGCAGAAAAGTCAAGCTGACTTAAAAAGAACTCCAAAAGAGTTTCAGGTAGGTAAACATGTGTTCATCAAGGTATGGCCCAAAAAGAGCTCTCTGAGATTGGGGAGTTGTGCAAAATTGGCACCTCATTATTGTGGTCCATTTGAAATTTTGTCCAGGATTGGACAAGTAGCTTATCAATTAGCATTACCACCAATTTAAGAGTACATAATGTTTTTCACATTTTTGTATTAAAGAAATATGTTCATGATGCTACTCATGTTGTTAACTAGAATGATGTATAGGTGGAACTAGAAGGATATTTTCTAGTGGAACCGGACTGTATCCTCGGGCGGAGGGAGATCACACTTCAGAACCGCACCATTGGACAGGTGAAGGTGCAATGGAAACACCTTAGTCCAGAGGAAGCCACCTGGGAATTGGAAAGTAATATGCAGGATGCATATCCAATTCTGTTCCAAGGGAATTTTGAGGATGAAGAATAAATAACATTGAGGACGATGTTATATTCTAAGGGGGTGTGTATGTCACATGCCCCAATTTTGTAAAAAATATATTTTCATATTTGATTTTATTTCAAGAAAATATGTTAAATTTTATGCTAAGTTGTAAATGATGACTCAGTAGAGTCAAGGGTGTGAATGTAATTCTGAATATTTTAATTATAAATAAATAAAAGTGGAGACAACAGCTTGGGAGAGTTGTTAAAAGGGTGTTTACTGGTCAAGTTAGTGGAGGAGACTAGTGGAGAGAAAATAGACAAGTGGAAGCATCCTCAAACACTTCCAATGTTGCAGGAGGCAACCTCACTACATTTGGGGTCATGATCCCCCAAGAAAGTGGGATCAGAGAAGGTGGCTCAATTTATAACAACTAACCCAAAAAAGACCTAGGCAATCTTAATAAAAAATCCCATTGAAGAGAGATGAGGCTGCTCATTCTAGGAGGAGAATCATTCAGGTGAATGTACTTCAAAGGATTTCATTAGGAAGGGAATTTGTGGAAGGTGCTTGAGGGGGTAAACTATAGAAAGTGATCTAGTGCAGCTTTTCAGTTGAAGGATCTTGTTGCTGAGTGCAGAGTTAGTACTGAGTCATTGGATTAGTATTTTGTTTCTTGCTCCACCAATTATCAACCAAGGAGACTAGGAACAGGCTCGGGGGTCCCGCGAAGACGCTGTTTGAGTGCTCTCTAGGAGTTGGTAGGGAGGAACGGCCTCCCAACTCTATTGTAATCCAACTTTAAACAGGTTCTACAGTATTTTATTTACTATGTTAAAAGTTTATATCTGAGAATGAATGATTAATGAATGATTACATGTTTTGTAGTAACTGATAGAGCTAGTAACCCTTTAGTTATTTGAATATTGAATTTGTAATTGGTGAAAATAATCCTAACCTGTGTTTTTCCCCGTCTGGAATAAACTAGACCGTACTCTAGCACAAGCAGTGTGTTTAAAATAGATGAAGTTATGATAGGAATTTGAAATGAGTAGATGTATTATGCATTTCATTATATCAGCGTAACTTATTTATGTATGAAGACTATTATCATCAAACAAAAATAACCTATTCTTATATGTTCTTGTTAACCAGATTATGTAGGTAAGTACATTAGAAAAAGAAATAGAAATAACTCAGCACAGGTAGAAGGATCTTCTTTATAAATACTCTAATAGGAAATATATTATGCTATACACAGTATCTTATTCTTTTTATCAAATTTAAATTATGTAGGATGGTAATATGTGCTATGTCACATGTTTATTTTCCTTGTATCATACTTATTAACCTGTTGCTTATGCAGTAGAAGAAATAAAGCTAAACTACTTGTTTACTTCAGTTCAAACAAATGTATTAGATACCGTATCTAGTTTACTATAATTCATAATAGTTTAAAAACTAACAGATACTACTAACTCAAGATAGTGATATAAAAAAAATAATTATGGTATTAAGACAGAGAATATAAATACTTAGTTTAATTAATTATATTGTTAACTAACTAAGAGAATTAGTTCCTATAAATCGAAAGAGTTTTTGGAAAATAATTATTCTTTTATTTAAAATAAAAACAGACTCATTACTAAATTAATGTTTACGAGTAATCCTATTAAAACCCTAGATAACAATTCAGAAAAACATAAAGAACTTAATAAATTAACATTGGATATCTATGTAAGAACTGTACTGCAAATACTAACAGGTTTATCTTTCTGCAAAAGAGAACTATAAGGTTGAACCCTATTTTAATAATACCCTTGTTCTAATAAAAACAACCAAGTCATAATCTAGTGGTTGGATTTTATGTACAAGCATAAGCAAATAAACTGTTACAGATTAGTCACAGTCTTATTTAAATAAGTGTATGCAAAAATGCAAGCTTAAGTATTTATATTATATACATATAATAGTATTACATAAATAATATCGTTTATAAATTAACAATTCTTTAAACAAAATGAAGGAATCTTAAAGTAAGAACCGGAGTTTAATTCATTAAACCCTAACCTGAAAATCCTTGAGTACTAGAATGGTTTATAATTCTATTAACAGTAATCTAATCTATTTATTAACAATACAGAAAATATCTTTTTACAAGTTAAATAGGGTTAAAACCCTAGCTTGTAATTATGAGTTGAAATTACTCAATTTTTCTTTAAAATATACAAAACCATTATAGTAGTAACCCAAGATAAGGAGTAAACTTAGTTATTTTTATATAACCATTAAAAGAACAATTTAAATTCATTTACATAGAGATAAAATACAAAAACATAAAGGAGAATGAACTTAATTTACAGACAGACTGTCTTAAGATATTTACATTATAATAACAAGCCCGAAGGTCAAATGGAAGTCAAAACTTTACCAATGTACAAAAAGAAACTCAGCAAAAGGCTAATACCCATATCTTGTATGGAGTATGGACAGTATTAACAAATTTTACAAAACTGTAAGTTCAACCCTAATACGAGAGGAGAGCTTCACAAGTTATAACTTAAAGTCGAAGTCACCTTGTTAATAGCAAGGGTTTAAACCAAAATAAAATTTATAAAAATGAAGGACAGCAACCCAATACTGGGTGCAACATGGCCAAGACCTTCTCCAACCGCAAGAGTCTATACAAGCATGGGAAACCATATTCAAAACCGGAGCTTACCGTGAACGTTTCCTAGAGCCTTTTAAACAGCACAACAACCAACCTTGGAGACGAGCCAACCTGCATTATGAGAACCAAAGTTATTTAAAATCAGAAACCCTTATGCAAAGTATAACAATAAACAGTAATAGTTCTTAATTTTATTTTACTCACCTTAATTGGAAGTGAAAACGATGGAGCCCCGTACGAACAGTAACACCACGACCAACGCTAAAAGAATCCAAACCCTCATGCTCGTCGAGGATGGAGACAATGGGACACTAGTGTTTTTCACAACTATTAGCAGAGGTGGGGGTATGCCTGAGCAAATGCTACGAAGAAGTCAATTAGCGTGGAGTCAAACTGTTACCAGCATATAAGAAGAGAAACTAAAACCCTACGACGAAGGATATTTGCAATCACACAATAAAATCAAGCTTTCACCAATGACAGACCATGACAAAGGAGCAGCAAAAATAAGTTTCAACTGACCGTAAATTCATATACAAGGAAGATAGTAAACTCTGAGCGAATTAAAGAAACCACAGAGGAGGTGAGCATTAGAATGTAGCTCAAGGGAATAAACCATGATAAAATCTAGTGTTGGAGCCTCTGTAGATATCTGCAACTAACGGTCGCCATGGGAGCTTGCAGAGCAACCCACAGGGCCAACGCAAATGTCGGAGATCGAATGAGCCAAAGGTTAGGGTTGACAAATTTAAATGCAACCAGTGCATGGCCAAGAAATCTCCACCTGGCCGCATCAATAAAATCATGCAGTGGGTTGAGTTTCCATAGTCACCTGCGTTTCATCACAATCATTTAATCACCCAATGATTTCATAAAATAATGTATGATCTCTATAGTTTTGCATGGGATTCACTTATCATGATAATAGTTTAAACGTTTGGTACATAGCTTGTCATTGGCGTGGGTTTGCAACATTATCATAACATTGAATTAATACATAACACAATCCTTAGCCTCGTAACCCAAAAGAAATACATTATATAATTTATCAATAACGAATGTTATGAGATATCGCTAGTAAAAGCTAGTGAGAATTATGTTTCCTTTTACATAGTAATGTATACTAATGAGTATCGTGGGGAGACATTACAAAATTATATTAACATTATCGTTAGTTATATGCATAGTGTATATGGGAGTATTAACCCCTTTTGATTTTGTTACAAACCATCAAAGCTTATAGTAATATCATCATTATGAAATAGGGTGTAATAACTAAGTTGTTACCTATAGTAATTTAGGATAATTTATAAAATCATTGACTTATAAACAGTCAAGTTAATGGTGTAAGAATAACTATCTTTTAGTTCCAGTTCTTTTCATGGTGATGTAAATAATTACACATCCTTCAACTAGTGTAATTTGCATAGTGTCGTTTGGGTTAGGATCGTAAGTATTATGCAAATGTAACACTAATAAAATCTTTTATGTCGATAAACAAATAGTTTATGCACATTTTAAACCTTAGAAACTAGCAAAGTTTTGATAGAAAACTATATAATGGAAAAGTGAAATGTAAGAACATTTTTCCTATGAACTCTTTTACTTAATACAAATCTACGAGATCTTATCTTAGATGTTGTGGCAGTTTCTCATTAGTTGGAGTATAGTTTTACATTGTTACGAAATTACTAAGGTTAACATAAGATTAAAATATTGGCTTGATAAAAAACACCCAACCCTGGAAGTTGTTCTTAGTTAAAACCTAATACAAGAAATATAATAAAGAATTGCTAGGGTATGCATTTTTGAAAATAAAGAATATCAAGCAGATAAATAAATTGTTCAGAACCAAAGGAAGTAGTACCGTCGCTACATACTCTTAAAAGTACCCGAATTCAAGCCCTTTCAATAAAATAAGTTTTAGGCTTTATGTCCTTTACAAAAATACTCAGATCCTGAAGACTTGGATCTGATTTAACAAAAATAAACCAAATAATTGTTTTTTGCAAAATTAGGTTAAAAAACCCCAATTAACTACTTGTCTAACTAACTGTAGAATTAGTTCACTGTATGAACCTTCAGATAACTAAGGTAACTGCTGAAAATCACTGCCACTGGCCCTTTGCTGGTTAACTCACTGTTTCACTTTGACAGCTAAGTGTTGGTGGAATTTTCTCCCTTTATGTCATAGTAAAATTGAAGCACACCTTCCATTATTTTTTCTTCAGCGTCCTTCATCTTTAGACTTTGTCCTTGAGCCATCCATGTTTTCCCAAAACTGGTCCTGGATGTCAAAATTTAATTTTATGCCTCTGTCTGCTTTCGGTGGTTAAGAGGCCAAAATATCGGATCCGTTAGCTACCAAAAGCGGGGCTTTCAGTGGCTAATGAACTGCCTCAGCATCCGCATGTTGTGCCTTGGCTCAACAGCCTTTAAAAAAAAAAAAACATTATTTCATCTAACAAAATCCTATTTTGTTTGATGAAATGTTCAAATTTCTCAGTGCAAAATAAAGAAGAATTATAGCTACTGAAACAATGCCATTTTGTCAGCCACTGAATTGGGGAAATTCGTTGTTTTTAAAGCAACCTTTACAACTATAGAATATTTAACAAAATCATCACTAATGAGTTATTATTTGTTTTTGGGTTTGCAATTAAGGGATAAAATTTAATGATTTCTATATCCTTCGTCTTATCCTAATCTAGAAATTAATCCAAAACATTACAAATTGATTTTGTTGATTTTGTTATTGTAATTATTACTAGGGTTGAAATATTATCAATGGTTGGTTCGTGGTGACTCTGGTCAAAACCTAGAGTACGTAAGCCAATGTGTTACAAACCATTTCCGACATATCCTAAGTTCTCAAACCATGGTCGACATTACCACAAATATCTATGCCGATCATTATTATATGGTATGTTTTGCAAAGTCGATTCTTTATTTAATGGTTTGTAATTATGTTTATTTATCCACCACCTTTCAAGAGTAAGTCGAGGCTAAGGTAGGGGGATATGCATTATGGTTCAACGTCAAATCAAAATTATGTCGTAGCCTCCACCCTGATTCATTCGCTGTGAAGTCGATATGCAATCATGACAATGGTAATGAAACATGTCCTTCGCGTTTAAGTCTAATTACTTGTCCTCTGCCATGGCTTCCTGTCAATTGGACACTTGTTCTGAGTACTGCGAAGGGTCATGTATCATTAACGTCGGTTGAATAATGATAACATGACTTACCCGGGGTCTTCTACCGTCATTCCTTGTTAATCAATAACCTCTTGCAGTGATGATGCTCTCGTCCATGCCGAAATTACAGGGGCGCACTCCGCGTTCGTTCATGGCTTATTTCCCTTCTCATGGGTTTGAGTTTCATCTCTCGTTTTTGCTCAGGCTTTATCCCGAGTGCTCATTATCTGGTTCTCTGTCGATCGTCGAGCTATGGTATTTATTCTGTGTACGTTTACGTGCTTTAACACGGCCTTTTATGGCGCCTGTGGTAAGGGTAGAGCCTTGTGAAATGAAACTGTTGGATTCGGATCCTGAACTGTCAGCAAAGGTGTAGGCCATCGGGTGGATGCCATTCATAATGAGGTTCTCTGATTCGAACCCCGGAGTTACAAGGGTTTTTGCTCTCTTCATGGCCGATTATCAAGTTGAAGTAGGTGACCTCTATTTCTGGGTTGATGAAAGATCAGTGGAGCTTGCTACAGGTTTGTCACTAGAAGGTGAGCGTTGGCTTAAATATAAACGCATGGATATAACAGAGTGGCGGCAACTGCTTAAAAACCCCTGCCAGGATGTTTCTTTTCTAACCGGGGTAGCGCGTAGGTACTTTAAGAAGGAGTGGCGTCCTGTTCTTGACTTGATCCATCGATACCTCACCTGCGAAGTCTGCCTGTCATCAGCGTATGTATATCATCTCAGACTTATGTCTGTATTCATAGGTTGTCCACTGAACCTACCTTATTATCTTTTGCATAGTCTGTTTAAGATGTCTAATGCGATCAAAAGGGGTCCTAAAAATGTCAGTCACAGTCTCTTCCACCATGGTTTAGTCCGTATCTTAATCGATAGAGAGTTGTCGAAGTCGAACCGGTCTTGGGATGAATTCGTTGAGGCCAATGGTTTTTCCTCATTTTGTCATTGTATGTTTGACAATCCTGATGAGTGCAACAAGCACAAAGACCTGAGTTCAGTTGCGGTCTCTCTTTCATGTAAACCCTTGTCAAGCCCTGGCCGTATGAACCCTCAACCTTGCAAAGATCCTATGCTTACTCCAGCAAGAAGTGTTGATACTCCTTTGAGTTCGAAGCGCGTAAGGAAATCTCCCTTTCTGTCACCGATTACGCCCCACAGCGATACAGATAAAATTCGTAATCGTGGCCGAGATAGACCAAAGGCCAAATCGGCAGGCAGATTTAGTAGGAGTATGGCAAGAGGGAATGCTGTTAAACCCCCCATGTCCGATAATGCTTGTATTGATACTGTGGTGATTGATGATGAAGCCAAAGACCTGCCTGTGAATGATCGGTCTGTCGAGCATGAGTTCAATTTGAATTTTGACCTTGATAACCCTCCTCCGGTTGATAAGGAAGTTTAGGTAAATCCTGTCAGTGGTCATCCAACTGAAGAGAAGCCTGTAGAACTAAACTCACATGGTTCTTACTGCATTGATGGTATGATGCATCCTCTGTTCATTAACTTTATTTTAGACAAGATTCGTAAAATGGAGGAAAGAGTTAAAGAAGTAGCAGCAAATCGTGATTCGATGAAGGCTGATAATGTTGAGTTAAAGGAGAAAATGGTTTTCAATGATAAGCATCTCTTACGCTTGAGGAATCATAAGAATAAGTTAATCAGACGAGTTCTTAAACTGTAGTCCGAGAATGACAAAAACGAAGAGAAGCTTTGAGAGCTCAATGCTCAGATTGCACTCATGCAGTTTAAGGGACAGTCACCAAACCCGTCAAGTGGTGTGAATATCCAGGTTTTTAATGCTCCGGTAAATTTGTAATGTTTTGGCGGTGTGTTATTTTGATATCAAGTTTGAATTTTTTGATGATCAAGTTTTATTTACAGGTATTTGTTTGGTGTGAAATTGTTTATTAATTATTTTATTTGTTTTTCTATTTTAATTACATTTTAATTATGTATCTTTTGTCTTGCATCGCAGGTGGTATCATGAATATTTTCCTCCCCCAATTTTGATGATTTCGGTTGTATGGATGATCCCTCTATATGTGGAAGCAAATCGATCTTGCAGGAACTGCTTTCCAGGTGTCGTTACCTTATCTGTGTCCTCGATCTCCTATTATGGAATGAGTATTCACGCATATGCTGAAAAATGACATGTTCCCACTTGTCATTTTTATGCGAAATCAGTTAAGGATTTCAATGTTGATTATCTCCATCTCTTAGAAGGTTTTATTTTGGGAGATTAAAATGTATTTATAGGGTAGATAGCATAGGGGATGGGGTCTATAGTTTGGGAAAGGGGAGGACAAGACCACTGTTCGATCTATCTGTGACTCGAGATAGTTAACTGTCAGTAGCTACAGCGTTTGAACTGGTGATGTTTAATACATAGATACAGTCTTTTCACTTTACATATGATTTATAATATCTTTCGGTTTTGTCACTCGTTTTTCTATATTATAAATGTTTGTGATAATTTCTTTGAAGAATTGTGCAAATATTATTTACAAGTATCGACTGTCACTATTTCCGATCTTGTTGATATGTCATGTTCTGTAATTAATGATTGATATCGTTGTTATATAATATGTAACGATTTCTGTATGGTTTTGTTAATATTTAAATTTCTTTAAATATTATCAAATGTTTGCATGCAGTGTTCTTATCAGCATAAATCGATTACAGGTTAAATTTTCCATTGCTCCTGATCAGGATAGAGTGTAGATTAGGATAATATGCGTTTAAGTTTTTATTGATTATATTATTCAAAAAATCTATTTGAATCAGATCCTTTTATAGGAATTACCAATATTTAGATTATTTATGTTGTAATTATTGTACACTGTGTATATTATACATCTCTGTAGGACATTAACTCTGTTAATTTGTATCTTTCTATTCTTGTGTTTATAATTAACTGCTTAAGTAGGTTAAATATAACAGTTTGTCATCCTGTAATATATAACATGAATTAACCTTGGT
This sequence comes from Pseudotsuga menziesii, assembly GCA_001517045.1. NCBI lineage: Eukaryota > Viridiplantae > Streptophyta > Pinopsida > Pinales > Pinaceae > Pseudotsuga > Pseudotsuga menziesii. Next base: position 309,358 of record LPNX011219345.1, read on the forward strand.
AACCACAAGTTTAGGACCGAATAACAATCAGTAGCATTAATTTTAACCTTTAGACTTTTAAATTTCCAGGCTAACAGAGCCTTTAAACCTGTCGGGAACAACCATCCCAAATAGCTTGGAGCCTGATCTAAGGATCCTGGTCTGGGTTGTCTTCCCCCATTGCGGGCTTAGTCAAATACGCCCGTCAACAATGGCGCTAGAAGGAGGGCCAGCGTAAGCCAATGGCTGATGAAAACAACCCTGTAAACAAAGTTAATCAGCCTATCACCCCTCAAATACAATCAACTGCACAACCACGCTCTCACCGTTCATCACGAGTGAATGAAACCCCAGTGAGCGACTCTGTTTGAAATCTGATCTCTCAGTTCAACTCTCCCAGTATTCACTTACTTGAAGAAATAGACCAGTACGAGCAAGCCATAAACGAATCTCGTAGAATTTTAACTAGGGCTTATTCGAATCTCACCGGGCGCCAGCCCACTGAATTACCTCTTCCGCAGATTACACGTCCTCGTACTCGTCATCCTGAATCTGTTTTGGGAGAACAAGAACAACCTTTAGGTGCCCATCTAGATCCTCGCATACAACAATCTCGTACAGGCACCAACCAGCCTTCCTCTTCTTCAGGACCACCTGCTTCCGGAGGGACTGGACAACCACCATTGCTGCCTCGATCGCCTCCTCGTGTTTTACAAACACCACCTTCACCGCCTCCAACTCCAAGAAACATGGCAGGTGCAAATCCTCCAAACCCCAATGTTAATATGCCATGGCTAGCTCAGGATGCAATGGCCGTCCCCGGCGTTCAACACCCTTTACCTAAACACCCTGAGAAATTACTGCCTAAGTTCAACCCTGAGTCGAAAGAGCCAGCGGAAGATCATGTTAAGAAGTTTATGTTGGTAGTTCGACTCCTTGATGTTGAACATGAAGATGTGATTTTTTGGCTTTTTCCTTATACATTTGAAGGAAAAGCTTCCACATGGTATTTTTCACTTACAGCTGGTTCCATTACTAGCTGGAATGAATTCAATCTTGCATTTACAAACAAGTTTGGAGATGACAAGACTCCTGCTATTCTAGTCTCAGAATTGTCTAGAATTCGCATGGAACCCAAAGAAAAGGTTAAAGATTTTAACCAGCGTTTTCTAACCTTAAGAAACAGGATTCCTGCTGCCTCAAGGCCGACTGAGGACGTTACTGTTGAATTTTACACTTCATCCTTGCCTGGAAAAATATCCATGTTTGTCATGCAAAAAGCCAAAATTACCCTCGTTGAAAACTTTGAAGAAGCAATTAAAGTCGAAAATGATGTGAATGCCACAAAGGCAAATCCTGGAGTAGATAACGATTCAGCATCTTCTTCTCGGAAGAAGACTGACAGTCCTGCCAAAAGCTCTGACAAAAGGGGCCAAGATGCCTTAGATCTTGACAGTTTACAAAGAGTCATTAAAAAACTGTCTAATGAAATCATAGATTTAAAAAAAGGTACTTCTGAAAATACCACAAACAAAGAACCACCTAAACAGTTTTTCAGAAAACCTTTTCAAATTTCAGCTGCGAAACAAACTCCACCCTCTGAAGCTAACAGCGTTACAGAACTTAATAGCTTCCTCAAATCAATATTTTCAGATCTAGAAACATCTACTGAAAATGAAACTCAGTCTTCCGGACAGAGTTCTCAAGATAACCAAAAAACAGATGATGGCAATGACGATAAACCACCCCATGTCATCAGTCATTTATGGGACACCTCAGAATTAATTCATGATGAAGACGTGGCTGTTGTCAATGTAAATTAGCATCAGTACAACACCAGAAGTAAAAAATACCAGCCCCCAGGTGAACCTGCTACAACTGTTACAGATAATAGTTCAGCTGTCAAAGATAAAGATCAGCCTGCAAATAGTAAATCTGCACATTCCCTTGAGTTAGAATACGACTTGATCGAAGACTTGAAGAAAAGCAGAGCCAATATCTCCCTATATGAACTCATAAAGATACCTGTGATTCGAGATAAAATGGTGCAAGGAGTTTGCCCAAGCAAATCCGGTAAGACTCCTTCCAATCAAAATAGTTCTGCCATTAATAAGGATAACTCAAAAAAGGCTTCAGTTAATGCATCATCCATAGGAAAGAAGTCTGATTCTTCAACTCCGCCCTTTTTACTTACATTTGAAATATTTAATCGTAAAGTGCATAACTGTATGATAGACTCATGGGCCTCCAAGAATGTGATGCCTTACTCTGTATGTAAAAAACTTAATGCTGTCCCTGAACCGTGTGATACAAGTATTGTACAGCATGATCGTTCAAATGTAAAAGTAATAGGTAAATTGAAGCAGGTGCTGATAAGGTTGGCTTCGAATCCTCAAGTTCACTTTATCATCGATATTATTGTTGCTGACATCCCTGAAGCATATGGTTTGTTTCTTAGCAGGGATTGGTCTCAAAAACTCGATGGATATTTTGCCACAGACTGGTCGCACTTGTGGATATCTCATAATGGCCGCCCAAATAAGATCCGAATCGATCGGGAACGGTATATGAAGCATACCGTCACTGAAATTGATGATTCAAATGAACCAGTTTTGTTTACGGATACCATAATGGGTAACTACATGGCTGACTCATTTTTTGGGAACCTCGAAGTTGAAATTTCAGAAATTCCAAATTCAAATCAGCAGTCCAAAATTTGCCATTTTACACAAGTACCACCTGAAATTCCAGTCCCAGATACATCACATTTAGATCTCAACAACGGTCTTTGGTCTCTTTAATTTGACGGTTCTAAGTCAAAAGAAGGAGCTGGTGCAGGATGCTTACTGATTGATCCTTACGGGAAAAGGTACTTCATTGCCTGCAGGTTAGAATTCGATTGCACTAATAACATCGCTGAATACGAAGCCCTCATTCAAGGGCTGAAGAAAGCGATTGACTTGGAAGCCAAAGCCTTGGTAGTCTTAGGAGATTCTGAGATTATTGTTCGTCAGGTACGTAATACAATACACTGCATAGCCGGACACTTGAGAAATTATCAGGCCGAGGTATGGAATTTACTATCAGCATTTGAATCATTTAACATAAGTTCCATCCCTCGTTATTTAAATCAAGAGGCTGATTTGTTAGCTAATGTGGCTTCTAGATTAATTCGTTCTGAAGAAATTCTTGCTGATGCATTCTTGGTTGAATTGCTCTTCAGGCCATCTATACCTGACAACATAATCAATTGGAGAGTTTTCAACGATGATCAACAGCAGATTGCTTTTCTAAAAATGAAGGACACTTTCAAGGATGCGGTCATCGATGAAAGGACCCATGACAAAGACCTGTACAATTTTGCGGTAATCCATAAGCCTTGTTCAATTAAGGAATCTCTCGATCAGGTCAGCACTCTTCCCAGATCTGTGATTAAACTGGAAAATTTTTATGATTTAAAGGATAAATTCAAAGCTGCGAGGAACTGTAAAACTAACAGTTCTGTCATGCAATCTGAAATTGTAAATCTAGGTACTAAAGCTAACCCCCAATGTGTTAATCTGGGTAGTACATGTACTGCTTGGGAAAAAACAGCCTTCATTGAACTCTTCAATGAGTTCAAAGACATATTTTCATGGACGTACGATGACCTAAAAACGTTTGATCCAAATATAATGCAACACGTCATACCCAGGAAAAAAGAGGCTAAACCTTTTCAACAGAAGTTGAGGAAAATGCATCCTAGCCTAGAACCAGCTGTTAAAAAGGAATTTAATAAACTCCTTGTAGCTAGAATAATTTTCCCAGTATGACATGCCCAACGGGTGGCGAACCTTGTCCCCGTAAGAAAGAAGAATGGTGATATCAGGCTATGTGTCGATTTCCGAAATCTGAATAGGGTTTCGGAAAAAGACAATTATCCTGTCCCTCCAATGGAAAAAATCTTACAGCAGGTCTATGGATCTGAAATGTTTTCATTGCTAGATGGTTTTTCAGGATACAACCAAGTGTTGGTATCGAAAGCAGACCAATTGAAAACAACTTTTAGAACTCTTTGGGGAACCTACGCCTATAGAAAAATGCCATTTGGTCTGATTAATGCCGGGGCAACATTCCAAAGGGAAATGGACATTGCATTTAGAGGTCTGGTTGGTAAATTTGTTGTCATTTATCTAGATGATGTTACTGTCTTCTGAAAAGACAGAGCTGATCATTTAAGTCACCTCAGGAAAGTCTTTGAGCACTGCAGGAAATATGGAATTTCGCTAAATCCAAAGAAATCAGTTTTTGCGGTAACCGAAGGTAAGTTACTGGGTTTTGTAGTATCTAAACAAGGCATTAATATTGAACCAGAACGTACCCATGCTATATCCCATATTTCCATGCCACACTCAAAAAATTCTATGCAGTCTTTTCTTGGGAAGATCAATTTCGTTTCTAGATTCATTCCTGGGTTTACTGAAATTGTTAGGCCGCTTCAGAAAATGATTAGAAAAGATGCTGATTTTAAATGGTCTACTGATGAGAAGCAATCTTTTCATGACATCTTAAAAGCTATTGCTGAAGCTCCTACTCTAACTAGCCCAGATTTTTCCAAACCTTTCATTTTGTATACGTTTGCTTCTGATTCTTCATATGCTGCTGTTCTAACACAGAAGAACCAGGAAAATAACAAAGCTCCTATTGCTTTTACGAGCTCTGGTTTGAACGGTGCAGAATTGAACTATCTGGAAGTAGACAAACAGGTGTTCACTGTTTTCAAATCTGTTAAACATTTCAGGCCTTACTTACTGAAGTCTCACACCAAAGTCATTGTACCATATTCTGCAGTAAGAAATCTCTTGGTACAAAAGGATCTTGGTGAAAAAAGAGCACACTGGGTCACAGCGCTTCAGGAGTATGACATGGAGATAAAACCATTAAAGATTGTTAGAGGACAAGGACTCTGCAAGCTAGCAGCTGGGTCTACTGACAGTTCTGAATCTGATCTGCTCTTCTTTAGTTAACCTGCTTTGTTTGAAAGGGAATTTTTTCCGATCTCTACTCCTTCCAACTCTTGCTATAATGATATTAAGTTCTTTTTATTGCATGGGAATGCACCCGAACATTTGGACCCACGTAATAAAAGAGCTCTGAGATTGAGATCTGCTCCTTATCAGCTTATTGATAACATTTTGTTCAGAAATAATTTCGAAGGAGTCCTCCTTCATTGTCTGGAAAGAAGCGAGGCTGATAATGTGTTATCTCAATTACATGCAGGACCATCCGGAGGACACTTTAGCGGAGAAACCACTGCACATAAGACACTTAAATCTGGTTACTATTGGCCCACGTTGTTCAAATACGCATATGCTTTTTCTAGGAAGTGTCAAGAGTGCCAAAGAACACGGGGCAGACTGAAGAAGGCAGCATTACCACTTCAGCCGGTCATAATCGAAGTCCCATTTCAGCAATGGGGTATGGATATTGTTGGCCCGATCACACCGGCATCTTCTCAGCAGCATAAATATATCCTGACAGCCACAGACTACTTCACTAGATGGGTTGAAGCCATCCCCTTACGAGTAGTCAACTCGGAACAGGTGATATCTTTCCTTGATTCTTTTATTATCACTAGGTTCGGTCTTCCTGAATCTCTGATTTTTGACAATGCAACTTATTTTTCTTCTGTGAAATTAACTGAGTATGCATTGGAAAGAGGCATTAAGTTGAAATATTCAGCCAATTATTATCCTCAGGGTAATGGATTAGCCGAGTCTTCCAACAAAAACCTGATCAAGATTCTGAAACATACGGTAGCTGATCATCATAGGAATTGGCACACTGCTTTATCAAACGCCCTGTGGGCTGACAGGGTAACTCCCAAAGTTGCTATAGGAAACTCTCCCTTTTTCCTGGTGTATGGTAAAGAAGCCATCTTACCCCCTCATTTGTTCTTACCCTCATTACAGCTTGGCCAGTCAGTACAGGAGGTACCATGTTCTGCCATGGAGCATCAAATTAACACCTTGCAGAAACTGGAGGAAGATAGGGAGTTGGCTAGAAATTTTTTTGAGAAACACCAGCAGACTGTGAAGCGTTGTTTTGACCTCAAAAAGTCAATCAGTTGGGATTTGGAAGTAGGTGACCTAGTCCTGAGATGGGACAAGGAACACGAAGACAAAGGAAAACATACAAAGTTCCAATGCCTGTGGCTAGGACCATTTATTATTATAGAAAAACTTGGTCCTAGCACTTTCAAGTTACAAACACTGGAAGGAGACATTGACAACCTTCCAGTAAATGGTCACCTAATTAAGAGATATTTTTTGCTGATCTCCCTCAAGGGATCATCCTGTATATACCTATGTGGTGTGTTTGCTTGATGCATTTTATTTCGTTTCTCTTTTGATTTATTTGTTGTTTTGTTTGTGTGTTATGAACCTGGTAAATTCATCAAACCTCGAACTGACAGCTCATTTTAAGTTCTATTATTTATCTGTAAGTTGTGCACGAAGACATTATTATCCTGGAAAATGTCATTCTGTTTTCCTTCTTGAATAGAGAATGGTGTTTTCATCATTCTATATTTTACCAGAAAATCTCAAACCATGTTAATATTAATTAAGTATATCAGTCTCTACGAAGACTTGCCGAAAGGGATTGGGACAGTACTTGGTAAAGTTATCTATTTAAATATTTTACACCATCCCTTCTCGTAAAGAGGATCAGATTCGCCTCCCTATCTGCTAAGATAATCTCATTTGAGATTAATAATAATTACATTCTGGACAAAGAGGGACTTGAATATATGCAAAAATCTGAAGGACAGAAGGTCTCATAATGAGCTGATCTGCTCAGGATCATAGGTTCGCTTCCAGTAACATTGTCGTCTCCGGTCACCAAGCCTGGGCAATGACCCTTGGACGGAAAACTTTGAGGGGTGAAAGGTCTCATCACGAGCCGGTTCATTTTACTGTAATGCAGACTGGTGACTGACATGGTTACTATCTGGTTACCAAGCCTGAACCATGGCCTTCATGAGGAATAAAATTAAAAAGAAAATAGTGGTAACAGTTTCTCTCGACCAGAATTGTATATGTATAACTAGCAGATAGGATACTGGCGTTCTGAGGGTTTCGAAGCAACCCTGTCGAGGCTATGAACGCCTGCTGGCAGCAGGGCCATGCTTTTGGTATTGAGATTTTATCCTTAAAACTAAGCCATTTAGTGTCTTACTCTTTAAGGACCAATTTCTGTTAGAGACCCGATTTTATCAAACAAATTACTGAAACTGTAATCTTCTGGTAAGTTTTAGAACTATGAAATACTTGAATTTGTTTGAGATGTTAAAATAGTGATCTTTGTATAATGGCTTGTATTAAGGATTTAATTTCTTTATGTGCATGATTTCAGGTTAAGAGGCAGAGATAACTGTTCCGCCCAGCTTGTCACCATCTGTTGTGCCTTAGCTCAACAGCCTTTAAAAAAAAAGAACATTATTTCATCTAACAAAATCCTATTTTGTTTGATGAAATGTTCGAATTTCTCAGTGCAAAATAAAGAAGAATTACAGCTACTGAAACAATGCCATTTTGTCAGCTACTGAATTGGGGAAATTCGTTGTTTTTAAAGCAACCTTTACAACTATAGAATATTTAACAAAATCATCACTAATGAGTTATTATTTATTTTTGGGTTTGCAATTAAGGGATAAAATATAATGATTTCTATATCCTTCGTCTTATCCTAATCTAGAAATTAATCCAAAACATTACGAATTGATTTTGTTGATTTTGTTATTGTAATTATTACTAGTGTTGAAATATTATCAATGGTTGGTTCGTGGTGACTCTGGTCAAAACCTAGAGTACGTAAGCCAATGTGTTACAAACCATTTCCGACATATCCTAAGTTCTCAAACCATGGTCGACATTACCACAAATATCTATGCCGATCATTATTATATGGTATGTTTTGCAAAGTCGATTCTTGATTTAATGGTTTGTAATTATGTTTATTTATCCGCCACATTTCAAGAGTAAGTCGAGGCTAAGGTAGGGGGATATGCATTATGGTTCAACATTAGATCAAAATTATGTCGTAGCCTCCACCCTGATTCATTCGCTACGAAGTCGATATGCAATCATGAAAATGGTAATGAAACCTGTCCTTCGCGTTTAAGTCTAAGTACTTGTCCTCTGCCATGGCTGCCTGTCAATTGGACACTTGTTCTGAGTACTGCGAAGGGTCATGTATCATTAACGTCGGTTGAATAATGATAACATGACTTACCCGGGGTCTTCTACCATCATTCCTTGTTAATCAATAACCTCTTGCAGTGATGGTACTCTCGTCCATGCCGAAATTACAGGGGCGCACTCCGCGTTCGTTCATGGCTTATTTCCCTTCTCATGGGTCTGAGTTACATCTCTCGTTTTTTCTCAGGATTTATCCCGAGTGCTCATTATCTGGTTCTCTGTCGATCGCCGAGCTATGGTACTTATTCTGTGTACGTTTATGTGCTTTAACACGGCCGTTTATGGCACCTGTGGTAAGGGTAGAGCCTTGTGAAATGAAACTGTTGGATTCAGATCCTGAAGTGTCAGCAAAGGTGCAAGCCATCAGGTGGATGCCATTCATAAGGAGTTTCTCTAATTCGAACCCCGAAGTTACAAGGGTTTTCGCTCTCTCCCTGGCCAATTATCAAGTTGAAGTAGGTGACCTCTGTTTCCGGGTTGATGAAAGATCAGTGGCGATTGCTACAAGTTTGTCACTAGAAAGTGAGCATTGGTTTAAATATAAACGCATGGATATAACAGAGTGGCAGCAGCTGCTTAAAAACCCCTGCTAGGATGTTTCTTTTCGAACCGGGGTAGCGCGCAGGTACTTTAAGAAGGAGTGGCGTCATGTTCTTGACTTGATCCACCGATACCTCACCTGCGAAGGCCGCCTGTCATCAGCGTATGTATATCATCTAAGACTTATGTCTGTATTCATAGGTTTCCCACTGAACCTACCTTATTATTTTTTGCATAGTCTGTTTAAGATGTCTAATGCGATCAAAAGGTGTCCTAAAAATGTCAGTCACAGTCTCTTCCACCATGGTTTAGTCCCTATCTTAATCGATAGAAAGTTGTCGAAGTCGAACCGGTCTTGGGATGAATTCGTTGAGGCCAATGGTTTTTCCTCGTTTTGTCATTGTATGTTTGACAATATGAGTGCAACAAGCACAAAGAACTGAGTTCAGTTGCGGTCTCTCCTTCATGTAAACCCTTTTCAATCCCTGGCCGTATGAACCCTCAACCTTGCAAAGATCCTATGCTTACTCTAGCAAGAAGTGCTGATACTCCTTTGAGTTCGAAGCGCGTAAGGAAATCTCCCTTTCTGTCACCGATTACGCCCCACAACGATACAGATAAAATTCGTAATCGTGGCTGAGATAGACCAAAGGCCAAATTGACGGGCAGATTTACCAGGAGTATGGCAAGAGGGAATGCTGTTAAACACCCCATGTCCGATAATGCTCGTATTGATAATGCTCGTATTGATAATGCTGATAAGCAGCTCTTACGCTTGAGGAATCATAAGAATAAGTTAATCAGACGAGTTATTAAACTGCAGTTCGAGAATGACAAAAAAGAAGAGAAGCTTCGAGAGCTCAATGCTCAGATTGCACTCATGCAGTTTAAGGGACAGTCACCAAACCCGTCAAGTGGTGTGAATATCTAGGTCTTTAATGCTCCGGTAAATTTGTAATGTTTTGGTGGTGTGTTATTTTGATATTAGGTCTGAAGTTTTTGATGATCAAGTTTTATTTACAGGTATTTGTTTGGTGTGAAATTGTTTATTAATTATTTTATTTGTTTTTCTATTTTAATTACATTTTAATTATGTTTCTTTTGTCTTGCATCGCAGGTGGTATCATGAATATTTTCCTCCCCCGATTTTGATGATTTTGGTTGTATGGATGATCCCTCTATATGTGGAAGCAAATCGATCTTGCAGGAACTATTTTCCAGGTGTCGTTACCTTATCTGTGTCCTCGATCTCTTGTTATGGACTGAGTATTCACGCATATGCTGAAAAATGACATGTTCCCACTTGTCATTTTTATGCGAAACCAGTTAAGGATTTCAATGTTGATTATCTCCAGCTCTTAGAAGGTTTTATTTTGGGAGATTAAAATGTATTTATAGGGCAGATAGCATAGGGGATGGGATTGATAGTTTGGGAAATGGGAGGACAAGACCACTGTTCGATCTATCTGTGACTCGAGATAGTTAACTGTCAGTAGCTACAGCGTTTGAACTGGTGATGTTTAATACATATATACAGTCTTTTCACTTTACATATTATTTATAATATCTTTCGGTTTTGTCACTCGTTTTTCTATATTATAAATGTTTGTGATAATTTCTTTGAAGAATTGTGCAAATATTATTTACAAGTATCGATTGTCACTATTTCTGATCTTGTTGATATGTCATGTTCTGTAATTAATGATTGATATCGTTGTTATATAATATGTAACGATTTCTATATGGTTTTGTTAATATTTAAATTTCTTTAAATATTATCAAATGTTTGCATGCAGTGTTCTTATCAGCATAAATCGATTACAGGTTAAATTTTCCATTGCTCCTGATCAGGATAGAGTGTAGATTAGGATAATATACGTTTAATTTTTTATTGGTTATATTATTCGAAAAATCTATTTGAATCAGATCATTTTATAGGAATTACCAATATTTAGATTATTTCTGTTGTAATTATTGTACACTGTGTATATTATACATCTCTGTAGGACATTAACTCTGTTAATTTGTATCTTTCTATTCTTGTGTTTATAATTAACTGCTTAAGTAGGTTAAATATAACAGTTTGTCATCCTCTAATATATAACATGAATTAACCTTGGTAACCATAAGTGTAGGACCGAATAACAATCAGTAGCATTAATTTTAACCTTTAGACTTTTAAATTTCCAGGCTAACAGAGCCTTTAAACCTGTCGGGAACAACCATCCCAAACAGCTTGGAGCCTGATCTAAGGATCCTGGTCTGGGTTGTCTTCCCCCGTTACAGGCTTAGTCAAATACGCCCGTCAACAATGGTGCTAGAAGGAGGGCCAGCGTAAGCCAATGGCTGATGAAAACAACCCTGTAAACAAAGTTAATTAGCCTATCACCCCTTAAATACAATCAACTGCACAACCACGCTCTCACCGTTCATCACGAGTGAATGAAACCCCAGTGAGCGACTCTGTTCAAAATCTGATCTCTCAGTTCAACTCTCCCGGTATTCACTTACCTAAAGAAATAGACCAGTACGAGCAATCCATAAATGAATCTCGTAGAATTTTAACTAGGTCTTATTCGAATCTCACCGGGCGCCAGCCCACTAAATTACCTCTTCCACAGATTACACGTCCTCATACTCGTCATCCTGAATCTGTTTTGGGAGAACAGAAACAGCCTTTAGGTGCCCATCCAGATCCTCACATACAACAGTCTCTTACAGGCACCAACCAGCCTTCCTCTTCTTCAGGACCACCTGCTTCCGGAGGGACTGGACAACGACCATCGCCGCCTCGATCGCCTCCTCATGTTTTACAAACACCACCTTCACTGCCTCCAACTCCGAGAAACATGGCAGGTGCAAATCCTCCAAACCCCAATGCTAATATGCCATGGCTAGCTCAGGATGCAGTAGCCGTCCCCGGCGTTCAACACCCTTTACCTAAACACCTTGAGAAATTACTGCCTAAGTTCAACCCTGAGTCGAAAGAGCCAACGGAAGATCATGTTAAGAAGTTTATGTTGGCAGTTCGACTCCTTGATGTTGAAAATGAAGATGTGGTCTGTTGGCTTTTTCCTTATACATTTGAAGGAAAAGCTTCCACATGGTATTTTTCACTTACAGCTGGTTCCATTACTAGCTGGAATGAATTCGATCTTGCATTTACAAACAAGTTTGGAGATGACAAGACTCCTTCTATTCTAGTCTCGGAATTGTCTAGAATTCACATGGAACCCAAAGAAAAGGTTAAAGATTTTAACCAGTGTTTTCTAACCTTAAGAAACAGGATTCCTGCTACCTCAAGGCCGACTGAGGACGTTACTGTTGAATTTTACACTTCAGCCTTGCCTGGAAAAATATCCATGTTTGTCAGGAAAAAAGCCAAAATTACCCTCGCTGAAAACTTTGAAGAAGCAATTAAAGTTGAAAAGGATGTGAATGCCACAAAGGCAAATCCCGGAGTAGATAACGATTCAACATCTTCTTCTCAGAAGAAGACTAACAGTCCTTCCAAAAGCTCTGACAAAAGGGGCCAAGATGCCTTAGATCTTGACAGTTTACAAAGAGTCATTAAAAAAATGTCTAATGAAATCATAGATTTAAAAAAAAGTACTTCTGAAAATACCACAAACAAAGAACCACCTAAACAGTTTTTCAGAAAACCTTTTCAAAATTCAGCTGCGAAACAAACTCCACCCTGTGAAGCTAACAGCGTTGAGGAACTTAATAGCTTCCTCAAATAAATATTTTTAGATCTAGAAACATCTACTGAAAATGAAACTCAGTCTTCCGGACAAAGTTCTCAAGATAACCAAAAAACAGATGATGGCAATGACGATAAAACACCCCATGTCATCAGTTATTTCTGGGACACCTCAGAATTAATTGATGATGAAGACGTGGCTGTTGTCAATGTAAATCAGCATCGGTACAACACCAGAAGTAAAAAATACCAGCCCCCAGGTGAACCTGCTACAACTATTACAGATAATAGTTCAGCTGTCAAAGATAAAGATCAGCCTGCAAATAGTAAATCTGCACATTCCCTTGAGTTAGAATACGACTTGATCGAAGACTTAAAGAAAAGAAGAGCCAATATATCCCTATATGAACTCATAAAGATACCTATGATTCGAGATAAAATGGTGCAATGAGTTTGCCCAAGCAAATCCGGTAAGACTCCTTCCAATCAAAATAGTTCTGCCATTAATAAGGATAACTCAAAAAAGGCTTCAGTTAATGCATCATCCATAGGAAAGAAGTCTGATTCTTCAACTCCTCCCTTTTTACTTACATTTGAAATATTTAATCGTAAAGTGCATAACTATATGATAGACTCAAGGGCCTCCAAGAATGTGATGCCTTACTCTGTATGTAAAAAACTTAATGCTGTCCCTGAACCGTGTGATACAAGTATTGTACAGCTTGATCGTTCAAATGTAAAAGTAATAGGTAAATTGAAGCAGGTGCTGATAAGGTTGGCTTCGAATCCTCAAGTTCACTTTATCATCAATATTATTGTTGCTGACATCCCTGAAGCATATGGTTTGTTTCTTAGCAGGGATTGGTCTCAAAAACTCGATGGATATTTTGCCACAGACTGGTCGCACTTGTGGATATCTCATAATGGTCGCCCAAATAAGATCGGAATCGATCGGGAACGGTATATGAAGCATACCATCACTGAAATTGATGATTCAAATGAACCAATTTTGTTTACGGATACCATAATGGGTAACTACATGGCTGACTCATTTTTTGGGAACCTCGAACCTGAAATTTCAGAAATTCCAGATTCAAATCAGTAGTCCGAAATTTGCCATTTTACACAAGTACCACCTGAAATTCCAGTCCCAGATACATCACATTTAGATCTCAACAATGGTATTTGGTCTCTTTACTTTGACGGTTCTAAGTCAAAAGAAGGAGCTGGTGCAGGATGCTTACTGATTGATCCTTACGGGAAAAGGTACTTCATTGCTAGCAGGTTAGAATTCGATTGCACTAATAACATCGCTGAATACGAAGCCCTCATTCAAGGGCTAAAGAAAGCGATTGACTTGGAAGCCAAATCCTTGGTAGTCTTAGGAGATTCTGAGATTATTATTCGTCAGATACGTAATACAATACACTGCATAGCCGGACACTTGAGAAATTATCAGGCCGAGGTATGGAATTTACTATCAGCATTTGAAGCATTTAACATAAGTTCCATCCCTCGTTATTTAAATCAAGAGGCTGATTTGTTAGCTAATGTGGCTTCTAGATTAATTCCTTCTGAAGAAATTTTTGCTGATGCATTCTCGGTTGAATTGTTCTTCAGGCCATCTATACCTGACAACATAATCAATTGGAGAGTTTTCGACGATGATCAACAGCTGATTTCTTTTCTAACAATGAAGGACACTTTCAAGGATGCGGTCATCGACGAAAGGACCCATGACGAAGACCTGTATAATTTTGTGGTAATCCATAAGCCTTGTTCAATTAAGGAATCTTTCGATCAGGTCAGCACTCTTCCCAGATCTGTGATTAAACTGGAAAAATTTTATGATTTAAAGGATAAATTCAAAGCTGCGAGCAACTGTAAAACTAACAGTTTTGTCATGCAATCTGAAATTGTAAATCTAGGTACTGAAGCTAACCCCCAATGTGTTAATCTGGGCAGTACATGTACTGCTCAGGAAAAAATAGCCTTCATTAAACTCTTCAATGAGTTCAAAGACATATTTGCATGGACGTATGACGACCTAAAAACATTTGATCCAAATATAATGCAACACGTCATACCCATGAAACAAGAGGCTAAACCTTTTCAATAGAAGTTGAGGAAAATGCATCCTAGCCTAGAACCAGCCGTTAAAAAGGAATTGAATAAACTCCTTGCAGCTAGAATAATTTTCCCAGTATGACATGCCCAATGGGTGGTGAACCTTGTCCCCGTAAGAAAGAAGAATGGTGATATCAGGCTATGCGTCAATTTCTGAAATTTGAATAGGGTTTCGGAAAAAGAGAATTATCCTGTCCCTCCAATGGAAAAAATCTTACAGCAGGTCTCCGGATCTGAAATGTTTTCATTGCTAGATGGTTTTTCAGGATACAACCAAGTGTTGGTATCCAAAGTAGACCAATTGAAAACAACTTTTAGAACTCCTTGGGGAACCTACGCCTATAGAAAAATGCCATTTGGTCTGATTAATGCCGGGGCAACATTCCAAAGGGAAATGGACATTGCATTTAGAGGTCTGGTTGGTAAATTTGTTGTCATTTATCTTGATGATGTTACTATCTTCTCAAAAGACAGAGCTGATCATTTAAGTCACCTCAGGAAAGTCTTTGAGCGCTGCAGGAAATATGGAATTTCGCTAAATCCAAAGAAATCAGTTTTTGCGGTAACCGAAGGTAAGTTACTGGGTTTTGTAGTATCTAAAAAAGGCATTAATATTGACCCAGAACGTACCCATGCTATATCCTAGATTTCCATGCCACACTCGAAAAAGTCTATGCAGTCTTTTCTTAGGAAGATCAATTTCGTTTCTAGATTCATTCCTGGGTTTACTGAAATTGTTAGGCAGCTTCAGAAAATGATTAGAAAAGATGCTGATTTTAAATGGTCTACTGATGAGAAGCAATCTTTTCATGACATCTTAAAAGCTATTGCTGAAGCTCCTACTCTAGCTAGCCCATATTTTTCCAAACCTTTCATTTTGTATACGTTTTCTTCTGATTCTTCATATGCTGCTGTTCTGACACAGAAGAACCAGGAAAATAACGAAGCTCCTATTGCTTTTACGAGCTCTGGTTTGAACGGTGTAGAATTGAACTATCCGGAAGTAGACAAACAGGAGTTCGTTGTTTTCAAATCTGTTAAACATTTCAGGCCTTACTTACTGAAGTCTCACACCAAAGTCATTGTACCATATTCTGCAGTAAGAAATCTCTTGGTACAAAAGGATCTTGGTGAAAAAAGAGCACACTGGGTCACAGCACTTCAGGAGTATGACCTGGAGATAAAATTATTAAAGACTGTCAGAGGACAAGGAATCTGCAAGCTAGCAGCTGGGTCTGCTGACAGTTCTGAATCTGATCTGCTCTTCTTTAGTGAACCTGCTTTGTTTGAAAGGGAAGTTTTTCTGATCTCTACTCCTTCCGACTCTTGGTATAATGATATTAAGTTCTTTTTATTGCATGGGAATCCACCCGAACATTTGGACCCACGTAATAAAAGAGCTCTGAGATTGAGATCTGCTCCTTATCAGCTTATTGATAACATTTTGTTCAGAAATAATTTTGAAGGAGTCCTCCTTCGTTGTCTAGAAAGAAGCGAGGCTGATAATGTGTTATCTCAATTACATGCAGGACCAGCCAGAGGACACTTTAGTGGAGAAACCACCGCACATAAGACACTTAAAGCTGGTTACTATTGGCCCACGTTGTTCAAAGACGCATATGATTTTTCCAGGAAGTGTCAAGAGTGCCAGAGAACAGGGGGCAGACTGAAGAAGGTAGCATTACCACTTCAGCCGGTCATAATCGAAGTCCCATTTCAGCAATGGGATCTAGATATTGTTGGTCCGGTCACACCGGCATCTTCTCAGCAGCATAAATATATCTTGACAGGCACAGACTACTTCACTAGATGGGTTGAAGCCATCCCCTTATGAGTAGTCAACTCGAAACAGGTGATATCTTTCCTTGATTCTTTTATTATCACTAGGTTCGGTGTTCCTGAATCTCTGATTTTTGACAATGCAACTTATTTTTCTTCTGTGAAATTAACTGAGTATACATTGGAAAGAGGCATTAAGTTGAAATATTCAGCCAATTATTGTCCTCAGGGTAATGGATTAGCCAAGTCTTCCAACAAAAACCTGATCAAGATTCTGAAACGTACGGTAGTTGATCATCATAGGAACTGGCACACTGCTTTATCAAATGCCCTATGGGATGACAGGGTAACTCCCAAAGCTGCTATAGGAAACTCTCCCTTTTTCCTGGTGTATGGTAAAGAAGCCATCTTACCCCCTCATTTTTTCTTACCCTCCTTACAGCTTTCCCAGTCAGTATGGGAGGTACCATGTTCTGCCATGGAGCATTGAATTAACACCTTGCAGAAACTGGAGGAAGATAGGGAGTTGGCTAGAATTTTTTTTTTGAGAAACACCAGCAAACTGTGAAGCGTTGGTTTGACCTCAAAAAGTCAGTCAGTCGGGATTTGGAAGTAGGTGACCTATTCCTGAGATGGGACAAGGAACACGAAGACAAAGGAAAACATACGAAGTTCCAATGCCTGTGGATAGGACCATTTATTATTATAGAAAAACTTGGTCCTAGCACTTTCAGGTTACAAACACTGGAAGGAGACATTGACAACCTTCCAGTAAATGGTCACCTAATTAAGAGATATTTTTGTTGATCCCCCTCAAGGGATCATCCTGTATATACCTGTGTGGTGTGTTTTCTTGATGCATTTTATTTTGTTTCTCTTTTGATTTATTTGCTGTTTTGTTTGTGTGTTATGAACCTGGTAAATTCATCAAACCTCAAACTGACGGCTCATTTTAAGTTCTGTTATTTATATGTAAGTTGTGCACGAAGACATTATTATCCTGGAAAATGTCATTCTGTTTTGCTTCTTGAACAGAGAATGGTGTTTTCATCGTTCTAGATTTTACCAGAAAAGCTCAAACCATGTTAATATTAATTAAGTATATCAGTCTCTACGAAGATTTTCCCAAAGGGATTGGGACAGTACTTGGTAAAGTTATCTATTTAAATATTTTACGCCATCCCTTCTCGTAAAGAGGATCAGATTCACCTCCCTATCTTCTAAGATAATCTCATTTGAGATTAATAATAATTACATTCTGGACAAAGAGGGACTTGAATATATGCAAAAATTTGAAGGACAGAAGGTCTCATAACGAGCTGATCTGCTCAGGATCATAGGTTTGCTTCCAGTAACATTGTCGTCTCCAGTCACCAAGCCTGGGCAATGACCCTTGGACGGAAAAACTTTGAGGGGTGAAAGGTCTCATCATGAGCCAGTTCATTTTACTGTAATGCAGACTGGTGACTGACATGGTTACTATCTGGTTACCAAGCCTGAACCATGGCCTTCATGAGGAATAAAATTAAAAAGAAAATAGTGGTAACAGTTTCTCCCGACCAGAATTGTATATGTATAACTAGCAGATAGGATACTGGCGTTCTGAGGGTTTCGAAGCAACCCTGTCGAGGCTATGAATGTCTGCTGGCAGCAGGGCCATGCTTGTGGTATTGAGATTTTATCCTTAAAACTAAGCCATTTACTGTCTTACTCTTTAAGGACCAATTTCTGTTAGAGACCTGATTTTATCAAACAAATTACTGAAACTGTAATTTTCTGGTAAGTTTTAGAACTATGAAATACTTGAATTTGTTTGAGATGTTAAAACAGTGATCTTTGTATAATGGATTGTATTAAGGATTTAATTTCTTTATGTGCATGATTTCAGGTTAAGAGGCAGAGATAACTGTTCCGCCCAGCTTGTCACCATCTGTTGTGCCTTGGCTCAACAGCCTTTAAAAAAAAAGCATTATTTCATCTAACAAAATCCTATTTTGTTTGATGAAATGTTTGAATTTCTCAGTGCAAAATAAAGAAGAATTACAGCTACTGAGACAATGCCATTTTGTCAGCTACTGAATTGGGGAAATTCGTTGTTTTTAAAGCAACCTTTACAACTATAGAATATTTAACAAAATTATCACTAATGAGTTATTATTTGTTTTTGGGTTTGCAATTAAGGGATAAAATTTAATGATTTCTATATCCTTCGTCTTATCCTAATCTAGAAATTAATCCAAAACATTACGAATTGATTTTGTTGATTTTGTTATTGTAATTATTACTAGGGTGGAAATATTATCAATGGTTGGTTCGTGGTGACTCTGGTCAAAACCTAGAGTACGTAAGCCAATGTGTTACAAACCATTTCCGACATATCCTAATTTCTCAAACCATGGTCGACATTACCACAAATATCTATGCCGATCATTATTATATGGTATGTTTTGCAAAGTCGATTCTTGATTTAATGGTTTGTAATTATGTTTATTTATCCACCACCTTTCAAGAGTAAGTCGAGGCTAAGGTAGGGGGATATGCATTATGGTTCAACGTCGAATCAAAATTATGTCATAGCCTCCACCTTGATTCATTCGCTGCGAAGTCGATATGCAATCATGACAATGATAATGAAACCTGTCCTTCATGTTTAAGTCTAAGTACTTGTCCTCTGTCGTGGCTGCCTGTCAATTGGACACTTGTTCTGAGTACTGCGAAGGGTCATGTATCATTAACGTCGGTTGAATAATGATAACATGACTTACCCGGGGTCTTATACCGTCATTCCTTGTTAATCAATAACCTCTTGCAGTGATGATGCTCTCGTCGATGCCGAAATTATAGGGGCGCACTCCGCATTCGTTCATGGCTTATTTCCCTTCTCATGGGTCTGAGTTTCATCTCTTGTTTTTCCTCAGGCTTTATCCCGAGTGCTCATTATTTGGTTCTCTATCGATTGCCGAGCTGTGGTACTTATTCTGTGTACGTTTACGTGCTTTAACACGGCCATTTATGGCGCCTGTGGTAAGGGCAGAGCCTTGTGAAATGAAACTGTTGGATTCGGATCCTGAACTGTTAGCAAAGGTGCCAGCCATCGGGTGGATGCCATTCATAAGGAGGTTCTCTGATTCGAACCCCGAAGTTACAAGGGTTTTCGCTCTCTCCCTGGCTGATTATCAAGTTGAAGTAGGTGACCTCTATTTCCGGGTTGATGAAAGATCAGTGGCGCTTGCTACAGGTTTGTCACTAGAAGGTGAACGTTGGTTTAAATATAAACGCATGGATATAACAGAGTGGCGGCAGCTTCTTAAAAACCCCTGCCAGGATGTTTCTTTTTGAACCGGGGTAGCGCGCAGGTACTTTAAGAAGGAGTGCCGTCCTGTTCTTGACTTGATCCACCGATACCTCACCTGCGAAGGCCGCCTGTCATCAGCGTATGTATATCATCTCAGACTTATGTCTGTATTCATAGGTTTCCCACTGAACCTACCTTATTATCTTTTGCATAGTCTTTTTAAGATGTCTAATGCGATCAAAAGGGGTCCTAAAAATGTCAGTCACAGTCTCTTCCACCATGGTTTAGTCTGTATCTTAATCGATAGAGAGTTTTCGAAGTCGAACCAGTCTTGGGATGAATTCGTTGAGGCCATTGGTTTTTCCTCATTTTGGCATTGTATGTTTGACAATCCTGATGAGTGCAACAAGCACAAAGACCCGAGTTCAGTTGCAGTCTCTCCTTCATGTAAGCCCTTGTCAAGCCCTAGCCGTATGAACCCTCAACCTTACAAAGATCCTATGCTTACTCCAGCAATAAGTGTTGATACTCCTTTGAGTTCGAAGTGCGTAAGGAAATCTCCCTTTCTGTCACCGATTACGCCCCACAACGATACAGATAAAATTCGTAATCTTGGCCGAGATAGACCAAAGGCCAAATCGGCGGGCAGATTTACGAGGAGTATGGCAAGAGGGAATGCTGTTAAACCCCCCATGTCCGATAATGCTCATATTGACACTGTGGTGATTGATGATGAAGCCGAAGACCTACCTGTGAATGATCAGTCTGTCGAGCATGATTTCAATTTGAATTTTGACCTTGATAACCCTCCTCCGGTTGATAAGGAAGTTCAGGTAAATCCTGTCAGTGGTCATCCAACTGAAGAGAAGCCTGTAGAACTAAACTCACCTGGTTCTTACTGCATTGATGGTATGATGCATCCTCTGTTCATTAACTTTATTTTAGACAAGATTCGTAAAATGGAGGAAAGAGTTAAAGAAGTAGCAGCAAATCATGATTCGATGAAGGCTGATAATGTTGAGTTAAAGGAGAAAATGGTTTTCAATGATAAGCAGCTCTTACGCTTGAGGAATCATAAGAATAAGTTAATCATACGAGTTCTTAAACTGCAGTTCGAGAATGACAAAAAAGAAGAGAAGCTTCGAGAGCTCAATGCTCAGATTGCACTCATGCAGTTTAAGGGACAGTCACCAAACCCGTCAAGTGGTGTGAATATCCAGGTGTTTAATGCTCTGGTAAATTTGTAATGTTCTAGCGGTGTGTTATTTTGATATCAGGTTTGAAGTTTTTGATGATCAAGTTTTATTTACAGGTATTTGTTTGGTGTGAAATTGTTTATTAATTATTTTATTTGTTTTTCTATTTTAATTACATTTTAATTATGTTTCTTTTGTCTTGCATCGCAGGTGGTATCATGAATATTTTCCTCCCCCGATTTCGATGATTTCGGTTGTATGGATGATCCCTCTATATGTGGAAGCAAATCGATCTTGTAGGAACTATTTTCCAGGTGTCGTTACCTTATCTATCTCCTCGATCTCCTGTTATGGACTGAGTATTCACGCATATGGTGAAAAATGACATGTTCCCACTTGTCATTTTTATGCGAAATCAGTTAAGGATTTCAATGTTGATTATCTCCAGCTCTTAGAAGGTTTTATTTTGGGAGATTAAAATGTATTTATAGGGCAGATAGCATAGGGGATGGGGTCGATAGTTTGGGAAAGGGGAGGACAAGACCACTGTTCGATCTATCTGTGACTCAAGATAGTTAACTGTCAGTAGCTATAGTGTTTGAACTAGTGATGTTTAATACATATATACAGTCTTTTCACTTTACATATGATTTATAATATCTTTCGGTTTTGTCACTCATTTTTCTATATTATAAATGTTTGTGATAATTTCTTTGAAGAATTGTGCAAATATTATTTACAAGTATCGACTGTCACTGTTTCCGATCTTGTTGATATGTCATGTTCTGTAATTAATGATTGATATCGTTGTTATATAATATGTAATGATTTCTGTATGGTTTTGTTAATATTTAAATTTCTTTAAATATTATCAAATGTTTGCATGCAGTGTTCTTATCAGCATAAATCGATTACAGGTTAAATTTTCCATTGCTCCTGATCAGGATAGAGTGTAGATTAGGATAATATGCTTTTAAGTTTTTATTGATTATATTATTCGAAAAATCTATTTGAATCAGATCCTTTTATAGGAATTACCAATATTCAGATTATTTCTGTTGTAATTATTGTACACTATGTATATTATACATCTCTGTAGGACATTAACTCTGTTAATTTGTATCTTTCTATTCTTGTGTTTATAATTAACTGCTTAAGTAGTTTAAATATAACAATTTGTCATTCTGTAATATATAACATGAATTAACCTTGGTAACCATAAGTGTAGGACCGAATAACAATCAGTAGCATTAATTTTAACCTTTAGACTTTTAAATTTCCAGGCTAACAGAGCCTTTAAACCTGTCGGGAACAACCATCCCAAACATCTTGGAGCCTGATCTAAGGATCCTAGTCTGGGTTGTCTTCCCCCATTGCGGGCTTATTCAAATACGCCCGTCAACATCGCCTAAGCCACCGAAAGCCCTGTTCTTCAAAAATTCTTGGGCCACCTCCAAAACTGTTTTGTCAAGTTTTTCTTCTCATCTTTCTTCTTCAACGAGATCTGTATTAGGAGGGTTAATAGCCTGGATAGCTTCTAGAGGCTGAAGGCTTACTGTAGCTTTAGCTAGGGTTTCTAATGTGAGGTGGCTGCTAGGGTTTAGCTTGGCCTCCTTCATCTACAGTTTTTGAAGACTGATCATCCTATACAATCTTGTGTTGTATTTTAGGTACCTTGTATTCAGTCTCTTTAATAAAATATACCTCTCTCTCTCTGCTCTAGGTAATATTTATACAACATCTTGTTCCTACTAGTCAATGTAGCATTATTTCTCTTTACCTCTATCACCAAAACGTCCATCTCATATACTTGCCTCAGCAACTGATTTGTCTTTTGAGTCTTGGGCTTGCTATAGGAATCCTTCTTTGCTAGTTCCTCTTGCTCTTTTGATGTAGGGGATGGTAGTTCTTTAGTCACTGCTACAATCTACAGAGCTAGGTATTCCTCTTATGAGTCTAAGTATGGTAGGTTCAAGATGTTCTCACTGTGTGTTGTAAATTCCTGGCCCTTCTCACTAAAATACAAGTTTATTTTGACCTTCATGGATTTGGAAGAGGAGGGAGGCTGTTTTGATGCTGCTAGGGATATAGCCCTTTTCTTTCTTCTCCCATTCCTTGGTGTGCTAGAATTTTTTACAGGAGACTTCCCCTTTTCTTTTGGTTGAAGGCCTATTTCAAATCCATTCCAAAACAAGAAATAAGTCCATGCCATATTCCTCCTTTTCAACAACTCTTGGATCAACAGTTGGCTAAGGCCATGGTAAGACAACCTACCAGCAATATTGGTTTACTGAGCCTTCACCTGGTGTGCCATTTTTCCCAGACTCTTGTGTAAGTAAAAGGGAAAATTTAGTGGGCTTTTACCTGTGAAGTGGTTCATTAATTTAAAATGGTAGATCATGGCTATGTTATATCTTCCTTCACATGTTATGTAGACCACAATGGCCTTAAGTAGTTGCTGCCACCTCTCTTCTAACAAGGAGGATGGTACACTCTTCTTCCACACCACTCCTCTATGCTCATGCTTTAGGTAAGACCTGAAATCTACATCCTTTGGTATGGTGGTTTTGAGCCAATTTTCTCTTGTGTCAAGGATATATGTTACTTCAGTAATTAGGGTTTCATCTATGTGGAATTCCTCTTTGCCTATGACTGCCTTGGAGCCATCAAATGAGAGAGCAAATGCCTCAGCCACCTTCTGATGTGAACCTTGTATCTTCTCACAAAACCTATAGCAGCCAGCATCCTGGAACATTTTATAGACCTCTGGATGTGCTTCCAAATAGATGATATCTCCCAAATCCTTCCTGATAGCGGGTCCTCCCTTCTTCATCTTGTTGAATGCCACTCTTGGGTACCTACAAAAATAACTTTAAGTTCTGTATGACAGTGTTTTAGCAGGCTACTTCTCTAAGATGGCTTTCTGGTGGAGAGAAATGCTCAATTCAAGAGTGGGGTGTACTGAATATTTGGCACTGATTATGAGGGCTTTATCCTTTATGATTGAGGCTAAGGTCAGAGGGTGTTGTCTTCAGTTTATATTTTCGAGACCCCTTTCCCAACAATGATGTCAAAATCAGTTTGGATACTCGTTGGGCTTTTCTGTAGCTCTGTGCACAGGTGGAGGGAGAAGGAGGGTTTCATCAAATCAATCATCACTAGTTCCAAATAATGACCTTATTACTCATTTCCTCATGCAGTTACATAGGCTCATGTCCTTTCGGTGTTTTTATCATGCCCTTTACTAATCGTTATCCTACTGACAAGGTTTGATTTGACCGATTTCTAACCGTTTTTCCTTTTTCCTTTTCGGTGGCTAACAATCTTTGGGAATTTTTCTGCAAGCCACCGAAAATATGGCTTTCAGTGGCTAATGAAATGATAATCCTTTTGCCCAATCCACTGGAACCATTTTCCCAATGTTGCAGTGAAACCCAGCTTTCGACGGATAGTGGCTTCACTGAATATTCCTTTTAACTGTTGAAATCCCATCCTTTCGGTGGCTAATGAAACATAAGAGATTTCACCTAAGCTACCGAAAGCGTTTTTTCCCCAATGCTCTTTTGCCTACTTTCGACAGTTAATGCCCCTCTTGAATTGTTTACTAAGCTACCAAAACCATCACTTTTCAGTGGCTAATGAGATGTTTGACGTCTTGCCTAAGCCACCGAAAATGCCTTTACCAATGTTGCTTTTTATCCTCTTTCGGTGGTTAACCCCCTTCTTGGAATTTTCACTAAGCTGCCAAAAGAAATGCTTTTCGGTGGCTAATGAGTCATTTGAAATCTTGCCTAAGCCACCGAAATTTTTTTTACCATTTACTCGCTCGGGCTCGCTTTTGGTGCTTTACCTTCATCCTGTGTTAAACCGTTAGCTACTGAAACAAAGCCTTTCGGTGGCTAATGATATATTACGAACCTTGTCTAAGCCACCGAAAGCTAAAACTTACAATTTCTTCAACCATAGCACAAACAGAGACCTTCAATTTGTTAGTCATCTTTAAATCTTTCATTACATGACTCGAATTCTTCATACTATCAAAATAAATTTATTCTGGGAGATAACAACTTGCTTGAGAAATGATGAAGATTAAACAATATGGATTCACAATCCCTCTGGTGTATATACTACAATATTGGTCTATCAAGCAATGTTCCTAATTCATGTTTAGGATGTTAACCCAAAAAATCCTTTACTCAGCTCTACATGGCCTACACCACCCAAGGACACCCATGATCGACCCTTGTAACACCCCATTAGACCCCCACACCCTAAAAAAGGCTTACGAATGAAGAAAAGGGCTTCAAAACCCCAAAAAGGAGCCTAAACAACTCTCCTAAGGGCTAAAACCTTCAAAAAGGGTCTAAAACCCCTCAATGGAGACTAAAAACTTAAAAGGAGCTAAAGTTAGGGCGAAAGGAGTGAAAGCCGAGACCAAGGGCTTAAACCCCTAAAACCCCAAAAAGAAAGCTATAAAAGGAGGGTGGGGGGTCACTCTCAAAACAATTCTCCCTTGCACACTGTTATGCTTCCTGTGGATGCCTTGGGACCCTTTCTCTCTCAAGCCACCCACACTCCCTCTCCTCCATCTCCATTGAGCCATAGCTCCCCCATCCAAGACAGGTGCTTCTTCAAGCCAGGGCATGGTTGCCCAATTCCATCAAAGAGAAGGTATACAAACATTGTTTCTTGCATTTTCTTTACTATTTTGTAGTTTTTTCTAACCGATTTTTGTTTGCAGGTTTATTTTTGCTTAATAGTTGTTTACAAGTAGCCAAGGTGAATCCCTAACCTTGTTTGCAGAGAGGCTCACAGCCATTTTATTTCTTGTTCTTTGCTTTCTGTCTATTCTGTTTTCTTTCTGCATTTTCCACATGCAAGAACCTACCCTTCTATCCTATAGACAGAAGGGAGCCATTCTTGCCCCTGTAGCAAGGATAAATCCTTTCTATAGAACTAGTGAACATACCAGGTCGATCCCATAGGATCCCTGGTTCAATTGTTTCAAATTTCAAGTTTTTTTTCAGTTTATGCCCTAGTTTTAGAAATTTCTTGTCAAATCTAGCTTAGATCTAGTTTATTTCTAGTTTGTATTACTGTTGAAGCCTTTGCAAGGAAAATTCGAGTAATTTTGGCCACAGTATTGGTTACTGTCGACCGGATCTGACTCAGCATCAGAAAATCCCCAAATCCGGGGCAGGTCGCACTTATCGGGCCTGGACAGGGGATGAGGTCACTCTTTTAGGCCTCACAGGCATGACCAGGTCGCTCTTTTCCCCCCAAAAGGTGCGACTTCACTCAAATAGGTAGAGTACTTTTGTTTGTGAAATCTGTACGACCCCCTTTCCCGTTTCTAAAATTTTTTTGTGACCCCTTCACCGAAATTGACCCGAAACGTGCGGTCTGTCAATCAGTACTTAATTTTCAGTTTAATAAGGACTGTTAGTGCGGCTCAACCACCTCTATCCAAGCACAGTATTTTAATTTCTGTTTCTTTTTCAATTTACTGTAATTACATCAACAAACAAAGTGTAAATTCAAAATAAATTTTAATGGCTTAATCAATGAATGTAGCTTAACTAAAATTAACATAAAATTAACAGTCTTGTTTACCCTTCCTCCTCTACCTAGTCATCACCCTTCAAGGTATTCTGGGATATGATGAAGGGCATAGCTCATATACTCCTAGGTCCTTCACTGAATATTGTTCTAAACCATTGAAAACATATGACCTAGAAGGTAGAGGGGGTAGAGAAGGAGGGCTTCTCACGACGCTAAGCGTCCTCCCTGTTGACCAACCTTGCAACCGAGAGGTGAACTGTGGATCTACGGATGGCCCTAGTCACAAAACATACAGAAGTAATTGGGAGGTCACAAAACATAGATGAGCATGATATTTAAGTTATATTATCATTCATGTACCTTCATAGAAAATTTGGAAGCATTTGGGTCAATTTGGCGATCTGGACATCAAAACTTGTCAAGAGCCAAAATTGTGAAAAATTTGGAAATTGGGCATTATAATAAAATTTCCAAAAAGGGGACATTACAGTGGTATACGAGCATGGTCTTGGCACCTATTGAAGTTATGGATGGTATATATGAAATGAATAAATTCATTAAGCCATGTGGTGATGATATGTCTAGGCAGGTTAAGCAAGCATTCAAATTGGCACATAAAACTATTCACTGTGAAGACCTTAATGATTGGTTGAAGGAATTTATAAAAAATAATTCAAATAAGAACTCATTAAGGAATAATAATCAATGCACAAGTAGAGAGGAGACCAAGGAGCTACAAATTTCTGTGGGTGGTGAAGAAGGAAAGGCATTACATGAAGAGAATCGAAATTCACTCCCAAATGACTTTCGAAAAAGATGAGGAAACATCACATGAGAAGGATGAAGAGTACCTTGAAACTATTGAATATCATTATGAAACAAATTATTCTATGGACATGGACCAAAGAGCATCTAATAATGGATGCTTGAAATATGAAGGAGTACCTACTGATGGGTGCTCACACCTCTATGTTGGTGACATAGAGATCAATTTTGAAAGTGTTGCTGCAAGCCAAACTTCCATTAAACCTGAAAATGAATACCTTGTAGCAGTTGAAGAAGAAATAAGATCAACTTCCCCATCACCACTTGAGCTTCATGAAGTTGGTCCAGGAAAGAAGGAAGAAGATGAGGAGGTTCATTTTCAAGAGCCTCATTTTCTTGAAGGGTCCTTAAAGATGAATGAAAATAAGATCCAAGATGCCCTTAGCATACTCCATGACACTCAAGCATTGGTATCAAATTCTTGTTGGAGAGATACTTCCTTGTAGGAGCCATCCTTCCTTGAAGACATGGAGAAGATTCAAATAGAAAGGTGCAACATAAAAGGTAATTTCATGTCTTTGTTTTTTGATAGAAAAAATGTAATTGAGCTTAGTGAATGGTTACATGAATACTACTTGAAGAATAATGAAGTTATTCATAAGCTCTGTTGGAGTAGGGTCCCGCAACTACAGAAGAAGCTGCTATTTTGATGGACAGACAGTTTTGGTGGAGATATAAGAGGTAGAGCTATGACGCAGTAGTAGGTTTCTAGCTACAGATCAGAGCCGAAAACCGTGACCGTAGAATATAGAGAAGTCAAGGAAGATGACGGTACCTGAGTGGCCGAGAAGAGAGATCTCACCCACTGCATTGAAGGCAGCGGTGGATGACAGGAGGGCTCAGCTACCCTCATAAAGGAAAAGGAGCAACGAGGCGGAGGTATTGAAGACAAAGGATAGTGGGAAGCAGCACCGGTACCCATGGTCAACACTGGGGAGCATGGAAGACTGCAGGAAGCTGTGGTGAAGGGAAGCGTTGCATAGTACCCATGGTCAGCGCCGGGAAGCATGGAAGACTGCAGAGAGCTGTGGTGTGACGGATAGCAGCTACCTCAAAGTACAGATACGCCGACTGTCACTAGTTAGGGTTTGGGTTATTGTTGGGACAGGCCCACAGTGTTGTAATGGCGAGACCTTCGGGACGCCTATAAATGGATGTAGTTTGTATTGTAAAAGGTTGGCATTTTGGGCATTTTAGGCCATCCAGCTAGTCAGATCATCAGTAGTCTGTTAGCTTACTGTTATTTTGTATTGTAACAATCCGCAAGGATTGACAGAGAGGGAAGAGTATATTGTAAGAGAGACAATATAGAGATAGAGAAGAGATCTAAGAGAGAAGGGCTCCAGGCTGTGTGCGGAGTTACCCAGAAGATCTCAAGCTGCATATGCGGTGCAACAGAACTGTGTTTACCTTCCCTTGAGCTATAATAGAAACACAGTTCTATGGACGTAACTTCCATCCTGGAGGTGAACCACGTTAAAATCAAGTGTTATGCGATTGATTCATGTGTTGTGTTTATTTGTTGCATCTGTTAGTTATTATATGAGCCTTGTTTACAGTTGAATGTATGTATACGTTGTTCAGTTCATAGCAATATAAAAGGATAGACATAAGTTGAATTCTTTGGCATGTTGTATGTGGGTTCATTTATGCTTTGCTTGAACAGTCACTAGTCACAGTGTTAAATAGCCTGGTATGTTGAGTCTTGCAAGTCGACACGAACAACGCTAAGTGCACTGAGCCACAGGAGTAGGATATCACAGGGAGGCGATACCGCACCGGCAGAGGAGCTGTGGTGTGCGATACCATAGGTTAAGGACTTAGCGTTGGGGAGAAAGTTATGTGTCACCTGGTGCACGGCGATGCGATAAGGCTGGAGTCATCGTGAGTCAGTGGAATTTGCACGACGCGGAGAGGGACCGTGCGACAGGACAAGAGAGGAAGGATCTCGCGGTTAGAAGAGCTGTGAGACGAGGAGATCATGTGATGTGAGAAGAAGGGTCATGCAACGCGCAGAGAGAGAGGCCTCACAGCTAGCAGAGCTGCGAGTCGCAAATAGGATGCCACAGAACCTGGTCCAAGACACTTGAGTCCTTGGCCAACCCATTAGAATCATTTCAGGTGAGACTTCAGGCTGCTTCGTGGTCTGTCTCTGAAAGGGCCATTGAGCTAGGGGTGTTGTTGGTTAAATACAGTAAACCTGGGTCTGCCCATGATAGCCAACAAATGGTTCCATTGCTGGCTTTGAACAAACAAAGCGTTGATGTTCTGGTGGCATCCTACGAGAGATGAACTCAACGAGTGGGTTTGGTCTAACCAGAAAGAGTTTGATGAACGAGAGAACAAGAGTCTTAGACTGAGTACAGAGGACTGGTTACAAAAACATATCATTACAGACCTGCATACGATTATTTTTGTGACCTTTGGGAATGATATTTATGACTGGTTATCAAAGTTAACTGATACAAGCATATTCAAAAAGAAAAGAGACATTTTCTAGACACCGAAGCTGATTCAGACCGTGAAGAACCTTGATAATCCTATCACGAGGGCAGTAGACTTCTGGCTTGTGAGTGTGCTAGAAGGCTTCGTCACAGAGTTTGCAGTTGACCAGAGGAAAAGATTCAGCGAGGCTGAGCGCTATTTCTTCAAAGGATATCGTGGTAAGTACCTAATATCTTTAAACTTGTCCATTAAGATGCTATTACATGAAAAAGGAACAATGGATCTAGTTTTAGATGAATAAGTAGAAATAGTAATGTCACAAGAGTTTGAAAGTGATTTTGATGACATTGGATGAACACGTAGTGGAAAGAAGTATAAAGTAGATTTCAGATCTCCAATATTTGAAGACAGTTCAGATAGTACTAGACAGTAGAGTCATAGTACCACAGAAGGAACAGAGGGGGGTATCCCTTACCACCCTTACACCCCACAGAAACAAACCGGGACTCAGAAAAATCCTGTAGGAACCCCATCTAGTAGCTCACAGACAGTACCTACCACCGCTACATCACCTCCACCTACACTGCCGAGTGGTATTAACACAGTAAATCAACATCCACCACATATAAATAGAATGGGGGATGATATGAAGCTACCTATATTTAAGGGAACAGGGGCAGAAGACCCAGAGCAACATTGGTTTCTATGTGAAGCCATGTGGACCATTAAAGCAATCAATGATGATAACCTTAAACTTGTACAGTTGGTCACCACACTAAGAGACCGAGCCTTGACATGGTATATAAAGTATACCACAGTACCCAGGACACTTTTCCAGGTCAAGACCACCATGATTAAAGAGTTTAAGAAACCTAAGTCTGAGTCACGGTGTATTACAGAACTCAAAGACATCAAGCAGTTACCTACAGAGTCGGTGTGGGACTTTGATTAGAAATTCAAAGCCCTTATCGACCAAGTCAGTTTTGAGTTCACACCGGAGCAGCATAAGGAATGGTTTATTGCAGCGCTGCTCCCTCACATTAGATTGCCATTAATGCAGCAGAAACTCCAGATGCAGGATGACGCGTTGGAGATGGCGATGAAACTAGAGGCTTCACCTCTAGCTGAGAGCAGTACATGCATGGCAACTTTACAAAATTAGTTGGCTAATCTTACGCTACAGGTGCATGAGCTTAAGAAAGGGAAAGAGGTTGCATAAGACATATGGTGCGTAAAATGTAAGGCACAAGGCCATACCAAAGACGACTGTCTGGTTTTTGTAGAATATATAGCAATAGGGGCTCCTAACCCCTTACCATAGACCCACGGACCGTGGTATGAAATATGAAAAACACGAGGACATCTACCTCACCACTGCCCTCTACTTCAGAAGTACGTACAGACACCTAAGAACTTATACTGCGTCTTCTGCAAGTCTGTAGGCCATGATGAACATGATTGCAGAGCCTATGATCTCATGGTTGGAGCAAAGCAATACTTGTACAGAGTCCAGTCAGAGACATAGGGTCCAGCAGCAGGACCACAACATGATCCAGCTTATGGAGGCCGTGGAGGAGGATTCAGAGGACGAGGCCGTGGAGGAGGATTTGCACAAGGAAAAGGCTTCGGCAGAGGAGAAGGTTTTGGCCGTGGTCATGGACCAGTTACTTGTTAAAACTACGGAGTTGTAGGACATTATGCTAGGGACTATCAGAGCCCTACTACCACATGTAACTATTGTAAATCTTATGATCATACTATAGAGGAGTGTCCTACCTTGATAGCTAAAATCAGAGAACCTAAGCCAGCAGTACACTAGAACATCCAGCTTATTGCTGCTGAGCAGGAAGAACTAGAACCAAGAGTAAATATTGTGACTCGCAGCGGTGTTTCTACCAGTGGGACATCGCAGGTGACCGAAAAGAACACAGGTCAGGAGTGGGTACACAGAGCTCCTAATAAAGCAACACCACTCGACCTGCAGAAGAACAAACAGACATTTCAGGAAGCTAAGGCTTTCTTTGATGACCCTACGCAATCGGGATCACAGGTACCGCCATCTAGGGGCGTACTGCAATAAGCACCTTGTGGTGATAGCCTTGTGCAGACATCGTAGGCTACCACATAAGGAAGATGCGATGAGGACGAGATGACAGGAAGTGTACATTCCTTCCTGCGGAGTTGTCTAAAAATTGTAAGAAATGAACAAGCTATCTTGGAACTTCAGTGCATTATAGATCATTCTTAGCCATATTCGTCCATGAGCATTACACAGTGTGTTGTTCATAATATTACAGGACATACAAGAACGGGAAGAGAGATGCGACTCACAGCGCAGGTTGGAGAATTTGAAATGGATGAGGTGATCCTAGATCTGAGATCAGATGTAAATGTTCTGACTAAGAAGACATGGGAACAGATGGGTAGCCCTAAGTTAATCAGATCACCTATCCATCTAATATTAGCTAATCATCGTCGTCTGTCACCCCTAGGTCGGTTACGGCAGGTTCCAGTTGACATTAACGGAGTTCGCAGCTTTGCGGACTTTGAAGTTATAGAAATCATTGGCAATAGTAGACCGTATCCAGCACTACTAGGAATTAATTGGGTGATCAGTAACATGGCCATTATTGACTTAAAGAGAAGACAAATGACCTTTGAGGATGCGTAGATCCGGGTCATCACACCGTTGGATCCTTTTCAGGGTCCTAGATATATTGAACCTATCCGAGCAGAGGAGGAGGCACGTAACATGGAGAGCCTCTATCAGATGACCACAAACCAGAGCAACTACATCAATCCAACCGCAGAAGGGAACATTAGTTGGCAATGCGACAGCTCATGCGCATCAAATTCAGATGTTGGTCTAGAGAACTGGTAGAACAGACTTCACGAAGTCTCAGCACACAGATGCACGTACTTGACTAAGTCACTGCGATGGATTGGCACAGAGATCATGAGATTCCATCGTTTCATGGTCTAACAGATATCCAGGACTTTCTTTAGCAGTTTAAACAACAGATTCCTCACGAGCAAAGGATCGCAGCTATGGACCTTGCAGTATGAGCCACACCTACAAGATGGTGGTGTGCACATAAAGAGAACATCGCATCATGGGACGATATTAAGAGATTCATGGCGATCAGATTTTCTGACGACAGAGAGTATGTCCAGCAGAAATACACAAGAGAGAGTGGCCCCAGATCACACATTCAGACATGTGAACGGAATTGGTCGGACATTCCTGAGGATGAATGGGTTCACCGATTCATTCATACTTTGGATACAGTTCCAAGGAACTGGTATACAGAGACTGAATTGCACAAGGGAACAACTACATGGCCACTTATGATAGACAGCTTCCTACTCACCTTCGCTTTTGAATTTGAGTATCCAAGTGTTGATCAGGCCCTACAAGTAATAAAGAGTAAGATATTTGAAGATTGTACCATATCAGTGTCAGCTCAACCTGAGTGGGCTATCCAGCTAAAAGAGGCGTTAGAGTGTTATAATTTTGCATCTGAACCAGAGAAAGAGGATGAGGATCCTCGCAACACCAACATTCCGGAGTCAGAAGGAACTCGCGATGTTGAGGGACCACAGTTAGAAATTCCAGCAATCACAGAGCCCATCAAGATTAAAAAAATCAATATTGGCACAGACACAGAACCTAAGTTTGCCTCTATTGGAGACTATTGGAACGATGAAATAGTCAGATAGATTGCAGACTTGTTACATGACTATCAGGACCTATTTCCCACCAAGTTAACAGATATGAAGGGAATAGTCGGAGACCTGGGAGTCATGAGGATACCATTGAAGGAGGATGCTAGACCAGTCAAACAATGCCCATATAGATTAAATCCACGGTATAAAGAAAAAGTAAAGGATGAGATCGATAAGATGTTAGCAGCAGGCATCATTGAGCCTGTAGAAGAAAGTGAATGGGTTAGCCCCATGGTTGTACAAGAGAAGAAAACCAAAGGAGACATTAGGATCTGTGTCGATCTGCGCAAGCTCAACAATGCATCGCTTCACGATTCATTTCCGACACCGTTCATTGATAAGGTATTAGAAAACGTGGGAGGACAGGAGGTCTACTCCTTCACTGATGGCTTTTCAAGCTAGCATCAGATCAGAATACATCCAGAATATCGATCCAAGACCACCTTTGCAACAGAATGGGGCTCATTCCAGTATACAGTAATTCCCTTTGGTCTTAAGAATGCACCAGCTATATTTTCTAGAGTAGTAGTTGCTGTATTTAAAGAATACATCCATAAATTCCTAGAAGTATATTTTGATGATTGGACTGTATTTGGACTAATTGACAAGCACATAGGAGATCTAAGACTGATGTTAGATAAATGTAGGCAGTACCAGATTTCTCTAAACTTGAAGAAATGTATATTTTGTGCACCATTTGTTATTTTGTTGGGTCACATTGTTTGCAGACAAGGTCTGATGGTAGATCCCGCAAAGATTTCCATCATTGTAAATATTCCAGCACCCAACTCAGTCAAGCAACTAAGGACAGTACTTGGTCATACCAGGTACTACAGAAAGTTCATCAAGGGCTACGCAAAGATTACACACCAATGGAGAAATTGCTAAAGAAAGATGTAAAATTCCTATGGAATGAGGAATGTCAGCAGAGTCTAGACACACTTAAAGAGAAGATGGTTACAGCACCCATCCTAGTATTTCCAGACTGGACTAAACCATTTCATGTACATGTGGATGCATCTGCCATCACACTAGGGGTTGTTTTAACGCAACCAGGAGAAGGGGATATTGATCATCCTATCGCATACTCCAGTAGAAAGATATCGACAGCGGAAAAGAATTACACCATGACAGAAAGAGAAGGCATAGATATGGTGTATGCATTGCAGAAGTTCAGGCACTACCTATTGGGTGCCTCGTTCAAGATGTTTACTGACCATTCTGCATTGAAGTATCTGGTCAATAAGCCAGTGTTAGGGGGGAGAATCTGTAGATGGTTACTCCTCTTTTTAGGAGTATGATTTTGAAATCATTGTTAAACCAGGAAGATTGAATTCCGAACCTGATCATCTGTCGTGGATAGACTCAGGAGAAGAGCCAAGTAACCTAGAGGACAATTTGCCAGATGCGCAGTTGTTTTCTATCCAGATTGCAGATGACTACTATGCTGATATTATCCACTTGCTCACTACAGGATTGACACCTCCTGAGTTTACTAAGTAGCAAAATAAGTAGTTGGTTGTTAAAGCAGTAGACTTCAACTTGATCGCAGGACTTCGCAACAAGTTGCAACGAACTTCACAGGAAGCCAAGGAGAAGCTACAGTAGGAGAATCCCGCTGGTAGTGGCTCAGGGACGAGCCACAAGTAAGTGTTAGGGGACTGTTGGAGTAGGGTCCTGCAGCTACAGAAGAAGCTGTTATTTTGACGGACAGATAGTTTTGGTGGAGATATAAGAGGTAGAGCTACGACGTCATAGCAGGTTTCTAGCTACAGATCAGAGCCGGAAACCGTGACCGTAGAAAACAAAGAAGTCAAGGAAGATGACGGTACCTGAGCGGCCAAGAAGAGAGAGCTCACCCACTTCATTGAAGGCAGCGGCGGACGATAAGAGGGCTCAGATACCCTCATAAAGGAAAAGGAGTAATGAGGCCAAGGTATTGAAGACAAAGGATAGTGGGAAGCAGCGTCAGTACCCATGGTCAGCGCTGGAAAGCATGGAAGACTGCAGGAAGCTGTGGTGAAGGGAAGCGGTGCATAGTACCCTGGTCAGCGCCAGGAAGCATGGAAGACTGTAGAGAGATGTGGTGTGACGGATAGCGGCTACCTCAAAGTACAGATACGTCGACTGTCACTACTTAGGGTTTGGGTTACTATTGGGACAGGCCCATAGTGTTGTAATGGTGAGACCTTCGGGCCGCCTATAAAGGGATGTAGTTTGTATTGTAAAAGGTTGGCATTTTGGGCATTTTAGGCCATCTAGCTAGTCAGATCATCAATAGTCTGTTAGCTTACTGTTATTTTGTATTGTAACAATCCGCAGGGATTGACAGAGAGGGAAGAGTATATTGTAAGAGAGACAATATAGAGATAGAGAAGAGATCTAAGAGAGAAGGGCTCCAGGCTGTGTGCGGAGTTACCCAGAAGATCTCAAGCTGCATATGCGGTGCAACAGAACTATGTTTACCTTCCCCTGAGCTATAATAGAAACACAGTTCTATGGACGTAACTTTCATCCTGGAGGTGAGCCACGTTAAAATCAAGTGTTATGCGATTGATTCATGTGTTGTGTTTATTTGTTGCATCTATTAGTTATTATATGAGCCTTGTTTACAGTTGAATGTATGTATACGTTGTTCAGTTCACAACAATATAGAAGGATAGACATAAGTTGAAGTATTTGGCATGTTGTATGCAGGTTCATTTATGCTTTGCTTGAACAGTCACTAGTCGCAGTGTTAAACAACCTGGTATGTTGAGTCTTGCAAGTTGACACGAACAATGCCAAGTGCACTGAGCCACGGGAGTAGGATATCACAGGGAGGTGATACCGCACCGGCAGAGGAGCTGCGGTGCATGATACCATAGGTTAAGGAATTAGCGTTGGGGAGAAATTTATGTGTTTCCTGGTGCACGGCGATGTGATAAGGCTGGAGTCATCGCGAGTCAGTGGAAGTTGCGTGACGCGGAGAGGGACCGCGCGATAGGACAAGAGAGGAAGGATCTCGCGGTTAGAAGAGCTGCGAGATGAGGAGATCATGCGACGTGAGCAAAAGGGTCACGTGATGCACAGAGAGAGAGGCCTCGTGGCTAGCAGAGCTGCGAGTTGCAAATAGGATGCCACAAAACCTGGTCCAAGATGCTTGAGTCCTTGGCCAACCCATTGGAATCACTTCGGGTGAGACTTCAGGCCACTTCGCGGTCTATCACCAAAAGGGCCAGTGAGCTAGGGGTGTTGTTGGTTAAATACAGTAATCCCGGGTCTACCCATGATAGCCAACAAGCTCACAATTCAAAATGAGCAACTTCTTGAAAAGTTACAAGACACTTGTTTTTCCTCCGATGTTTCAGATTTTCATAAGGTAGATTGCTTGGAGGATTCTCATGACATGATGGATCATGAAAAACATGAAAAATTGCAGGTTCTTGATGTGCTTGAGGATTATAGTGATGGAATCCAATCACTAGTAATGGTGGAAGAGGAACTTGAGTTTCCTCTTGAAAACGGTTACACAATTTTTGAAGAAGTGCATAATTCCACCACCTTGGAACCAACCCATGAGGAAATTTTTGCATTTTATATGGAGGTGAATAATCCTAACTGTATGGATACTTCACATTATGACAATTTTTCACTTACTGATCATTTGGGTGAGTTGGTTCTTTCTCCTACATCCTACACTTCTAAATTTTGCAGCAGTCATCCTAATGAAGTAGGGGTGAAAGGTTTCTTTTTGATGGTGCCACATGAAGAGAATGGAAATTCTATTTCTCATTTTGATGATGTAATTATTATAGAACCATATTATTTACATTTTCAGCATCATCCTTGTTTACATTATTATTATACACATCTACATGGGTGCACCTATGATGTTCATTTGAGTCACTTGAAGACTCATGGTTTTTCTTGCTCAACACTTGGTTCATTTGATGTTGGAGGAACTTCATCCAACACTTGGGTGAAGAGGGATATGATTGAGTAAAATTATTATTGGAAGCAACATCCTCTATTATTTCATGATGATATACATATTCATGGGTGTATTGATGAGACTTCTTTGAGACACTTGAAGTCTTCGTGTTTTATTTGCTCCTTATTTGGTTCATATTTTGGTGGAGGTTCTTCATTCACTTCTTGGATGAAAGAAAAAATGGCTGATTATTTTGATTCATATTACATTATTTGGGAGCAGCATTATAGGACATGGTATCCTCACCTATGTCATTGGAGAAGATTTGATTGGTCACTTGAAGCTTGTATGCACTTGGCAAATGGTAGTCTACTCATTGGGAGGTATAAGCACTTTCATGATTTATTGGTGAGGCACCTCCTTGATGTACATTATTATTATGTTTTTATATACTTTGATGATATATATTATGCACTCATGATGTTTGGAAGAATGCATACAAGAAAATGGGATCCAGGAATTCTCTTTTCAAATGATATGGGTTGGAGAGCACTCTTAATTATGGGAGTGCAATGCAAGCAAGGGGACCTTGGTATAGTTTTTAGTCCGATTGATTTCAAATTATTTGGGAAACAAGAAGTATGGGAGATGGATTCCCCACTTAATAAGGTGATTTTAATCAGAGTATTGCAGCAGCAAGCATGGTGGTTCCTCTCTGGAATCTTCATGAAATCTCATAGACTCAAAGTGGGAAGCTTAGTGGCAACTTCAAAGAATCATACAAAAAGCAGGTTCTTCAACAACCATGTTTGAAATTGCTTGAGGAAAATAAATATTGGGAAGGGAGGATTTGTAATTTCCCAAATTTTGTATTGGGTCACAATGGCCAAATCACATTTTCCATATTCATGAAAGTTGTCAAATGGATGCTAAAAGTCAAATAATTGCCAAGGAGGAAAATCACTAGTTTCCTAAATTGGGGGTGGAAGCTTTGAGATTTGGAATAAGAGGGATAATAAATGATGTTTAGACATTATAAGGGGATAAATATTTAATAATTTATCTTATCAAATAAATACAAGATAAAATGTAAGTGGCAATAGAGCATGAAGACACATGGAGACTATGGGGCCCACACTAGCTAGAATTCCTATGTTAAATGGTATCTTTCTCTTGCAAATTTGAATATATGGGAAGTCTAATGTTTTTGTATGGATTATAATGTTAATATAGTTGTCCATATACTTCATAGGTCTAATTTGGGATGAATTGTAACTTACATGGGAGAGGAAGAGCCAAATGGGAGTTCCATGGACACTTGGCTAGATTCCCCTTCCATTTATGACAGCTATGACACCAATGATGGAGATTCTATCATAGTTATGACCCACGTAAGATGTGAAGGATGAAATACTGAAATAATGAAATTTCATGACTGAATAGAGCATCTTGGAGGTCGAAATTGGGAGTTGGCGAAGGCCAAGAGGCTCCTACTCAAATTTGGGAGAAGAGGGAAGGTGAAGAGAGAGGCCACATGGCATATCATGAGCAGCCACACCAATTCGACTTGGATTTGTTTTATGGATGGATTTGGAACCTTAGAATACCAATAATTCTTATAAAATACATGGATCATCCATGAGAAGAGGATTTTTCTCATTTGTGAATTGTGAGAGCTAGTAGATGACTAGTTTTCTTGCTTAAGCCAATTTCGAGGGTGAAAGATTCCCATCCTAGTTGGTGTTTGGAAATGCCACTCAGGTATTTCATGGAGATTTAATGGAGTCTTATTCGTAGGTGTAAGCTATAGGAAATAATGTGGATTCTTCTATTGCATCACTCTCTCTCAACTATTTCCAGTTTTCACACCATATTCATGCCAATGGAGGGATTGTGCTTTGGGTGAGCTATTGATCTCTTTGGGTAAGATTATAATTCTCATTATATTATTTTTGATGTATATTCTATGCAATTCATGTTTATAAGACTCTTAGTTCTAAATACCCAAAATAATTCATGTAAAAATGTTGAACAATGAATAAATAGTGTCATTTCCCCACTATCTTGTTGTGAACCATTGTAATGCTGATGATTTCGAATTGGGAGATCCTTTAATTGTAAATTTATGATTGGAATCAGTTAAATATTCTATTTTATTCATTCTCAGAAATTTTCAATTCGAAATTCCAAATATTTGTATGTCAAATGACTTTTAATGAGCAAACAATGACCATTTCCACTTTATTTTGATATATGCCATGGAAATGCTTATTATTTCGAATGGAGGAATGTATATATGATAAATGTATGATGTATGGACTGTAATTAATGTGTATTTCAAGTATCATGTTAATTAATTAAGAATTGGAATCCATTTTAGTCATTTTTATTGCATTGGGAGAAGATTTGGTGCATTTTTCCCAAGGGTCAAAATTGTGACTTGGGAGTTGTTTTGGAAAGAGTCATAAAAGACTGTATAAACTGAACCATGATGCATATGAGAATTTGAAAAGTTTCCTTACAAATAACCAGTCTCTTTTAATAAATTCAAGTGACTTTGGGATCATTTGTGAAGACATTTACGGCAATTACCCAGGGGGAATTGGAGCCCCAATTTGCTAGTAAAGACTCCTACTTTGAACAGAACATTAAACAAGTTTGAAGAATTAATTGGGAGGTAAAAAAAATACATTAGAATTATATTTAAGTTATATTATCAGTCATGTATCTTCAGAGAAAATTTGGAAGCATTTGGGTCAATTTGGAGGTCTAGACATCAAAACTAGTCAAGAGCCAAAATTGTGAAAAAATTGGAAAATTGGGCATTTTAATAAAATTCCAAAAAGTGGACACTGCATTCATGATGGGCCTGCATTGCATCATATATGAGCTTGTTCAGTAGGTACCATGACCAATTTAACACTCCACCCAGTGCGCATAACTCTGTGATTCCACCATTGCAGTCAAACACTAGTTGGGCTGCATCTTGTGTAACAACTTACACAATAATATATGCACAGCAAATCGCACATGTTTGTCCTTGATTGAATGAATCAGGAAGCCCCTCTTTGCGCATCACAAGTTTTACTTCTGCTTGATCCTACTGGTGTCTTTCTTAGAAAAATATGGAGCAGGTTCATCTCCTTTTTTTTGTAGGCTTGTTATCACTGAAATCAGCTCGACGTCGAACATGTATGGTCGATCGAGCCACAAGAATCCACTGTGAAAGAATACCAATTGCTGCTTCACATAATTGTTGACTTGTAAACTATGGCCAAAATGGGGCATAAACAGTAGGTTCATCAAACCAGCATGGATAACTCCCTCGACCCACTCCATCGGCCTGAGCACTTGTGCTTCAGTTGGGTCAGGTTGGCTCGATACCATGTAGTACACTCTCTCTAATCTGTGTTGCATTCAAGTGTCGAATTCTTTGAATTTCAACTTGGATAAATTGGGCATGATTTCCATCAGCAAGGGGACATTATCAGGGATCTGCGGTGCTACTAGAGTTGTATTCGCCTTCTTTGGGAGGTCCACCTTTGGTGCATCAGCTCTCCTTGGATGAACATAGTATGGGAAATTATCATCTTCTTCCTCCACATCCATCCTTCTACATGGTGGTGAATATTCTTCCATAGGTCCATCCACCTCTTATTCCTATTCTAAGGGTGCTTTACCCAGAGCATCTTCAAGAGTGATATTCCTGCATTTCTTCATCTTCGAGAGTCCAAATGGTCCTCCAACTATTCCTTAGCCAGGATGTCTTAGCTCCATGACAGGTGCTGCATCTGCGGGAGCAGCTGGTGGTATCTGAGTTGGGGTATGCATAGCACATGATCTCGGAATCAAAACCATAGCATGACTGACCACATTGCCAGGTTTCTTTTGCATTCTTGCCATTAGGTAAGTATCTGGCTATTGCTGTGGGTACTGTATCTCAAATGATAGGTTCTTTTATTCGATTAGGAAACCAGAGATAATAGTTGTGTCTGATGGATCACTATCACTAGGGATCTCAATGACCACGAGTGTCAGCTTACTTTAACAGGGATGATAGTGTTTGGCTCTGCAATCACTCGGCTTTGGTTCTCTCTATATTGGTCTATGGTCGTAAAAGAATGCTTTTCAGTGAATCCTTGCACTTATACCAACCACAACGTGGTGTAGTCATCATGCAATGGTCATTTAATTTATAATCCATCACATGGGTTTCTCGGCTACCAAATCCATTCATTAAGTCATTAACTTGAGTGTTGCGTTGTTTATGTTATAACAGTTGTGGAAAATCCATCAAATGTGACCTTATAGCACACAATCATTCTCCTTGTATGTCGTTGAATTAATGACACTTAGCTGTCACAGCCGCAACAATCTTTGTCGGATATCTGCACTTTAATGTTAGCCAGCCTGTCATTTCCACTTTTTGCATCACTTTCCACCTTTCTATTGCACTTTGTAGTTTTCCATGCACTTTTCTACCCTTTTCCTACACATCGAACTGTTCTGTCGCAAACGTGCGACCGAGTAATTTTTACGTCTTTTGGACCCCTATGTTTTTTTTTCTGTCACGTAGCACGGTTCTAACCCGAGATGTTATGGTTTTCGTAGTATGGTTTTAGGTGATTGTCATTCACTATACCCATGACATAGGTACCGTTTAACTCCTGTATTTTTACTGCGCCCACGTTAGTGATATGCATGACCACATATGGCCCTAGCCAATGCGTATTTTACTTACCCAGGTGTTTGAAATTTTTGTTTTCATACAACAACACAAGTCCTTCGAATTCGAATGGTTTAACCATGATATGGCGATCATGCCATTATTTCTATGACTATTTCTCAACTGGCTAATGGAATCTTGCGATGAAGCATTCTTCTTCCATTTGCAAAAGATGTGTCATCCTCTGCTTGATGGCATCTCCATCAATCATCTCTGTCAGTGCAATGATTCTCAAACTGGGTACAATGTAATTCATTGGTACAATAGATTCTTATCCATATACTAGTTTGAATGGGGTGTGCCTTGTTAGTCACTTGTAGGTTGTGCAATATTCCCATAGCACAGCTAATATTTTATGATCCCAGTCATCTCGGTGCACATTACATACCTTGGTCAATGCATTTTCTATAATCTTGTTGAAAGCTTTGATCATTCCATTCGCCTGAGGATGGTAGGGAGTCATCTTCTTATGCTGGATCTGAAATTTTGTAGTCATCTCAACAATCAATTTGTTAACAAAATGCATACCTTGGTCACTTAGTAGTATCTTTGGGAAACCAAATTGGGTGACGAATGTTTCAAGAAAAAACTTTGTCGCATTCATAGCGATACAGTCTTTAACAGGTGTAGCTTCATCCCATCTAGTTAAATCTTTTGCGCCAGTGATAATGTAGTGCGTGCCAGTTCTCTTCCCTAGTGGGCTAATTGGTTCTACAAAATCAACTTCCCACTTGTCAAATTATTGAAGGGTTATCTGTGGTGCAAGAGGAATTTCATCGTGACGTGATGGTTTTCCAGTCATTTGACAAATACCACAGTGTTTACAGAATCTTTTAGTATCCATGTGTATGGTTGGCCACCATAATCCTACCAGCAATATCTTGCACACTATTTATTTTCCTGCATAGTGTCCTCCTGCTACACTAGCATGTGCTTCACTCATAACCCAAGGTCGTTCATAGTTAAACACATAGCGACGCAGTAGGTCATCTACACCTAGCTTATATAGGTGTCCTATGATCAATGTATAATCAAGAACTTTGATGACAAAGTGTTTCTTTTGATTAGTTGACATTCCTTCAGGTGCATATCCTATACTCAAAAAGTGAATGGTGGCATTAAACTCATGGTTGTTGTCGTCCATCATGTGGATCACAAATAGTTGTGCATTGGGCAACTTATCTTCCAAGCCAGTTGGCTCTTCACCACTCTCTATCCTTGATAGGTGGTCTGGTCCAACATTCAATCGACCAGGTTTAAAAATGACCTCAAAATAAAACTCTTGAAACAAGAGAATCCATCTAGAGATATTCCCCTCCAACACTACCTTGTTGACTAGGTATTTCAGCACTGAATGGTCAGTGTAAATCTGAAAATGTCCACCCAACAAATAGTGTTGGAATTTATGAAGCACATATACCATAGCATGGCCTTCTCTTTCTATCATCGTGTAGTTCTTTTCTGCAGTTGATAGTTTCCTACTTGCGAAATGAATAGGGTGGTCAAGCGCACCCTCTCCTAGTTGCATCAGGAATATGCCAAGCACGATAGATTATGCATCGACATGCACATGAAATTCCTTCTTCCAGTCTGGGAATATGAGTATTGGTGTTGTGGCCATTGCAGTCTTTAATTTTTCCAAGATTTCCTGGCATTCTGTTGTCCATTGGAACTTTGAGTCTTTCTTCAAGAGTTTCTCCATAGGCACAGTGATCGTTGCATATCCTCTTATGAATTTCCAATAGTATCCTATATGTCCCAGAACTTATCTGAGTTATGTGACTGATGTA
Organism: Pseudotsuga menziesii; assembly: GCA_001517045.1. Taxonomy (NCBI): domain Eukaryota; kingdom Viridiplantae; phylum Streptophyta; class Pinopsida; order Pinales; family Pinaceae; genus Pseudotsuga; species Pseudotsuga menziesii. Next base: position 353,204 of record LPNX011219345.1, read on the forward strand.
GGCGGTGGTAATTCCAGGATAATCACAATTTTTGTTGGGTCAACAAAGATATCATTGCGACATATAATGTGACCCAACAACACACCAAATGGTGCGTAGAAAATACATTTCTTAGAATTCAACGCAATCTGATACTGGCGACAATGGTCCAACATCATACACAGACTCTCAATATGGTCTCTTAATAGACCAAACACAGTCTAATCATCAAAATATACTTCAAGAAATTTATGAATAAAATCTTTAAAAGAAGAGCCTTTAGTATTCTAGAAAAAATAGCAAGTGCATTCTTGAGTCCAAAGGTCATTACCGTATACTAGTAGCATCCCCATTCAGTGATGAAGGTTGTTTTGTGATGATCCTCCGTCGCCATTATAAATTGATGATAACCAAAAAAGCCATCAGTAAATGAATACATCTCTTTCCCTATGACACCTTCAAGCAGTTCACCTGTAAATGGTGTTGGGAATGGATCGTGCAAGCATGCATCATTTAGTTTCTTTAAGTCAACACAAATCTTGACTTCACTTGTTTTCTTCTTATCTTGGATCACTATAGGGCTAATCCACTCTGAATCCTCACCAGTTTCAATAATTCCAGCAATTTCATACAATCCAGTTCTGCTTTTACCCTTTCTTTATACTTGGTGTTCATCCTATACGTTCCTTGCTTACTGGGTTTAGCATCTCGTCGCGGGGGTATTTTCATCTCCCCTAATTATACAAATGATTCCCTTCATTTCTAAGAAGTTGGTAGGGAATAGGTCTTGATATTCATGCAGTAAATCTATCATTTTTGCAACTTTCTCTTCATCCCAATAATCTCCTGTAGCATCCCTGAACCTCCGACCAGTGAAGAGGACGCTACCATGGCGTTAACCATCCGGGCTAAGAGCCCCATGAACATGTACATTCATAATATGTTGAAACAAAATGCATTGAAGTAGAACATACATAGATACAATTATTTATCATACACAATGGAAGCAACATACATTCATACAAGCATTCAACATGTTCATCATAATCATTAACAGTAAATAGGATTGCAGCAGTGAAATAGACAAGATTACTTATCTTATAAAGAACTCATTCCACAACCAGCTACGCCACTACAACGTTCCACCCAACCATAGGCCAGCATGCTCCTTAATCTCTCAACAAAGATTCCACCCCCAAGCTGGGCATGATTCTCCAAGGAATAAGGAACAAGCAGGCTTACACATAGCCAAGGATACACAAAACATAACCAAGACAACACAGTTGGTTTTATCAGGCCATCAACAAGACAACCAGGACAACATGGTCAGGTTTATCAGGCCATCCAGGAGTTGGGAAAGGCTAAATGCTAAGCTGGTGAGCTCATTACAGAGCTAGGAACACCGACACCAGAACTAGCTGTTATAGCGGATTTCACCACACTAGGTGAATCACACATTGTATGGCCTTCCCTTGTCCCGCTGCAGACTCATTAGCCCCTTTGGACCACTTTATATCTTTTGATGTTACCTTAATCATCCCCAAAAAACATTATAATATTGATATACGCGGCTTTTCCCCCGATAACCGTGTACATACGCGGATATTCCCTCGATAGTCGTGTACATCGGGATGTGTGCATAAATCCAAATCCTTTTGGACTGTTCCTTGACTTGGATCCGACTCATATGACTCCTGGCCTTCCATATGCCTTGAGATCGCACGGATTCGACCCTTCAGTATCCCTTTGAAGAGCTATATAAGGAACCCCTTGGTACATTGAAAGCAGAAGAGAAAGTTGAGAGCATCGAAACTATAGTCCATTGTTGCCATAACTTTATGCTTGAGTCTGCATCCCTTTGTCCCTTGGAGCACTGTTGTGTTCTTGCCAAGCTTGCCCATTGTTAGTAAGCTTGCTATAGAAGTGGCATGATATGAGTGGTAGAGCCTTACCTCACATGGGTACCCTAGTTAGCGCCTTATCTGCATTTGGTGCCCATGCCGATGTTTCTCCTTTTTTAGGGTGTGGGAATCCATTGTATAGTATTTCCATGACATTTAGCAAGAGCCTCATACTCCTCTTGATCTTATGCTGGCCATGTTCCCCCCGGACTCCCCTTGCATCAAGTTGTGAATGCATTTTCATGAGCTTTGCCTGTCTTATTGAGCTTTATGCCGGCTCCCCTGACATTGTGTTTTAGCCTTATAGCCCGAGCTTGTCTCATGTCTATCCATGCAGAGCCATTTCGTATATCTTTTGCAACTTGACTTACCCTTTTACCGGGAGGGGATCTTCCCCTGAGTGTCGATATCCTACACATGTTTCCTTGCATTGA